>VDFB02000017.1:302110535-302120607 GCA_007258455.2 Sequoia sempervirens | reverse complement strand
CCTATTTCCACTTAGGCATCATATTCCTTAATTTATATTTCATGCTATCTACTTTATCCATCCACCTTCCTTTGATCTTGCATAAAGTAGTAGGGAAAAATACCAAGAAATTGAATATAATGCATGCTTCATACCATGTGTGCCTTCCATCCTCCATATCACGTAATGCGTCCATGTCTTGTTTCCTTTCATGTCATTTATCTTCCATATCATGTCATGTCATTATAACTTTCCATACCTCTTACCATGGGGCATGTTATTACTTTGACATACCATCTTTGGAGATCCCTCCATAGGTCCCTCTATTTCTCCTTTGTATAAGTAAACATTTGGGTTCCCTTGTCATTGGATCCGAATCCACCCACTAGCATTCCATACTTTGATCCATCTCTCTTCATCCTCCATATAAGGTGTATCCTTACATGTCCTATCATTTTACCCTTATCATTGATCCCTATCCATCCATATGTGCCATGAGTCACAATAGCATGTTTTCCATCACGACAACTATTTTGTGCGGTCCTTATCATATGCATTAGCATTTTCATTTTTTCATTATCATCATCTTCCATATTTATCATTTTCATCTTGCATGCATGGCAAGCTTGTCCTTTATCTTAACTCTTGTCTCTTTTCTCCATCAATATAATTATCTTTTTTATATCTTTGCTTTTGTTCTCACATTAAGGAAGCTTGAGGATCTCTAAGCCTTGTTGTGTATGAAGGAGAGTGAGGAATGGGTCATGAAGTTTTCTTATGTGTATGTATCAAGTCGATCTTTCCTATGATGATTACAAAAGCCTAACCAATAAAAAAGGGGGAATTGTTCCACTCTATGATGAAAGAAATGATCACTTCATAGCCTTTCCATTCCATTCATTTCCATATCCAGCCTTCCATATCCTTTCTTCCCATATAGAAAACATTTCATAAACCATTTATATGCTTTCCTTGGATCGCATCAATGCATTACATTCCTTTCTTCTTTGGATCCACCTAGGTCATTCATATTTCTATATCTTTCATTTCATTTTCTACATACAACTCAAAACTGATGAATTGATAGCATTTCCATTCCATTCATTTTCATATGCAGCCTTTCATATCCTTTCCTCCCATATCGAATACTTTTTGTAAGCCATTTATATGCCTTCCTTGCATCTAATCAATGTGTCACATTCCTTTCTTTGTTGCATCCACCTAGGTCATTCATATTTTTAAATCTCGCATATATTTATCTATGTACAAGTCAAACATACCTTCATGTATCATACAACATTCACCATATGAAGAACAATATCAAGGAAATATCAAGGTTATGCAATCAAAGACTAAGGGCTTGGAAGATAAATATCATAACATAAAGTTGTATTCAAGGGTTTTTTTTTTAATTCTTTTGTAAGACATGTTTTATGGAGAGCCAGAGGTGTCATTGATTCCTCTCTCTTAGGCTTAAGGAATTTTTTTTCTTGCTTAAGTTTTTGAGTTTCCTTTTGTTTTGGTTGTCGGTTCTTGAGAAGAAAGTAAATCTTGTTGTTACCTTTCATAATATTTGTTATTCTTGGATGTAAATTTGTGAAACCCTCTTTGGACCCTTCTTATGAGTACTTAACTTGGTTGTGATTAGTTTCTTCTAATCGAGTTCTTTAAACAAGTAATGATATAGCTTAAAGGTTTACATAACAGTTGCATCATGAAAAACACAGTGGGTTGTGGCTCACTTCTTATTTTTTTGTAGGCTGTAAGAAAAGAATGTTTTGAAATTCGCCTTCTTATTTTATGATAACCCTTAGTTTCAGAAAACCACTCCATTTGAATATTTGTTCATATGTTTCGAACACAAAATTTACATAACAGTTGCATCATGGAAAACACAGTGGATTGTGGCTCACTTCTTATTTTTTTGTAGACTGTAAGAAAATAATGTTTTGAATTTCACCTTCTTATTTTATGACAACCCTTAGTTTCAGCAAAACACTCCATTTGAATATCTATTCATATGTTTCAAACACAAAATTTACATAACAGTTTCATCATGGAAAACACAGTGGGTTGTGGCTCACTTATTTTTTTGCAGACTATAAGAAAAGAATGTTTTTAAGTTCACCTTCTTGTTTTATGACAACCCTTAGTTTCATCAAAACACTCCATTTGAATATATGTTCATATGTTTTGAACACAAAATTTACATAATAGTTGCATCATGGAAAACACAGTGGGTTGTGGCTCACTCCTTATTTTTTTGCAGACTATAAGAAAAGAATGTTTTGAAGTTCACCTTCTTGTTTTATGACAATCGTTAGTTTCAGAAAACCACTCCATTTCAATATTTGTTCATATGTTTTGAACACAAAATTTACATAACAGTTGCATCATGGAAAACACAATGGGTTGTGGCTCACTTCTTATTTTTTTGCAGACTGTAACAAAAGAATGTTTTGAAGTCCACCTTTTTGTTTTATGAGAACCCTTACTTTTAGAAAACCACTCCATTTCAATATCTATTCATATGTTTTGAACACAAAAAAATGCACATAACAGTTGCAGGATGGAAAACACAGAGGGCTGTGACTCACTTCTCAATTCTTGTTCACTAACCACTTTTTGTTATGCACATTGTAACAAAACAATGTTTCCAACTTGACCTTCATATTTTTTAACAACCCTTACTTTCAAAAAACATGGTAATAATATATGTTCATACATTTCGAACACAAAATGTACATAATATTTGCACGATGGAAAACACACTGGGTTCTAACTGACTTGTCAATTCTTCTTGAATGGTCACTTTCTTTTATGTAGACCATAACAAAACAATGTTTTGAATTTCACCTTCATATTTTCACTCTTCCTTCATTAAACCACTCAAATATGCTACCCCCAAGATTCTTTGACTCTTCCTTCATTAAACCACTCAAATTCACTTGTTCTCACCCTTTAACGACTAGGTTTACATTCCCCATCACACAAATGACATTTCCTAACTTTAACAACCTTCTAAACACAAAAAAATACTCTCACTCACATTAGGACTAGCCTATCCTACCTTATTCTCAGATAATTTCTCCTAGTTACCAACTCTTGCTTTATTCTTAAGGCCCATAATTCAATGTTTCAATAGGGAAGCGTGGAGAAACCCTTGTAAATTCTCTTCCAATATTAATCCATGTTACCTACCCCTACTCATAACATATTTAGGCCCATTCCATGAAGAAACAGTTGATACAAAAAGTTGGAATGGCCTATCAATCCATTTTAACAATCAAACCCTTAACCCCTATTTTCTGGCCGCTTGAAGGAAATAGTGTGTTAAATTCACAAAACACCCCCAAAACCAATCAAAATAACTTTTAAAGGAATCTAACACATATGATTACTGTTCCAAATGTAAATTAGTTCAATGGTAGCGTGTATGGAACCGTACCAGATCTGCAAACTCAGAATTTACTAGAAAATAACAAGAAACTTAAGAAATTTTATTGAGTTTCTTCTCTAAAGCCTTTGAAAACCTCTTCCAATGAGTTCACAACATATTTATACCTCAAATGCAACCTACCAACACCTAAAACTACGTGTACAACTACCTACCCTTGGCATTCCATAATTTTACATTTTTTGCATTTTTACAAAATTGTCTTGACAACATTTTATCAAATTTGCAACATTTCTCCTAATAACCAAATAATGACTCAAAACCACAAAAAAAATTATAAAAGGGCCTCACATGGAATTATTCAACATTATTATGACTCTATCTACCTATCTAGACTCTTTTCATTAAATTCAGCAACAAGGTGCTTTGCACCAAGATTGCAGCTCTCTCTGAATAGCATTAAGGTCCTCTTCTTTTCACCGTGACAACTTCTTCTTGTGTTTTATTTCCTTTTCTAAGTGGTTAATTATTGTATTTCAATATGGAAATTTCAAGGTGAAGAACATCAGACATATGCAATGCAATATCATAGGTACACTTAACAAGGTATGAATGAGCAAGAACTTTTCAGTAGATAAAGGTCATGAACATTGAACCAATAGTAGGACAGTGACCACAACATTTAAGTAAACGTATGGTAAACACTATCTTTTCCATTATCAATTTTATTCCCAATTTCATCCATGAAGAACTTCGTCAACCTATAGATCCTGCTATTAGCCATAACTTTAATCCATGATTTCCATTTCTTTCATCAATGAATTCCAAATCGTTGATCCATGAAGAACTTCGTCAA
Source organism: Sequoia sempervirens (assembly GCA_007258455.2). Taxonomy (NCBI): domain Eukaryota; kingdom Viridiplantae; phylum Streptophyta; class Pinopsida; order Cupressales; family Cupressaceae; genus Sequoia; species Sequoia sempervirens. Next base: position 302,116,375 of record VDFB02000017.1, on the reverse strand, counting down.
CCTGTGCATCCATGAATTCTATATGTTTGATTGGCTATTTCAAGCTTGAAAACCTTCATCAAGAATGAGGAGGCCTGGGTTGTGTAAAAGTAGGTTTCCAATATGCTTAGCCTCTTCAGGAAGGCTCGGATTTGTGTCACAAGTTAGGCATAGAAAAAGATTGTAGCCAATAACAAGCACACTTTTTCTTTTATGCCAGTCAGGAAGCATCACCAAACACCTCAAATTTTTCATTTTTTTTTCCATGATCTGGTTGCTCTTAGCCAGTTTTATAATCTTGTCATATTCATAGTTGGAATGAATTTCATTCACAAAGTTTGTTGATCTGTTAAGCATGTAAACTGGAATGTCAATACTCCACTTCTTGAACTCTCTTTCCCAAGGGAAAATCATGTTTTTTGGAGCAATAATCAAAGGTTTGTGTAATCTTATGTAGGCCTTTGATTATTGCTCCAAAACACATGATTTTCCCTTGGGGAAGAGAGTTCAAGAAGTGGAGTATTGACATTCTAGTTTGCATGCTTAACAGATCAACGACCTTTGCAAATGAAATTCATTCCAACTGTGACTATGAAGAGATTATAAAACTGGCTAAGAGCAACCAGATCATGGGAAAAAAATTGAAAATTTTGAGGCATTTGGTGATGCTTTGTGAGTGGCATAGAAGAAAAAGTGTGCTTGTTATTGGCTACAATATTTTTGTATACCTAACTTGTGAGGAAAATTTGAGCCTTCCTAAAGAGGCAAATCATACTGGAAACCTACTTTTACAGAGCCCAAGCCTCCTCATTCTTGATCAAGGTCATCAAGCTCAAAATAGTCAATCAAATATATGGAATTCATGAAAAAAGGTTAATTGAAAATAACACATTATAGTGTGAAGAACTCTTTTCCATAATAACTTCAAAAAGATTTTCACCACATGTTATTTGGTAAGGCCTAATTTTGTCAATTGTTGCTTGGGTAATCAAAAACTGAAAGCTATCCTCGACACCTGCTCAAGTTATGGCTAACAATAGGATCTACAGGTTGAGGAAATTCTTCATGGATGAAATTGGGAACAAAAATGGAAGAGAGTGTTGACCATAGGTTTACTTAAATGTTGTGGTGACTGTCCTACTATTGGTTCAATGTTCATGACCTTTATCTACTAAAAATTTGTTGCTCATCCATACCTTGTTAAATGTACCTGTGATATTGCACTCCATATGTCTAATGTTCTTCACCTTGAGATTTCCTATAGTAATAAATAGTAATAAAGTAATTAGAGTAATTCAAAATACTTCCAATAAACACTAATCAAGGGTAATACAAAATAATTTACAACACCCTGTGTTTTACAACTGTGAGTGAGTTGTTTTTACAACATTGTGTGTTTTACAATCTGTAGTTTTACAAAATAGTAGTCAAGTATTAAATAGTAATAAAAAGTAATAAAGAGTGATAAAAAAATATAGTAATAAACACTAATAAACAGCAATACAAAATATCATTCATTCAACTGTAGTGTTTCAAAAGAGTAATAGAAAATAAAATTTGAAGTTTGAGTTTCCATTTTTCATTTAACAAGCCTTTCGACATCCTAATCAGATTCACTCTTTACATTTTCTGTCTTTACTTTTGTGCCCTCATTGGAATGGTCGGGGAATCCTATGCCAAGCCACTAAATAACCCTTTCATCATTTGACAGAACTGGTGTGGGGTGGTCAAGCAGTGTGCGTAGGGCAAGATACATCTCTCATATGTCCTCTTCTATGTGTGGCTTAGCAACATGACCATGCAATCACATTGCTTGGTCAAAAAAATGATCAGCTTGATGTTGTATGGCACTACTAAATGTTTTTGTAGACACCTCATATCTGAGGATGACTGAGGCAATGAATGTGGGAATATGCCACCAATGAGGTAGACACCCTGATCAACATCATATCTTTCCAATGCTTCATCAAGCTTAACGTGATTGGCCACATGTCCCCAAACATAATTTGCACACAAAATTTGAACTAGAATATGGTTTTTCAACAGGTCCATGGATTTTGACAAGAAACTGCATGCTACATCAACCTCAGAATATGGGAGTACAGGTTCAGTGGGCTCAGGAAATCTGTGGATCTTGCGAATGCCATCCTCCACTATACAAAAACTGAATTTGAAGGCACCATGCAGCCTCTCCGTACTGAAGGGACTACCATTGTCTTCCTCATTGTCACAAGGAAGTTGCACAATGTGAATTCTTAAGTTCAACATTTTTGGTTGTGCTATCAAAAAAAAGGGAAAAAAAGTCAGTAACAAATAGCGTTGCAAGAATCTATAAAAAAATTGATATTTACTTCCAACTACTGATTCATCAACTACTTCAGAACATAAATAAACATCTCAAAACATTTATGAAAATAAAAGCTCTTAGTTAGATGAATACTGTTTGTAAAACTACATATTGGAAAACACGAGGTGTTATAAAAATAGCAACCCAGTAACTCTTGAAATGTATTCCTTTCTAGACTGTGATATACTTTTGAAACTCATCCATAAACATGAAAACTTCATTACCACATGTTTTTCCCTTTATCATTTGAAAGTATTCAATACATTCAAAACTCTATCCCTTAGCATGCAAGAAATCAAATAGAATCTGAAAAATATTTGTTATGAGAATTGTATAACATGGTAGTAATAAAACACATATGAGGACGTACTAGAAAGTGTGTAATAAAAAAAAGGAATCTGCTCTAAAAACAATTGGAAAACAAATCAAAAGTATAATTAATCTCAATCTGTTGGCCCAGGAGACCAGCGGGGTGAATGGTACGTACTTAGATTTTGTTTAAAGGGATGATCGTTACTCTCGTTACTCATGTATGTACATGTCCTATTTCAAGTGGGAGATTCATAAAAGCATGTACTTGTTGGATTTCTCTTTGTGGTATATTGTCCTTGATGACAAAACTAATTGATGGTTGAACTAATTGGTGATTGGTCTAATGACTAATGATACTTGGTGCTCTCTGTGTTCAGTTTGGCATATTCAGTATTTTGGTGATAATGCTTTGGATTGATGTATTTGGGTGCATTTGTTCATCACATATTGTGGTACTGATCATGTTGAGCTTCATGTGTAGATAAAAGCTATTATGGAACAGTTGAATTCATTTTGACAAATTGGCACTTCTTTATTATACAACAAGTATATTATTTCAGTTGTTCATTATTAGATTGATCATGGCATCATTTACAAGGTTCATTATGTCTTCATGGCATTCTATTGGTAATCTTCATGGTTGTCTCATAATTCTTTGGTATCCATGATTATGGTATATTATTTGGTATGTGGGTTTTTGGGTTGGAATTTTACTAATGCTCTTCTTGACACTTGAGTATGGTATTTCATTTGGCATCATTGGTATAAATATATACACTCATCAGTTGGTTTTTTTCATTTCTTATCTTCATGGCCAGATTAGTTTGGTGCATATGTTAGCATGCTATACATATAGCTTCACAAGGGTTATTGCATTATACATGAGGTGGAGATGTTTGTATTGATACAAAGTTAGTCTTGTATCCTTGAGTTGGCTACTATAGCTTCATAAGAAATGGTATTGCTTAGACTTTTCATATCATTTCTTACAAAGAGTATTTTGACATTATTGGGCCTTCACATGTTATATGGTTTCACATTTTATATTCATTTATATCTTGGCATATGGTTTTCTTGTGATATAAGTTGGTCGGCATTAAGACATTTCTATTTGTTTTTAAAGTGCATTAGCACTTAAGGCCAACAATATACACTATGGTTATCACTTTTAAAGTGATTGGCAAGGTGGCATTTCCTTGGTTTTTGATTGAAGGTCGATCATGTTTCGGGCTTATACATTGCACAGTAGTCAATACATATTTTTTAGAGACTTGGATTGTCAGCAAATGAATTATACTTGGTTTGCTTACTTGGAAGCAATAGTATTATTGTTTAATGAGTATGTTGACTGTGTTGACTTGGATAGCACGTGTGGATTATGATTTGGCACTCATTTAATATTTCATTGTGTCGGTGACATGGATTTCAAAATGATTGTAATATGATTTTAGGATTTAAAATTTCATTCATTTTGGTTTGGAGTTTCGATGAAGAAAGAAATAGGGTAAACAAAAGTTTGAACCCTAGCGCCGCCATGCTGGAATTACAGTTGTAGGTTGAACATGTTAGCTGTGGTATTCTGACTTGGTTTTCAGTTATGATGGTCTTTGATGGATGGAAAGATAGTTGGTGGTCTTCACTTCAGCTGGAAACAGTAGTTTGGGAAATTTTTCATGAAGAACTTTAGGGATTTTGTTTATAGGTTAAATCCACCATGACAGAGGTAATATCTATGCATTGTTTTGAATTTTCAAAGGTAAATCTAGTAAATGAGAAGTGAAAGAGGAAAAGAAAACTTAGTTTCAGTTTTGAACAAATTTCTTAACTAATCTGAAACTACTTTGAACCTGAGTGTAAACTCAAGGGTTTCATCTCACAATGGTATTTTCATCTTCAAGTCATTGATTTTTTCTTAAAAATCCTTGATTGATATCATGATCAAATATTTTTCTTACCAATTTATAAAATTTGGTTATTGAATACGGGTTTTTTTTTTAAAGATGAATAATTGTTTTACAAACATTGTATATATATATATATATATATATATATATATATATCTTTGCAAAAAACACTTGAAAGTGTGTAATGTGAAGAGAAGAAAATTTCTGGACAGAATATTATTGTGAAATCATAATGTAAAGAGGAAGATTGGGCTCATATTGTTTTTCATCTCTAATTGCATTACAGAGATTATTTTTTAATTGGGCATTATTGCAAAATCATTGTGTATCCTATTGTAATTGTATGACTGCAAAGAATGATTGCAATTATAAGGTTTTGATGGGTTGCAATATCTTGAATGTTTGATGAAGTTGGTGCTTTAGAAAGATTATGGGAGTTGGTGCTCCACATTGTTACAGAGTTGGTGCTCTTTGATTAATAAAAGGGAAATTTTAGTGAGTGGTTTTTTATACCCCAAGAGGGTTTTTCCACTCAGGAAATCTTGTGTTATGTGATGTTATTTGTCTCTCATTTTATTTTATGTTAATGTGCTCATTCAGACAATGCTCTGATACTTTTAGTGTGCTCGAAAGGTTCATATTTCAAAAGTTTGTCATGCAAAGTTAAAATTGTTCAAATCTATTTTTAAAAATCCTTCTGTTAAGAAAATTAAAAATGCATTAAGAAGAATTATTGAAGATGGCATTTCCGTGCTCTGATGGTCGAGCTAGGGCGTCTGTGCCCTAGCTCGTTCTTGGTGTCTACCTGTTGGTGCAACGAGGGGGGATTTTACTACGGTCAGGGTGTTGTTCTTGCTGTGTTTCCTTCCTTCCTTGTTGGCTATCCTTGGCTCGCATTGGTGATTGTTTTGCTCATGCCAACTGGTTTAGGCCGGCTTTTTTCCTGTGCGTAGTGGCGAGCAGGTGGATTCCAGTGTGTTGCTACCTGGTGAAGCTCGATCTACCTGTTAGGCCCGCGCAGGGCTGCATTTTTTTGGTGTGGTGTGGGCGTCTAATTTGGGATGTGGTTATTTTTTGGGGTTGTGTGTTGCCTGATTAGGTGAAGGGCATTTCCTCTTGAAGCTGAAGTTGAAACTTTTGAGTTTTAGTGAGCTGTGGGTGGAGCCAGAGGGGTTTTTTGTTAACCCTCGTGTGGGAATTTTCCTTTGTTCTCTCTTCCTGGTGGTTTGCATGCTCGCTTAGGGTCTCGTTCTGGGTTCATGTCTCGAGGGTAATCATCTAGGGTTAACCCCAAGATG
>VDFB02000017.1:302094502-302110467 GCA_007258455.2 Sequoia sempervirens | reverse complement strand
TTTGTGGGCTGTGGGTGGAGCCAGAGGGGTATCATGTTAACCCTGGTGTGGGTGTTTTCCTCTATTCTCTTTTCCTATGGGTTTGCATGCCCGCTTAGGGTCTCTTTCTAGGTTCATGTCTCGAGGGGAATCATCTGGGGTTAACCCCTTGATGGATTTCTGATCTTCTTTTGGTTCAAGATCTCTGACACAAGGTGCGAAGGTTTTTGATAATAATTTGTTTGTGCAGGATCAAGAGAAGATTGGCTTTGGATCGTCTGGGGTAGCTAGGATTACGAAGATTAATGGTTGCTTGGAAAGATGTAAGGAGAGACCAAAATTGGTTATCCCGATGGAGTTGTTGGCAGATGATATTGAATATTATTCAAAGCACTCCTTTTATTGCAAGTTTATGGGTTTAAGAGTTTCATTGCAATTTTTGGAATCTTGGGCTCAAAGGACCTGGATGTCAGAAGGAGAGATGGAGTTTAGACTCCTAGCGAATAACTAATTTATGGTCTCTTTTGATTGCATGGCAGATTGGAATAGGATTTTCAAGGGAGGTCCCTACTTCTATAACCAAGTGGGCCTGCTTTTGAAGTCGTGGCATGCGGGCTTCAATCCAACTGAGGAGCTCCTGAATAGAGTTCCAGTTTGGGTTTGGCTGCTGTGGTTTCTAGTTGAATGTTGGCGAGAGGATGTTTTACATTTGGTGGCTTTAATGCTTGGTAAACCAATTGGATCATCACAGCAGACACAGTTTAAAAAGGTAATGGCTTTTGCCCATATCTGTGTAGAAATTGATTTAAGCATGCCATTGTCGGATTCAGTGGAAGTAAGTGCAGGATCATATACATGGGTGCGGTAGTTAGATTATGAAACTCTACCTTTTAGGTGCCGAATTTGTCATGAATATGGACACTTGCAGCGTAGATGCCCTAGGGCTAAGCCAGTGGTGACCCAATTTGCCCAACCTCTTCACAATCCACCTAGGATTGATAAGGGGAAGGGGCCTATTCCAGGTGATGGTACTGGAGAGGATGGATATATCCCTATCAAAACTTGTAATAGAAATTGAGAGAAGAAGAGGACTCTAGGGGAGAGGCAAGATGATGATACTTTCAATAGGTTTGAGGTGTTGGATGACCTCAGCCAATAGGAAGTGAATCCAGGTTTGATGCACTTGGATCAAGAAACTTTGGGTGCAGGAAAGGATGGGCCTCCTATGGAGACTATGCAAGAGGTGCAAGATACGGGTGTTGGGCAGATGGACACAGATCAACAGTTGATTGTTCAGGTTGGGACGAATCCTGTTATTGGAGTTTTGAAGCATGGGGGAGAGGGTTCTCCTTTGCCCATAAAGACTGGTGCGGAAGTTGGAAAGAACTCTTTGTCCTCTTCTCACATGGGTATTCTACAAAAGGACCCAAAGAAAGGGGTTGGTGAGAAGAATCCCAAGCTGGGTAGAAAAAAGGATATGGAAAAGATTAAATCAACTGGAGAAACTCTGGTGGAGTCAAGGGCAGTCAAGACCCTGGATTCGTACTTCTTGTGTAACCAGAAATGATTGTCCTATCATGGAATGTTAGGGGCTTGAACAGTGGCCCTCAACAAAAAGTTGTTGGTGATTTGGTTAGGAATCAATCTTCGGATATTCTTTTTCTTCAGGAAACTAAATTATCTGTGGAGAGTATGTTGAATATGTTACCTAAGCTATGGAAGTTCGGCGAGTGTCAATTTGTTGGAGCTCATAGTGCGTTCAGGGGGGTGGCTTGTTTATGGAACCCCTAGAGGATTTTCCCCCTCTAGTGGATGTCTTCTAGATCTTCTATTACCTTGGTGGCCTCATGCTTCATGACGGGAGAGTGTATTCTCCTCTCTAATGTGTATGCGCCTGTTGATTATCAGGGTAAGCAGCTTCTGTGGTCCCACCTTCATTTTGTTCGCAGCCTGGCTCCTCTCCACCTATGGATTCTGGCTGGAGATTTCAACGCTATTGTGGAGATGTCTGAGAAAAGGGGTGGAATTGCTAGATTGGAAATTTTTGTGTTGCTTCTGAGGGATAGCATTTCTGATCTAAATCTTATTGACGTTTAGCCTAGTAATGGTTGTTTTACTTGGAATAATAGGAGGACTAGTGAGGACTATGTTGCCGAGAGGCTAGATCGGTTCTTGGTCTCCTGTTATTGGGTTAGTGACTTATGGTTTACTTCCTCTAAAATTTTGGATTGGAGGGGTTCAGACCATTGGCCTATCAAGCTTAGCATCATCTCTGCTCAGGCGTCTCATTCTCCTTCCTTCAAATTCCAACTTATGTGGTTACAAGACCCTACTTTGTATGACCAAGTGGATGTGTGGTGGAGGATAGGTAGACCTGCCTTTGGTATAGCTATGTATACCTTTTCCAAGCTTCTTCAGTTCATCAAGTACCAGCTTAAAAGGTGGAACCGAAGATGTTTTGATAATATTTTTCATGATAAAGCCGCTGCTCAAGAAGAGTTAAATAATATTACGAGATTGATTCGGGAGAATGAGGTTTCTAAGGATCTTCTGAAAGAAGAGGCTAGGACTCTGAAGGTGTTTGAGGAATGTGAATTACGGGAACAGGTTTATTGGAAGCAAAAGGCACGTGTTGAATGGTTGTAGGAAGGGGACCAAAATACTACCTTTTTCTTTAATTCTGTGAAGGTTAGGAGGCATGGTAATTCCATCTTTGTGCTGGTTAATGACAGGGGGATCATGTTGTCTCATTTCAAGAAATCACGGTTGAGGCATCATAGTATTTTGCTACTCTCTTCAGAGAGGATTATCAAGGGGGTTCAGTCGAGGAGGAACAGGTTCTTTCTTTTATTCCTTAGTTGGTTCCCAGGGAGGCGAATGAGTATCTAATGAGCGAGATTTCTCTAGAGGAGATAGAGGAGATTGTGTTCCAAATTAAGTGTGGAAAGGCTCCTGGCCCTGATGGTTTCCCAATAGAGTTCTTTCAAGATTTCTAGGATATCATAAAGTTGGATCTTATGGCGGTTGTTTAGGAGTCCCAGAGGAATAAGCAGATGTTGCGTGCTCTTAATTCCACTTTCATTGCTCTTATTCCCAAGTGTGAAGGGGTGGATAGGTTAACACAGTTTAGGCCTATTTCCCTCTGTAATGTGGTTTATTAAATTATTTCCAAGTTAATGGCTGAGAGATTGAAGAAGTGGCTTAAAGTGTTGATTTCTGAGGAACAGAGTGGCTTTGTTGTGGGTCGACAGATTTTGGATGGGATTGTTATTGCTACTGAGACCATCCACTCCATGGCCAGTTCCCATAAGAAGACAATGTTCATTAAATTGGATATGGCTAAGGCCTATGATAGGGTTAGATGGTCCTTCCTACAGAAGATCCTTGTTGCTTTTGGTTTTTGTGAAGAATGGATCCAATGGGTCATGAGTTGTGTTATGTCAGTATCCTTCTCAGTACTGATAAATAGAGATCATTCTGAACTTTTTGGGGCTTCTAGAGGTCTGTGCCAAGGGGAACCTATCTCCCTGTACCTATTTCTTCTTCTTGTTGAAGGTCTTGGGCATCTATTGAAAAGAAATGTCAGACTAGGTATCATTCAGGGTTAGCACTAGGGTGGAGATCTGCCTCTGCAGTCTCATTTGCAGTTTGTTGATGATACTGCCTTGATGGGGATGGCTACTGTCAAGGAAGCTACTATTCTGAGGAAATTGTTATATTTTACCTTGTGGCTTCGGGGCAACTGATTAATGAGGATAAATCTTCCATCTTCTTCTTCAATACGCCCGCCTCCATTCAGAGAAGAATTGCTAATATATTGTGGTTTCAGATAGGGGTTCTCCCTTTTACTTACTTGGGAATTCCAATTTCTATTGGTCGGCTTCCCAAGGGCTCTTGGAAAAATATTATTGATAAGTTCCTGGTGAAATTCAATCATTGGACACATAGATGGTTGTCTTTTGTTGGGCGGGTTCAACTTCTTAAGTCAGTTGTGCAAGCACTCGCTACTTACAGATGTATGCTTCAGGTGGCTCCAGTAGGGTTTCTAAAGGAGTTGGATTCTCTTGAAAGGAAGTTTTTATGGGTTGGATGCTTGTCATCCTCCAAGTGGAGCCTGGTCAAGTGGGAAGATGTGTGTAGTCCAAAGTAGTATGGTGGTCTGGGTTTATGATAGTCAACATTGTTCAGTGAGGTTGTGGCTGCTAAGCTTTTCTAGAGATGGTGTGTGGAGCAGGATCAGTTGTGGGCTAGGATATTATCTCATAAGTATTTCCCTGGTTCCCCTCAACATGATCTCCTTAGGTATCCTCTTGGGGGGGAAGGTTTGGTGATTTGGAGTACTCTTCAGAAGGGTGTGAGGCTCATCAAGGAAGGTTTATTTTGGATCTGCAGATGGGGTTTGGAAGCTCTTTTTTGGTCACATTCTTGGGATGGTTTCCCTCTGCTTATCTCCCAGTTTCCTCACCTGCATCCTTTAAGCCAGAGATTTCTTGCGGTTGGTTGGTCTACGGTGAGTGATTTCAAGTCCTTCTCTTTTTATGGTCAGTTGGAGAGGGCTGGTTGGAAGGATCCCTCTCAGTGGCCAGATTTGGGGGAGGAGGAAGGCGGTGCTGAGCTTAACATGATTCTTTGCAGTAGGCAATGTAGCTCTCTACTTGAAGAGGATATTCTTGCATGGGAACACAATCCTAAGGGGATTTACTCTGTTTCTTGTGGCTATCAAGTGTTATTGGATCAGAAGTTGGTTAGGGTGGAGCTTCCTTGGTGGAAGAGGGTGTGGTGTAAGCTATCATGGCCAAAATTCAATTGCTTTGTATGGACTTTAGCATGGAATAGGTGCTTGACCTGGGACAACATTCTTAAACATGGTTTCTAGGGGCCTTCAGTTTGTGTGCTATGTGGGACTGAGGAAGAGGATTCCTCGCACTTGTTCTTCCACTGCCCCTTTGTTGTGCAGCTTTGGCATTGGTGGTGGGAGGTTTGGAAGCATCCTTGTGTTCATGCTTCCTCTTTGGTGGAGTTCTGGGATAGTATGGGAAGACCCCCCTCGATGCCTTCCTTTTTGCAGGAAGTTTGGTATGTTGGACCTACTTTCCTTCTTTGGCAAGTTTGGCTTGAGCGGAATTGTAGGATATTCCGCAGTGTGAAATTGGTGGGTCAGCAGGTGTGGTTGTGTATCTTAGTTATGATACAGGAGTCAGTTGAGGCCAATAGTGAAGTGTTTTCCCCCCTAGGGAAAGGGGATGATGAGTTGGTGGATAGATTAGGACTGTAGGGGATACATTCTTCTTCTGGTGGTTCTAGGAGAGGCAAGAAAGGGAACATGAGAGTGCAACGGATGGGTAGGTGGTTACCTCCTCCAGCTGGAATTTTGAAAATCAATACTGATGGATCTTCTAGAGGAAATCTTGGGCCTGTTGGGATTGGTGGGGTCGGCAGGGATTCTAGGGGATCAGTGATATTTATTTTCTCTATTCATGAGGGGGAGAAGACTGTTAATCTCATGGAAGGCTTGGCGATTCTTTATGCTGTGGAGTGAGCCCTTGCTTTGGGTTGGCAAAAGATTATTTGTGAAGTGGATTCACAGATCTTGATTAATATTTTGAATGAAAGAAAGATGTTTGATATTAATTAGTAGTTAGCTTCGGTTGTTCAACGGATTCTTCAGGTTAGTTCCAGGATGGAGGCGGTTTCTTTTGTTCATATCCCGAGGGAGTGGAATTGGGTTGCTGACTGCTTGGCTAAATGGGCTTCTAAGCAAGGTAATGGTTGGAAGATTGAGGATTGGGTGTAGGTTTCACCTGAGTTTCATCAAGATTTGGATGGGTTCCTTGAGGAGGATAGAAGGATACTGGAAGATAGTTGATTTTGTTTTTGTGCTTGTTGTGTTGCTTCTTTTGGTTCTGGGCTTGTTCCCTTGGTTTTGACTGTAATGCTCTTTTTTGATATTCAATAAAGTTTTTACCCTTTTTATAAAAAAAAAAAATGTATTGAGAAAAGTTGTAGTTTTGTTTCAAAAGCACATACAAGATTGTTCACACACTAATTGAACAATATCATATGATTCTTATAACATGAGTTGTAAAAGTTAATCAAGTTTCATGTCAATTTGATTTAAAGTGTTAATGTACACTTGCATAAACAAGTCTGCCACATTGAGTTTAAATTAGTAAAAAAAATTGTTGTGCTTTCAAAGTCAAAAGTTAAAAATTATTTCACTCTGATTCACCCCCCCTCTCAGAGTGAATCCACTTCCAACAATACTGACATCCCACACTGTGTTTTCCAACCTGCAAATATTCAGTGCATTTTGATTTACCATCATATCACAATTTTGAAACCAAAATTTTAGTCCACTGAAAAGTTGTAATAAATTTTTTAGGTGAGTTTCATGAAAGTCTTAATGTCTAAAAAACACAAGAGTTTTGTTGCAACCATACTATCTATGTATAATTGCAAGTTGGAAAACAGTGTATGATATACAACCTACAACCCACTGTGTTTTCAATATGGTTAAAATGTATAAAATCTATTATTGCCTTTGAACCCTACATACATTGTTGGGTATCAAGTCAAACCTAAGTTCTTTTCATTTTGTTTGGGTAAATTTTTTATTATCTCAGATCTGTAACTTAATCCATGTTGGCATTGTGGTTAGTTATTGTCAAGCTTCATTCATATGATTACAATTGTTAGTTGTTCTTGTCATGGTTTAGTTTTATTTATCATTCGGGAACACAAGTTATAATTTTGAATATCTTTATGATATACTATTATGTCAAGACAGCGGACATTTTTTCAAGGAAGCATTGATTAAAATTTGTTAAAAACATTTCAGTTTTGTAACTATTACTTGTTAAGGGACATTTAGAGAAGAAAGTTACTTTTCAATTTGAAAAGATACTCTAGTTCAGTAATCCATAAAATTATATATATCCTTCCATGTATTCTTTCAAAAAGATGGTGAGCAAAAAGGAGTATTATTCTCAGTTTACAAATGGCATTTCATTAATTCATATTTGAAAGTTATTTGGCTAGCACATTTTGTGCTTTGTGAAATTAATCAATTATGTTGTACTTAAACTTCTGCATCTAAATCTTGAGTGATGCAAGTTCAGAAGATGTTGTAAGAGAAAAAAAAGTGATACTTTACGTATCATTAAAACAATGATTGAAAATGTTTTTGAATTAAAAAGTAGCAAAACAAGGGTGTTGACCCATAAGTACAATCCAACAAAGGCCATCCAGCGAAAGCACATTAACAGTACAGTGACAACAGAGAGAAAGCCATCACCCATAGCACATCATCAAAAAAAAAAAAGTAACAGTAAACATAGGATAAAAAAGTTCTTCATGTAAGCATGAAACCAGCCAAATAAATCCAAAGACCCCCAGGGGTCCAGCCAATTCAGTAGAATTAACAAACAACAAGACATAGAAATAAACAAGAAAAAAAAGGCCCAATGGCCTAATTCTTATCCTTCCTGCCAGGCATATCCTGAATATCTGTCGCCCAATCCACCATGAGGAACTCGAGCAGCTCCTTGAAACTAGCATCATCTTCAGCATCATCCACAGACTTGTCCTTCTACAGCAAACATAGACTGGTGGCCGACTTGTGCATGACCCTCGGGGAAAATTGAGACACCCCCTCGACCTTTTTTTCCAACCTCTCCAATCTCCCCTTTAGCTTGCCAACTTCTTCCCAAGCCTGATCTTTTTCCTTGTGATCTTCCTGCAAGGGGGCTTTTCCTTTATCTGCATCAGAGGATTGTGGGGTAATTTCCATCACATTGTCACCAGAAGGGCCCTTCTTCAAGCTTTCAGACACATGGGACGCATTGTTCACTGACACAGACTAGCCTTCCCCACCCACCACCATTTCCTCTAGACTTTCACTGTCACTCCCATTATCCTTATCTAAATCAGAAGCTTCCTTAAGACTTCCCACCTTGTCCTGCTTAAGTACCAGTCTATGAGATCTACGGGGGCTGTTAGCTTCTTCAGTAATCTCGATGTCAGAATCAATTTTCTGGAGGCAGAATTTAGTTCTCTTAGAGGCTTTAGCCTTAGGGTGCGGGGTAGAGGAAAGCCACTTTTTTTCCCTACCCGTATCCCCTAGGCCCTTACCAGGGGAAGTGCCATGGTGATGGTCTTTCAAGGTAGGATATTTTAGGAATTTTTTCTTACTCAATCCCAGCGTGTCCAAAATACTAGCAGAGGGGGGAGTAGAGGAAACTAGGGTTTCGTCAAGAGTAGGGAGAGACGGGACTTCTTGCACAGTGATAGGCTGAGCGGGGAAAAGCGCCATATGGAAATGATAAAGCCTAGACATAAGGCCCTAGTGGAGGATAGTATAATTCTTTCCAGAAATAGAGGCTTCATTAAACTCCGCAACAGTGCTATCAAGAGCATGATACATGAAAAAAGGAATTGAAATATGCAGATGATTCCTAAGGTGGTTGAGGAAATTAAAGTGGTAATAATAGTAGACCCCATACCTTCCTTCCAGCGTGAAATATTTCATGATCACCAAATAAACTCTATCCCATGGCTCCGGCAGTACCTCATGGTCAAAGCCACCCCGCAACTTGACAGGTTTCTCTTTGCCTCGAAAAAATTGATTCAAACTAATCCGGTCTGGCACTTTCGTATTTCTTCCAAGTACGGCCACTATTCAGGAGCCCGGTAACTCTAGCAATAACCTCCTCATAAAATGTTGATATATAGCCAATGAGGCATTGTAAACAACAAGTTTTGAGATTAAGCCAGTGAGGCAATTTTCAAGTGGTTTTTCTACCCCAAGAGGGTTTTCCACTCAAGAGGAATAGGGTGTTATAATCTCATTCATGTTTTATGGTTGTGAAGGTTTTTGAATTGATTTAATATTACTTATCTCGGTCTAATGATTGCATTCAATTCATGAGTATGTTAATCATTGCAATATAAAGAGCATTTATTGTTCAAATTCATTAAAGGGAAAAAATTATCTAATACATTGACTAAAATACTACTTTCATATTAATGAAGTTTGTTAAGTTGGTTTTAAATGAATTTCCTCCTGTTATCATATTTGTTTCATTATTTTTGTCTAATTTATTAATTTTACTGACATTTTAATGAGTAGGTGTTACAATGACAATCCATATTGCAGCGGTTGCAATATCGATTATCATGGAATTCCATCACCACGAGGCCAGATTTCTTTGAGGGATTTTATGAAATAGTTCACTATGCTACCATAATTTTCATTCATGTCTAAGAAAGAAATCTAGAAAACAGTTCACTGCCTTGCTTCTATGGCTAAAAGCCTCAAACAGGTTCTTTTGAACAAGCTACACATGCTTGCAAAAAAATTATCAAAGCATAATAGTAAATATGGATTCCCATGGCTTCGAACACCATGGCAAAATAGTAAATATGGATTGTTGAAAAATGTATCCAAGCATAATTGAAAATATGGATTGTCATTACATTCCACCACCATCATCTTGGAATTCCATGACAAGCCATAGACAAACAATAGAAATAGTTCATTGCCTACTCTATGGCTTGTCATGGAATTCCAATCGCCATGGTGTTGCAATGCTATGACAATCCATATTTACTATTATGCTTCCGTACTAGACACCCGATGTTTTCCAACAAGCATATACATGCACAATAGGATTCCAAGTTGTAAAACATAGTATGAGGTGAGTATATATCTGTGAAAACATAGTGGGAACCCATAGATAAGCAATCATGCACATAAACAGTTCATTTCCTTGTTAATGGCTTGTCATGGCATTCCAATCACCATGGTGTTGAAATGCTATAACAATCCATATCTACTATCATGGTTTGATATTAAACACCTGATATTTACCAACAAGCATATACATGCACAATATGATTGGAAGTTGTAAAACACAGTGTGAAGTGAGTTTATGTCTGCCAAAACATAGTGGAAACCCATAGATAAGCAATCATACACAAAAATAGTTATTTTCCTTGTCTACGTAAATCGACCTTTATATAGTATTTTCCACCTTATGTTGAAGAGTATGCAATCATCCAATCAAGTTGACTAAGATCTATTCATGGCATCTATCATTGTCCTAATGCAATGCAGATCCATCATAAATTCAAAAATTTACAGTGTACAAAGTAACAAATTTGACCTCCTAGGACCTGAAATAATACCCTTATGATACTAGTCACAAAAAAAATCCATTAACTTTATGCTATGCCTTAGGTTGGAGATGTCATACACTAAGCCTCCATGATTCTTATTCAAAACTGCAAGTCAGCTTAGACTGAACCTGCTTGGATAATTCTTCATTGTATTGAGGGATGTTTGAATAAATCTTATTATCAATGCTTCAAGGACATACATCATACTATGAAAGACGTGGCTAATCAATTGGATATCAAAGCCAATACAAGAACCTATGCAACTGAATGCTTCAATTGGTTACTGTTCAATTGGGACTATTTCAGTTTATAGTTTTCTCTTGCTTCAGTCCCATTTGGTATGTGACAGATTTATTGTTCTTTCTATTTTCATTTTTCCCTTCTTTGGAGGGCTAATATGTATCTTAATTAGATGGCTGCTATCTAGTTGTACTACATATGGCTATTATTTGAGAATAGCCATGGTTCTCTGTATTTTTCTCAACAGCTTTAATTCAATAAAAAAAGAAAAAATTATGCTATGCACTTGTTCAAATAGACAACTTTTTCCAACAAAAATTATGTAACTTTAGAATCAAACATACTAAATTAAAAAACACAATAATATGTATTATGACAATTCTACAACATAAATCCATTAAGTCAGTACTGCAGCAGCCCAAACCTGATATCAAGTTGACCTTCCATCAGACAATTTCATAAGAAGTTATGTCCTCAATCATAACCACAATGATACTTTGCATCACTATTGTACCATCCATAGCACAAGAAACTCATTTCTATGCCAAAAGATAAAACAAGGTTATCATATATGAAAAAGACAAATGGAACTTATATTTTAGGGATTTCTTCTGTCAGGTTGTGGAAAGCTACTTTTCCTAGCATGTAAAACAAGGCCATCATTGGGAATTAGTAGCATGTAGCAGTATAAAATAGTCAATATTTATTTTGTTGTATACCCTCGCACATGGACATATTGGATATGAGTATTAAGTTGAAGATTAGAAATACCCATAGATTAACCTAGTTTGAGCTTAGCATGCCTTTAAAATCAAACTCCATATCGATACAGCAAAGCAAGTATATTATAAGCTCTGATGTCAAACTTGCATATTTGTATTCTTGATTTACAAATTTCTTCTAGCAGTTGAAACATAAAATATGCAACAAATGGTGTGTTGTTTGGAAAAGAGAGGGAAGAAAATTATTTAAATTAGTTTATAAATGCACCTAAGACTAGTTCACATGATAATTTTGCATACATGGCATAGAGAGGAAATAACAATATCAAGAAAAAACAATGTAAACTAACCCCATAAAATGGCAGATTTATTTCAAAAGACTAATCATTTCATTCTAATGCAAGAAATGAATTGGAATACTGAAGACAATATTTGAATCTTACCTAGGAGGATATGGGTTGCTTCCCAATCCTCATCCCATAAAGTTCCAGAGTTATCACAAAAAACTAATACTTTTACTAATCTTGTCTTTCTAATGCAAGCAATAAAACAAACAATGAAAATGGTCTCTCAATCTTACCTGATCACTATGGGTTACCTTTGCAGTCTACAGCCCCTAAAAAAGAATAAAAATGCAATAGAAAAAAAACATTCAACTGCACAACAGAGAATACACTTCTAACAATGATTATGGTATGATGCACGGAAGCTTACATAGCACAATGTGCAATTGATTCTCATTGTTAGCTTTAATGAAACCATAGACCATAAAATATCTACAACACTCTAAAGTAAATGGTAAAATACATATAAGATAATGGATAGTGTGATTGCAAGTTGGAAAAAATAGTGTGAGGTGAGTATATGTTTGCCAAAACACAATGGCATGCCCTATATAAGCAATCATACATAGAAACAGTTCACAAGCCATCTCATTCCAATCACCATGGTGTTCGAATGCCATGACAATCTAGATCTACTAATATGCTTTGATAGAAAACACACAATGTTTTCCAACAACCATTTACATGCATAGTGATTGGAAGTTGGAAAACACGGTGTGAGGTGAGTATATGTCTCCCAAAACACAATGGCATGCCATAGATAAGCAATCATACATACAAATAGTTCATTTCCTTGTCTATGGCTTGTCATGTCATTCCAATCACCATGGTGTTGGAATGCCATGACAATCCAAATGTACTATTATGCTTTCATAGTAAACACACGATGTTTTCCAACAACCATATACATGCATAGTGTGATTGCAAGTTGGAAAACACAGTGTGAGGTGAGTATATTTCTTCCAAAACACAATGGCAAGCCATACATAAGCAATCATACTTACAAACAATTCATTGCCTTGTGCTTGTCACCACATTTCTTTGAGGAAATTTTCAAACTGTTAACTACCTTGTCTCTGTTATTGCTTACTATTATGCTTACTAATATGCTTTCATAGACAAGGCAGTGAACTATTTGAAAAAATGCCTCAAACAAATACAATGTGCAGTTGCAATTATCACTCCAATATGAATGAAATGGAAAACATGGGGTGTTTATAAAATAGTGTCTTCCATTACATACCTAAGGTCTAAATAACAAAAGTTTGTAAAGAAATTCATTTTATTTTCTAAAATTCTAAGATGCAAAACACTAGGTTTTACAAAACCCTAAACCCACATAAAGTTTGAAAACAATTTACAAAAAAAAACCCTCATAACATTTTAAACCCCTTTACAACTAACAACCCAAATGATTAGAAACCCCTCAACTCACTTTTCATAGTCTCCCCCTGCTCTGCAACCTATCACTTGCAACTCCACTCTCCAACCTTTCACTTTCAACCTGTAGCATGAAATAGTGGAATACATAGTGTCAAAGGTTGTTGGAAACAATGGGTATTTCTAAATCCGTGTTTCATTGCATTCCTATGGTTTTAATAACAAAATTTTTTAACAACGCAACTATAAATCCACATTTAATTACATTCCCACATTTTTAACAACACATGAAACAATACATAAAAACCTTCAACATTGCATATAGTCGGTTTGAAACGCCTCACCTCAAGTCACTTGGTCCTCTCCCCTACCTGCAGTGTGCCCTTTCTCTCCAACGTTTTGATTTCAACCTGCAAAATGAGAATACCCAAAGAACAACGGGTTTTCCAAGTGAACAGTACCCATTAAAATTTAAACCGTAGCACCACCCTTCCCATGCTAACGGTTACCTTCTCACACAAGGAAAAAAATGTCGGCATATTATCAACAATGGGACACCTCCTTGCTTCCTGTGTCATTTCCTTCCATTGTCGTTTATGTCACTTCTATCATCCATCTGGCGGGCCCCACGTAGTGTCATCTCTTCATGTTATGTATGGTACCATGTATGTTTTCATGCATTTTTGTATGTACATAGGTGCTTTTTGTCTAGGAGTTAGTCGGCTTTGTATGAATGAGCCTCAATTTAAAACTATTATAAAATATCCCTATTGTTCAGACAACCATTCGATTCAACTTCCCCTAAGAGGTAGCCTAAAAAAAATTTCCTAGTATAAATAATGATGTTAGATTCCAAATCTCAAATATTTGGCATGTGCGTTAATGTTGCATTGACCAAAGGTGTTATTAGTACTTGTTGTAGGAAATACTATTGCAATCAATTTTTTTTTTCTAATTAATTAGTTATTAATAAGTTAGCTTTCAACCAATCAAAAACAATATTTTAAAAAAAAATTAATAAAATTTAATTTTGTAAAGTTAACTTGTAAAATATTTAACTTTATAAATTAGAAAAAATATTTTTTGTGAATATGATTGGCTAAAAAGTTTGGTGTTATTGACCCATTTTTAGGAAAAGTGAAATGACCTATTATTTTTCCTATTTTTTGTCATCTTGCCTATTTTTAAGATACTGAACTATTATTTTTCCTATTATTAAGCACATCTCAAGCGTCTACACTAAGCTTCTAAAGAGATTGCATATTTATACACCAATTTAATTTAAAAAGATGAGGAGATGCAAATATTTTTAAAATTATTAGATAAATTTTATATTTATATAATAATTATCATTTTTTTCTTCTAAGTATATTATACTATCATTTGATTTTACTTGATATTTATATTATTTTTGTAATATTTAAAATTTTAATACATAATTATTTATATAAAAGATAATTGATTTTTATATAATATAATTAAGATAAGATTAATAATTACTAATATTAATATAAATACATGTAACTATCTTTTATTATATAGACATGCATTATCTTACAATTTACATTATAATGATTAATATATTAATATAATTTTAATAAAAATTAACATTAATGTCACATTTTAAAATGATTATGTTAATATTATAATTAACAAAACTCACATTTAATTTTATTCACATTAATAAAAATTAATTTTTTTTATTAAACTAAAATACTATAAAGGCAAGTACTAGCCACTATGTGGCACTTGTCTTTTATGGCAATCAAAAGAATAGTGGATGCTAGTTATATTTATAGATATTGACAAGTTTCTCGATTATTAAAATAATTCCTAAGGTGGAAATTAACATAATTAACAATGATCGTGGCTTATAAATTTCTATACTAAGTTGTATAATGAGCATATTATTATTGTTCTTCTAAATACACGTTAGTAATGTCATTAGTTATTTAGCTATTGAATCTTATTCATAAATAAGAATATTATATTTTGATCAATTAATAAAACAATGATATTGGTGTTATTAAATTAAACCCCTTT
This sequence comes from Sequoia sempervirens, assembly GCA_007258455.2. Lineage (NCBI taxonomy): Eukaryota > Viridiplantae > Streptophyta > Pinopsida > Cupressales > Cupressaceae > Sequoia > Sequoia sempervirens. Next base: position 302,095,583 of record VDFB02000017.1, on the reverse strand, counting down.
TTTCAATAATGATATTATCGTTGAATTAATAAATTAACTAAAACCTTACCAATAATAATGATGTTATCACAAAATAATTAATTGAATATTAATAATATTATTATTTAACCAACACTTACACCTCTATATGAACATATCTATAAATATATCCCTCTTTTAGCTCAACTAAACGATTACTTTACTACTTGCAATATTACATGGTAATTCACCCTTTCATTTGCTAAGACATTTGGGGACTTTTCATGTGCATCATGTTATTATTTACATTGCACAATAGCATTGAAATATAAAGCTTAAAACTAGACATAAGAGTCATCCCTCCTTTATTAGAACCCATTCATAAAACAATGTTTGATGAGGGCGTAGCCCAAGACTTAGAAAATAACCCACAAACAAGAGAATAATTTTATTATTCAGAAAATGGAGTTTCTTACATGCAGAGGATCTTAAATCCCCAAGTTCTATAACACATGCAAGCTACAAAAAGCTACAGAATCACCCTTTCGCAAAATGCGAGCTTGTCCCCAAAAAGTTACCCAAAAATTAGAAACCCGCCCATAAATAGAGCTCCTCTTTAGTTTGGAGCCAAAACAACATTCAAATTTGAGTTTAGGTGGTTTGGCGCCGAAAATTACAACTTGAAGTTCAAATTTCAAAAGAACATTTGCAATTGTATCTTCTAGAAAGTGCGCCAACTTCCCGGGGCCATAACTTTTGATCCGAGACTCCGATTCGTGAACCGTTTGAAGCGTTGGAAAGGTCTCGAAGTCAATAACACACTCAAAATTTGCTACACTGATTTTGGAAAGTTTTAAGGCTGATCCGGGAACTCTAAGTGCCTCAAATCTAACTCGGAAGATTTTTGGGTGCAAATCTAGGAAACTAAAACTGCAATATATTTCAACCCAGGAATAGAAATTAAAAACCGTAAATTAGGAATTTTATTATGACGAAAAGGGTATCCAAAAATGTAAAAACATCTAAAAACCAAGAAACTTGAAATTTAACTATTTTTGGGTGATGCAAGATTGCCCTTACACCACTGGATGCTCCTGCATCAGACACCCAGGGTAATTTGAGA
>VDFB02000017.1:302077102-302090749 GCA_007258455.2 Sequoia sempervirens | reverse complement strand
TGAAATGGCCCTTATTAGCCACATTTGGTCTTGATCAATTGCTTCTTGTTCCTCTCCTTCATCCTCACTTTCCTCCCTGAGGTTTAACCCTCTTCTCAACTGCTCTTGTAACGCATCAATCTGTCTTTAGAGGGCTGCCAGTGCATCTCTTCCACCAGCATTTCTACCACCTCGACCACCTCTGGCACCACCACGCCTACCAAGCATCACTCTTAGAGGCATCTTTTTTGACCTCGACCCACAACCACGGTCCTGGTGCAAACTGCCTCATGATCGGCGATCTGTCCACACGCTCAAGAAAAACCCGCTCTGATACCACTTGATGAGGCGCAACCGAGACTTAGAAAATAACCCACAAACAAGAGAATAATTTTATTTTTAGAAAATGGAGCTTCTTACATGCAGAGGATCTCAAATCCCCAAGTTCTACAACACATGCAAGTTACAGAAAGCTACAAAATCACCCTTTCGCAATATGCGAGCTTGTCCCCAAAAAGTTACCCAAAAATTAGAAACCTACCCATAAATAGAGCTCCTCTTTAGTTTGGAGCCAAAACAACATTCAAATTTGAGTTTAGATGGTTTGGCGCCGAAAATTACAAATTGAAGTTCAAATTTCAAAAGAACATTTGCAATTGTATCTTCTAGAAAGTGCGCCAACTTCCCAGGGCCATAACTTTTGATCCTGGACTCTGATTCACGAACCGTTTGAACCGTTGGAAAGGTCTCGAAGTCAATAATGCGCTTAAAATTTTCTATGCCAATTTCGGCAAGTTTTGGGGCCGATCCGGGAACTCTAAGTGCCTCAAATCTAACTCGGAAGATTTTCAGGTGCAAATCTGGGAAACTAAAACTGCAATATCTTTCAACCTAGGAATAGAAAATAAAAACCATAAATTGGGAATTTCTTTATGATGAAAAGGGTATCTAAAAATGTAAAAACATCTAAAAACTGAGAAACTTGAAATTTAACTATTTTTGGGTGATGCAAGATTGCCCTTACACCACTAGATGCTCCTGCATCAATGTTCAATTTTCCTTACCATATAATTGTACTCTCATTACAATTTTTTTAGAGGGAGAGAAATAAAATATTTCCATAGGGCTCACTAATGCAACTAATAGTACCTTAAATATGATAAAGTGGTTAATTTATTTATCCCTTGAATCTATCTAACTATTTGGTTAATAGAATGCGCATAATAAAATAGAGTAAAATGAATCACACACAATGGGGCCTTACAAGGAATTACAAAGTATTCACCTAATAGATATTAATTATTTTTTTAACAAAAGCTACCTTCAAATGAAGTTCCTAAAGCTGAATTTTAAAAAAATAATAATAAGAATTATAAATTAATTTAAAATAAAATTTCATATATATATTTACAATTATTTACAAGTGAAATTTTAAAAAAATGGAAAAAAATTATATACAATTTTAATCTTTTTGGAAGGAGAAAATATTTGACAAAGGAATATCAAAGAAATATTTTTCAAAGGAGGAAATGGGAAATAAGGAGACAAGGAAAAACAAGACTACATGATTTAGCAAAAAAGGATAAAAAATTATCTTAAGAAAGGGTACAAAGATATATCTCATAAATAAAGGGTATGTATAATTTTTAATTTGAATAAAATTGTTTCAAAAATAGTAGCTTTGTATTTATCCCTATTTCTTCAACTCTAGGGTTTGAATATAGTTTCTAATTTTACATTAAATTTTATTAAAAAATAATTTCTACATGTTTTACATCCATTTAAATTTTAAATTCTATATATATTTCAAATAAGTTATCTACATCAAATTCACTAGTTCCTCTCTAGGGTTTGTAGATCTCTTTCCCCTACTTTCCCAACTCTAAGATTTCAACATAGTTTTTAACTTTAGATTTAATTTTAATACTTAAATTAGATTCCTAAATGTGAACTACATTCATCTAAACTTCAAAAATCCTACATAGATTCTAAATAAATTTTTGAAGTTAAATTCAGTAGTTCCTCTCTTGGGTTTGTAGATCTCTTTCCCCTATACTTCATCAACTCTAGGTTTTATTTACTAGTTTCTCTCTAGGGTTTGTTTCTATTTTCCTTGCTACCTCAACTCTAGGGTTTCAATATACTTTATAGTTTTATCTTTAATTTCTATACTAATATTAGATACCTGCATATTCTACATTCATCTAGATTTTATAAATTCTACATGTAAATTTTAATTAAATTCTCAATGTTAAATTTACTAGATTCCCTAGTTTGTCTCTATGGTTTGTATCTATTTCCCACACTTCCTCTACTCCAGGATTTTAGTATAGTTTATAATTTCAAATTTGATTTTAATAAAAATAAGATTCCTATATGGTCTACATTCATCTAAATATTCATCTTATGAACATTCTTTACATGAAGATTAATCTTATGAACAAATTCATCTATTCTAACCTTGTTTAATCTACTAATATGACTCTCCAAAATCCTCTTTATAGATGTATAATCTAAACATTTGAACCAATAAAAAGGGACATTCATGCACTTTTCTTGTCATAGAGATCTAACTAAATCACCTACAAAATCTAGATTGAATTATATTTCCACATGGTAGTACATTTGGATTTGAGGTGACTGATATAAATTTCCAAGACTAGTTTCCAATGCTTGGCTTAATAACATGTCACCTAGATTAAAATTTCAATTGTAATTAGCATAATCACTTTGTGTATGTAGCTAATTAATGCAATACTAACTTTACAAATTAGATATGATTTAGTGGCCCTGAATTTTACATCCACCTTAAGGGTGCATACACTTCAATAAGACTAATCATCTTTTGAACATTATTTGTACATGAATATTTATTCATCTTTCTTAACCTTCTTTAATCTACTAGAATATGACTAGATAAAAAATTTCTCTTTATATACATAATCTAAACATGTGTAAACCAAGACAAAGAGATATTATGATACACTTGTCATATCTACCTAAATCACCTACAAAATCTTTGGCACTCTATTTTCACATAGTAGGGGTTGGACTTTAAGTGGTTGATATAGTTGGGACTAGTTTCTAATTGATTTTCTTAATAATATGTCACCTAAATTACATGTCAAACATAATTAGTCTCATCACTTTGCATATGAAGCTAATTAATGTAATAATAACTTTACAAATTAGATATGATTTAGCAATGCCAAAGTTTCCATCCACCTTGTGGGTACATATACACTTCAATAAGAATAATAATTTTACAAGCATTTTTTACGTGAAGATTAGTCTTTTGAAAATGTATTCATCTTTTTTAAATTTTTTTAATTTACTAGAATATGACTAGATCCAAAATCCTCTTTATAGATAATGGTTAGAATAGGTCTTTTGGGTGCACCTTAAAGACCTTTACTAGATAAATCAATTGTCTTGTAGAACTTTTAAAAATTATTTTAATTTATTCTTTAATAACTTATATTTAATTTTACTTTAAATGGTTCTTAGACTTTTTAGAATTCACATGATCTATAGGTTCTATATTTTTTTACATTTCAAATTATGGTAGGAGATTTGTTATGAAATATATTCTTAAACCTAAGAGAATCTCTTTTAGATTGCATGTATTCATAATTGGAAGTATCTTCAATTTTTTCCATAAATATTTGTATTGTTGTATTACATTTTTTTATTGAGAGCATCTAAGATTTGTAATTTATAATTTTGGATCAAATATATCATCAAATTTTATTTGTATACATGTTTTATTCAAAATTATTTAAAATACATCTTTATTTTTAATTACCTTTATTTATAAATTCTACTCAGCATGATTTAACTAATTATGATGTTGTAATATATCAAATTATTTGGTTATAAAATTTGGTTGATTGATATTGGATGATATATTTTTTTGTTGCATGGACATGTATTGTATGAGGTTTCTCCTAATCTTATTCATCGTTTTCCCAGTGCTTAATTTTGCATGGTAATTTAGGTTCTTTGTTAGATATCAACCTTCATAGTGTCTTAAGTTTAGGTATTTTCTTAGATATAGAAACACGTATGGTTATATTGTTTTGAGGTTTCAAGTTGTGTTATATTTTTTTAAAATTAAAGTACTTTTTGTTTCATTAATTTCTTGAGAAAAATATTGGGACATTACCTTAAGGTTTTTTCCTACTTTATTTTATAATATATTATAATAAAATTATTCTTAATCTTTCATTTTAGATTTGATTAAAATATTGGTTAGGGTTTTAATCTCCATCTTTTGCCTCATAGTTATATATTTATCGTGGATTCCTTTTCCTACTTCATCTATTCACGCTCACTTCCTATGCCATCATGCTTTATGACATGATTGTTTCTCTTTTTCAGCCTATATATTTAAGTGACTTAACTCTTGCTTCAATTATATCTTTATTTGGTATATCTAGGGAATTGATTCAAGTGTTATTGTTATGGCTAGTGAGGATATTATTTCTATATCTCATGAAAGTTCCCCCCTCAAACCTAGACAAATTCTCCTATATACATATATCTTGATTTATCAATATTGATGTTCCTAAGGTTGTTCATTTCATGGATATATCTTATTGAAAGTCATATGAGGTTGTTTTCCCACATGTAGCTCATGGTAGCTCTTTAATTCTATATCTTTTGGATCTTGGCCAATTAATGATTTATTTAGAAAAGAGATTAGTGATGACTATTATTGATCTTTTATTTCACGTGATATGGTTGATGAATCTTTTTTACATGATGGTAATGGTTTATGGTACTTCTATGTACATACTTTTTAGAGAATTTATTGTAGAAGCATTAATTGGACTTATAGAGATGAAATATCACATGTTGGTTTTGTGACAATGTGATTACCATATAGAAATATTATTTTGCAATGGTTGTATACCTTTGGTTTTTTAATATGATGATTGAGAGAGGGTTAAATTTTAAAGAGTATTAATTAGGTCTCCTCATTGAACTTTATACATAGGCATTATGTATCCTTGCACTTGTGTTATAAATAGAGACTCGAGTTATAAAAATGGGGTTATCCCTTATAATGGGTAGTTTAAATGACCTTTTAACTTGAGTTTTCCTTAGATTGTAAGACCAAACTAGTCTTATATTTTAACTAAGTTGTGAATATAACATAAAACTTGATTTTTACTCCAAAAAAAAAAATCTAAGCTTAATTTTTCCAAGTATGAGCCCTAAACTTGTGTCCTATTTATTAGGCCTTATTAGTATTTTTTAATTTGTTTCCTCAAATAATGAACTTGTATATCTAGATATTAATCCCTTTAGAGTATAATCGTATGAGACTTAATTTTAATAAATATAACTTATCATGCAATTAATTATAGTGTAGATTATCCTTAATCGACTGATATAAAAAAGTAGATGCTACCTTTCTAGGTTATGGAAACCTAAAGATATTTTGAAATATTATTTTCATAATTGATTGTGATTTTACACTATACAAGTTTGAAATTTTAAAAGATCAAAATAAGGATAAAATGCAAGTAATGATGAATAATACACATGTCCATACACACATGTACATCAAAATTAATAAATGACCATATATACAAATAAATTTATAAATTTTTAGATACACATGTCTATATAAATGTCTATAAAAAATAAAAATCCCTACACATGTACATGCACACATATATAAATGTTCATAAACATTAATATAAAAATTCACAAATGTATAAATATATAAATAAATAATTTCCACGCACATGTCAAATATAAATATCCATGTTCACATGTGTGAATAAAATTCCATAAACATAAATGTTCACAGAGATCTATCATTAGCTCCTTATTGAAAGAATGAAGAAGGTTGTCATTAATGAGTTGTCATTGATGTCAACACTACATGATGAATGTCAAAATAATATGAAGGATGATTGTAGAAGAGTTATTTTGTAAGAAGGTTTGATCCACACACCAAAACAGTTAAGTATTTTTGCTAAGGGTTTACACTAGAAAATTCAACACACGGTGCCCTCAGATAATTTAGTCTACATTTGTTCGCCCATATAGAATTACTTTTGATTCTAATATGTTTTTCATTAACATCTGTAGCACCTTAATTCTATTTTTTTCTTGATTTGGATTAGTGGTTCGAAAGTTACAAGTAACAGAAGATCGACATACTTTTAGATCATATGTCTAGCTAACCTAATGTATGTAAAGAGTTGTGGAGATTAAATACGTGATGTAAATGGAAGAGGGATATTTTTGTTGGGATTAAGGTGTCTCAACCTTAGAGTCATAATATTTATTTAATTGATGTATTATTGTATCAATTTGTATTATTTAATTGCCTATGACCTGTCATGTCATTAATTGGGACCCACCGATTGGGTGGCATCCCCGTTGGAAGTGATTAGATGACACATAATCATACCAAGTGGACATAGGCATCCCAATTTGAAATCTATGACCTATGATAGATTCTATGATGTGTCATAAGACATGGGAGAAATTTGGCACCCAATTTGGGTTATGACAAGATGTAAGAGAATCAACTATTTTTAGTCAATTATGAAAGATTCTCTTACAATTGTAAGTGTTGTCAACTATGAAAGATTCAATGACAGTTGTAATATGTGTAAGGCATCTGTTACAAGCTATTTTTAGCATATTCTAGGTTTCCAAGCTTGCAAGAAGACTATTTACATGTTTGACCATTGCAAGGGATGTAAGGGAATATGTTACATGTGTCCAAATCCATGTCCATGGTGTTGGATATTGTGCCATGTGGATTTGGATTCCCCTCTCCTTCTAGATTCTTCTTGAAGCTTGTATCTCTCTATAAAATGAGTTCCTTGCATTGTAGAATGCATATTTTGTTTGCAGGTAATGAAGTGTTGTCAGGTTAACTCCAAAACAGGTGTTTGTGATGAAGCACTTTTGTAGAAGCTTTGTACTTGGACTATGTTGTAACTCCTATTTGAAGTAATCTAGAAATATTGTACTTTTGTAGGGTGGAGTTTTTTACCTGAAATAGTTTTCCCCATGTATATTTGGTGTATGTTGTATTATGCACTTGTTTTATTTCCATTATTCTATATGTGCTTCTCTTGTTGTGATTGTTAAAGGTACTAAAATGAAATTTTTTGTAACTATCCCCTACTTAGATTAGTGTAGGAATTTTTTTCCGCTCACCCAACTTCCTTTCAGTTGGCATCAGAGCCTACCAGCCTTGGTTCCTTTGTCAGGTTAGAAGGTTTTTTTGAGCTGATCTTTATTTCAGTAGGAGTTTTGCAGAAGTGTGTGTTTTGTTACCTTATTGCAAGAAAGATATTGTAAGCACATATGGGAGGATTGAGATGAGAAATTTGGAATACATGAATGTAGATTGTGACCTATGGGTTGCTATTTCTAGAACCAAACCTCCAGGCATGAAACAAGAAGATTGGGATCTCATGGATAGGAAATCCAAGGGTCTTATTAGACTCTATTTGGTTGATTCCATCCTCCTGAATGTCCATGAAGAGAAAACTTATGTTTCTCTATGAAAGAAGCTTGGTGATGTCTATCAGGCTAAATCCCTGGTAAACAAGCTTTTCCTAAGAAAAAAGATGTATTATCTAAAAATGGAATATAGAGGGTTTGTATCAGATCATCTAAATGTATTTAACATGTTAGTTGCACAATAGGGTTTCATTGGAGACAAGATTGATGAACAAGACTGTTGCATTCTCCTTTTCTGTTTGTTGCCAGACTCTTGGGATCACCTGGTAATGGCTAATGGAAGCACTACTTCCACCTTTAATATGGATGAGGTTGTTTCCTCATTCTTATCTGAAGAGATGTGAAGGAATTCTTTGGAGATGGTGAAGGAGGCCCTTCCAGTTCATGGTAGACCAAAGGAGAGAAGCAAAAAGAAAGACAAGAAAACTAAGTGAAAGTCTCCTAGTAAGAAGTCCATGAAAAAATGTTGGAATTGTGGTGAAGTTGGTCACATTTGAAAAGATTGCAAAAAGGAGAAGAAGAAGAAAAATAAGTCTTTCTTTGATTTTGAATCTAAGAAATCATCTCAAGATGATGGATAAGCATTTATTGCAACCTTGGAAGCCCATGCATGAGATGATGTGTGGTTGATTTATTCGGGTGCATCCTTTCACATGAATTCTCATAGAGATTGGTTCTCGAAGTATGAGGAGAGCAATGGTAGAGAGGTGTACCTAGGTGATGAATCTCACCTGAAGATTGTTGGTCGTGGAAGAGTCAAAATAAGATTTCCTAATGGAAGAGTGAAGGGGATTGATGGTGTCTTGCATATCTTGAGTTTGGCACAAAACCTGCTTTATGTAAGTAAACTAAATGATTCAAGAGTGTAAGTTATTTTCTCTAGTGGAGGATACAAGATGACTAGAGGAGCTATGGTGATAGCTAAGGAAGTTCGTATTGGCACTTTGTTTCAACTTTATGCATGCATTGTATAGTGCAATAGTTCTTCTAATGTACCAAAGAAGAGACCTTTAAATTCTCCATACTCACCATCAGATTGTGCAGAGAAGAAGCATGTTGCAACTACATCTGATGATCATGCATTTTGGGTACCTAAGGGTGCTCTTTCTATGGAACTGAAGCTTCTTGTAGAGAATACAATGTTATGGCACCAATGACTTGTTCACATTGGTGAGAACGGTCTTAGAACCCTAAAAAATAAGAGCCTTGTTGAAGGCCTTGATGATTGTAATCTCGAGTTTGACTTTTGTAAACATTGTGTATATGAAAAACAACACCATGTTTCTTTTTATTCTAGTTCTCATAAGTCTTCTAGGGTTTTAGACTATGTACATTTAGATTTTTTTGGTCCTGTAAATGTTCCTTCATTATCAAAATCTATATATTTTGTTTCTTTCATAGATGATTACAGTAGGACATTCATTTATTTTTGCAAAAGCAAAGTTGAAGTCTTTAGTCGGTTTAAGGAGTTTAAGGCCTTGGTAGAAAACTAGACTAGTGGAAAGATTAAGTGTTTGAGGACTGATAATGGTGGTGAGTTTTGTTCCGTAGAGTTTGACAAGTCCTATAAAGAGCACGGGATTGAGAGGAATAAGACAACTCCCTACGCTCCACAAAGAAATGGAGTTGTAGAGAGGATGAACAAAGCATAGATGGAGAGGGCTAGGAGTATGTTGAGTGGTGCTAGCCTTGAGAAGAAATTTTGAGCTAAAGTGGTAGCCACTGCATGTTATTTGATCAATAGGTCTCCTACATCAGCACTTGTTGGAAAGACACCCATGGAGGCATGGTCTGGTAAAAATCCTTTGATGAGATATCTTAGAGTATTTGGTTGTGAAGCTTACGCTCATGTTCTAATTGAGAAGAGGTCTAAGTTGGAGAACAAGGTTGTTAAGTGTATTTTTATCGGCTATGGTGTCGGTGTGAAAGGGTACAAGCTTTGGGATCTAGAAGCTCAGAAGGTTCTCTATAGCATAAGTGTGATCTTCAGATAGATGAAACCTTCTACAATTGAGTTGTAGCCAGAGAAAGAGGAGAAACAAAATAAGGAGGTAGTTCAAATTCCACCTACTCTGAAGAAAGAAGAACTACACACTTTTGATGGACCTGATGATGAGGAGAGCTCAAGTAGCTTTGAAAGTTTTGAAGAAGAAGGAGAACCTCAACCTTGGCCTTTAAGGTCTACATGAATTAGGTGGCAACCGGAAAGGTTTGGTTATTCTTTATTGGATTCCAATTGCATCTTTTCCTTGATTACTAACGCGGATGAGCCTAGGATGGTTAGAGAGGCATTGGGTATGAGTGATTCAAATGCTTGGATGCAAGACATGGATGAAGAGATGGATTCTTTAAGGAAAAATAAGACTTGCAATCTGGTACCTTTTCCTGTTGGACGTAAATCTGTTGGTTGTAAATGGGTTCTCAAGAAAAAGTGTGGTCCTGATGGTAGTATTGAGAAGTATAAGGCACAGTTGGTTGCTAAGGGGTTCTCTCAAGTGGAAGGAATTGATTATGGGGAGATATTCTCCCTTGTAGCAAAGTTGGCATCTATTTGGCTTCTATTGTCTCTTGCAGGAACATATGACTTAGAAGTGGAACAGATGGATGTGAATACAACATTCCTTCATGGTGATTTGGAGGAAGAGATTTATATGTCACAGCTAAAGCATTTCATTGAAAAAGGTAAAGAAAATTTGGTTTGCAAACTAAAAAAATTTCTTTATGGTTTGAAACAATCTCCTAGAATGTGGTATTAGGAGTTCAATACCTATGTGTTTTCATTGGGATTTCAGGGATCTAAATCTGACCATTGTGTATACTTTAAAATTGATAATGGTTGCATTCTCATTATTTTCCTATACGAAGATGATATGTTGTTTATTGGGAATGGTAAAAGTATGATTCTAGATTTGAAGTTTCAACTATCAGCACAATTTGAGATGAAAGACCTAGGTGCAGCTAGGTACATTCTAGGAATGGAAATCATGAGAGACAAAACTAACAAAAAGCTTTGGTTAAGCCAGAGCAAGTATGTGAACTTCGTTTTAGAAAGATTCAGCATGGTAGATTGCAGATAGTTAGTTGTTCATGTGATGCAAGGAACAAAGCTTTATCTGAATGATTGTCCAAAATCTCCTACTGAGATGGAGGACATGACTATAGTACCATATGTGAGTATATTTGTCTCCTCTTCTTCTTCTTCATAATGGGATTCAAGATCTCCCGTCAAATCATAGGTAAATTTTGTCCCATCTTCCTCTAGCTCAAGAATCTTATGCTTCACCCAAAGTTTGGAGTATCTCAAGATAGGAGCATTGATCACATTGAGATCCACAACCTCCTCCTCAGACCAATTGACAGGGGGAAGTGGCTTTTCTTTGTACTGTTCATAATCATGATGTTGCAAAGGGTCATCATCATCATCCACTTGGTCTGGGACTTAGGAAATTCTATGCAATCTAATCATTCTCAAGGATAGTTGGTAGCATTTCCTTCTAATCACCTCAAATTCATCCCTGCAGTTATCCCAATAATCCTCCAAGTGAATTTTTTTCCTATATTCTATGTTTGCCTATTTTTGGGCCACGCCATAGGGGTCAAATTTTTCCCTATTTGTATGTGAATATAGATTGAAATTCACCATCTCCTTTTTAGCATAATGATCACTTTGAATAGAAAGAAGAGCCTCCAGGACTTCAATCCTTAAAGGGAATTCAGGCCCAAGTCTCGATTTGTGCATATCTTTCACCACTGTATCAAAAGCCACCAGTTGCCTTGCCACCTCCAGTAGGATGAGCTTATTTGTTGGGTACCTTGGTAGCCTAAATGGCACTATTGGTGATCCTTGTATTCTGATATAGGAGAAATTTTGGAATTGAATAAACCATTGGCCATACTTCCTTATCAACTTGATGGCCTCAGCTGAAATCCTAATATGTAATGCATCTTCCAATAATTTAACAATGTACATGAAGAATGCATCATTAACCCTCCTATAATTTGATGTATTGAAATGGATTTGAGGGAAGACATCACATATTCTATCCTTTCACAAGGCTCCCCTATAAATCAAACCTTTATACTTTTGTTTCCCAACCAACATATACACCAGATATGAGGTCATGGTGAAATGTTTCTTCTCCTGCACATTCCTCAACTACTCATCAAGGTTATCACTTATGATTCCTACCCAATGGTAATGGGTTCCTTTCACAATCTAAGAAATAATGTAAAACATCCAATTTATAAATATAAAAGCATCTTCTAGCCCCATTACTCTGCCCAAGAGATTAATCATATCATTATATTCCAACTTAAAATTACTCATGTGTAATTGCTTAGGCAATTTTGAGTAATGTGCTTTTGGCTTTGCAATCCAATTATTGTTCATCATCAACAAATCCTTATCAAGATATTTGGTGTGGAATTATTTGGCATTCTTGATGTTAATATTCACTAACTTTTGATGTGACCCTATATTGAAAGTTCCTGCAATGAACTCTTCAGTCAAGTTGGCCATGATTCTTCCCTGGGGCCCCACAATTATTCTCTTGTCTGAATCATAATGCTTCAAACATTCTATTACCAACTTTGGGTACTATAAGGTGGGTGGAAATCTTATTGCTTGATCCAATCCTATGTGAGTGATGATTTGAGCCAACTGAGAAGGTGCATATTCAAACATCCTTTGTTTGAAGTCATCATAGTCTACATGCCCCATATTTGTGTCTCCAATCTTGCTCCATGATGAGATAATCTTGGACTAAGGCTAGATGCCCTTGAAGTCATATTTCATCTTTTCAGCTCTGGTGTGAGGTTCCTCAGGACCAGGTTCTAATGATTTTTCTTTATATCCCTTTATCGGACTAGTCTCAACTTGCATCTATTAGAAAGAAATGATAATCACTGTGGTATTGAGCACAATTGCATTAAATCAAATCATGCTACCAAGATCACCATGAGAACCCATGAACATCACATAATCAATATTTAAAGCATCATAGAGACCATAGAATCCCATCACAAAACCATAAAATGAGGTATTATAATATTTCAAGATTTTCCATACTTTAAGGATTTTGATCAAGGACGAATTTCAGGGAATCCACCTTAGGTGAATTCTCTGAAGGCTTAAACATTCGGGGAATCCGCGAGGGAACAAATTCTCCAGAATAACACGATCTCGCTCAATCCAAGCTAAAATCATCTCTCAACCGTCATAAGATCATTCCTACAATCATAACAAGGTTCAAAGTTCAAGCACTCATTCTCATTTAGTAGGATTCAGAAATTTGGGGTCCAGGAGGATTTTCGGGGAATCTGACCCTAGGCGGATTTTGCGAAAGGAACAGGACTCAGAGAATTCTCCAAGGGACAAAATTTTTGAAGGATCACATTAGTGCATGCTCAAACTATCAATTGCTACAAGATGAAGTATGGTTACCCCTCACTAAATGACAACATCATATTCATGCACCTTTTTACTATTGGAAAGTCTTCGAGAATTTCACACTTGGACGGATTCGGAGAATCCACTAGCAGGTGGATTTTCTGAAAGGAATGACTTTCAGAAAATTTGCAGTGTGAAGGATTTTTTGAAGATCCCGAAATCACTTAAAGGCCACTCTAAAACCAACCTCTAGACCTACCAAGGACCAAAGATCTTAATTTTTTTATGATAATATGAGGTTTTTCAAGGTTTAAACATCTTTTTGAGGATCTTTAAAGCTTGTTTTCTCTTGTAAATACTTGATTATCTCACATGAAGAAACTAAATAATGGATTCATTGAAACTTATGATAGATTTTATTATTTTTATGGATTCCTTATGAATTATAGAATGTCTAATAGAATTGATAAGACTAATAAATCTAATAATATTGAAAAGCTTCCCACCACTATGAAGTATGAATTTCAAGGAGTCATAAAACCATCCAAGATTGCTTCAATAGTACAAGACATCATAGGCACTAATGTAGGCCATGTAATTTTTCAAGACTTTCATTAGAGAGTTGTAGGGGATTTAGAATATCCTTGAAAAAGAATCATAAAATAATCAAGATTAGCAAGCATTGCAAGGTTTCCATCTATAGTGCAGAGTCCAAAGCTATCTTGGAATTTGCACAAGCATGAACATATCTCAAGAACCTCTAGCGAAAAATATGGAAA
>VDFB02000017.1:301880383-302077002 GCA_007258455.2 Sequoia sempervirens | reverse complement strand
AAATGTCAATGCTTGGGGAGTGAATTTCTTCCTTGTAATACAAATAAATAAAAAAAATAAAGGTATATTCATTTCACACTTAAAATATGTCAAGGAAATGCTAAATAAGTTTGGAATAAAAGATTCTAAACTGGTATTACTCCTATGGTTACTGGTTGCAAGTTGACCAAGAGTGGTGAATCTCATAAGGTTGGTCAGAGCAAGTACAGATCAATGATTAGAGGACAGATGCATCTAACTGCTACTAGACTGGAAATCATGCATGTAGTTTTTCTTGTGGTTAGATTTCAAGAAGATCCTAAAGATTCACATGTGGCAATAGTGAAGAGAGTATTCATATAGTTGAAGAGCACTCTAGAACATGGCTTATGGTATCCAAAAGATACCGATTTCACTCTCAGTGCTTATACTAATGTAGATTGGGTAGATTGTGTGGATGAGAGAAAATTTACAAGTGGCGGTACATTCTTTCTTGGAAACATATTGGTTTCTTTGTTAAGAAAAAAGTAGGATTCAGTGGCATTGACTACTGTAGAAGCAGAATATATTTTTGCAACATCTTGTTGCACACAATTGTTGTGGATGAAGAAAAATTTGAAGGATATCAGAGTGGTATATGATGAACCTATTTCTATCTTTTGTAAAAATACAAGTGCTATTAACATTTCAAAGAATTTGGTAATGCATTCTAGGACAAAACATATCTCAATCCAGTATTGCTTTTTGAGAGAAAAGTATGTAGAGAGTGAGGTGAAGCTAGAGTATGTGCCTACAAATGATCAAGTTATAGGTATATTCACAAAGGAGCTTCCTAAGGATACTTTTGTGTATCTTTAGGAGAAGTTAGAGGTTATTTCCCCTCCTTATTTCAACTAGATGCATAAGGATATGCATCAATCTAGTGAATTTATAGATTGGTGGCTAACTCTTAGGGGGAGTAGGTAGTAGCATTATTGGTTGTTGCAATCAAGGGGAGTAACTATTGTATATAGGTTTTTTCATTTGTTATCTATTCCAAAGGATATGTGTTGTAGTTGCTAGTTGGTGCAGTATTTTGTGTACTCCTAAGGGGGAGTGTGCAGAGAAGGTGTGAAGAAAACAAAGTGCAGTAGAAGTAAAGGAAGTTGTAGAGTAGATACATGTGTGATTGATGTCTAAGGGTTTGTTTCCCTTTTCCATTGATGTCAAAGGGGTAGATATTTAACTGAAAAACATTACGAAGTAAGGGGATAAACATTAAATTTTGAAAAGGATAGATGTTTGTGTAAGTGGTAGCAGTGTGCAGTATGTGTTGGTGATCAGAGCTATTACTTTTGTTTTTGGTGGATTTTCATATCATGTGTCTCCATTAGTGACAAAGGGAGAGATTATTGGAAGTATATTTAGTTTGTGTTTTCATTGATTTCAATAGATATATGTTGTTGCATTGATGTCAACCCTTGGGATGCTTTTATTTGTTGCATTATGTTGTCATTAGTAGTCTCATTGGTGTCAACCTCTAGTGTTTCCTTGATAACCATGTGTTTGATTAAGTATATATTATAGCTAGTTTGGTAGTGATGAGGAATTTTTTCAAATGATGAGATGATATTTGTGGTGCTTGGTTTCCAAGTGCTTTTGAGAAAATTTGAATAAAAGAAGAAATAGTGTGGTAGAGAGTGTTTAGTGTAGCAGAGTGGTGTTCTAGTTTTTGCTCTACATTTCTTCTATATTGAATATATTCATATGTGGTTTAGATATGTTGATCAAAGGTGTTTAGAGGTGTTATATATAGAGTTTCTTACTTTGGATCATTGTGCAAAGAAATTTATTTTCACCAGTGTGTGAACTATGAAAGCAATGTTGTCTAGGAGAAATGGTTTTGCTCCACATTTCTTTGTAGTATGGTTTCTGGTCTTGCAAATTTGAGGGTGTGCTTACATTGCTCATATCTATCTCTATTATAATTTATTCAAATTTTGGTTCTTTGCAAGGTTGGATTCATGTGTTACAATATGTGGAAGGTTAACTAGGTGTATAGGATGAATGTGTTCTTCAAGTGAAAGTTGTTGCAAAGGAATTTTTTGGATTTTAGGGTGTTGATGGAATATTCTAGATTATGTTTAAGTGTTGTGTGTGGTATGTGATCCGTATTTGGATTTGGTGAAGTGTTTAATTAAATTTTTAATGGTGTTAATATAGGTTCGACCAACCTTGGGTGTTTGTGGAAGAGTGGTGTGAAATGTATGAGTCGATTTAGGTCTAAGTTAAGGTGTGATGTGGTCCACTTCCATTTCTCTCCAATGTGGGAATGCTTAGTGGAAAACTAATTTTAAATTGCATATTTGAGTTGCATAGCCAACGTTGTGAATTTCTTTCAAGGTTGTGATGGGTATATATGTGTGTTGATTTGATGAAGGATGAATATATGAAATTGTGTGATGCAAATCATGATGTGAAGTACGAAAGTGCAAAGTCCAATGTGAGCCTTAAAAACTAAGACTATTGGAAGCAATGAGAAGAAGTTGTCTACATTCTATAGAGAAAGTGTGAATGTACTAGTGGTTTAGTGGTGGAACTTTTCTATTTCTCTGAGATGGATTTCTCATTGTAACAATCTTCTTTCTTCTTTTTTTCTATTCTGGCAATGAGCCATTGGTAGTGATCCCATATTTTCTTCCGGGTAGTGAGCCCTTCGAAAGTGATCCTATTATATTCAATGTTTCCATTAATTTATATTGTGAGCTAATCCTCACCGTGGTTTTTCCCTTCTTGGGTTTTCCACATAAATCTGGAGTTCTGTTGTGTATGGTGTTGTTGTGTTTTAAGTTTTTTCTATTTACTTTTATGCTAAATTATTATAACAAATTAAGGTTAATGTGGATATGAATCTTAGTGAGGTTTTGATGTTTTAATGAACAATTGATTCACCCACCCTCTCAGTTGTCTTGTGCATTCAACAACTACATCCCTCAAAGTGTGAATGCAACAACTAGTTCAATAATTGACCTTTCACTATCAATTACATACATCTTACCAATGTGCATTTAGTTACCTTTTTCACAGTATTAATTCCTTCATATAGAGATGAAAATTATTTCATTCCATTCCTTGGAAAAAAGAAATAACCCACACGATTAATTTTTTTAAATGAAAATAAATTCTTATTTTTCACATGTATAATCTACCCAATTTTAAATTTAAAAATGTAAATCGAGGTATGATGACATGATGAGGGTCTAGAATCAAGTTATGCAATCTCTATTGTATTAAATTATTACCTTCTCATATCACACTTGACCACATTGGGATAAAGAGTTATAATTCCTATAAATTCCTCCATATTATCAATGAATTTCACCAAAAATTTTATTAAGGCATTGATTTTCTCAAAATTGGTATGGATACCACCATTTTTCTTACTAGTCCCAAATGGAAATTAATTTTTTAAGGAGAGATTACTAATCATAGGCTTAGGAAATTCTTTAGGATTTACAATAAATGGGTGAGAGTGCCATCAAAATGGTGTTGGGGTATGATTGTATGGAGGCTATGAAAAGATATCAGGTGAAAACCAATGTTTCTTCCTAGTTTATTGCTTCAATATAGGATATTAGAGAGACAAAGGAATATGTGCTTCTTATGGTTAATCAGTTGGTCTGGGAAGACTTTTTGGGTGGCCTAGGAGAAGTTCTATCTACTACAAAAATTGGAGTAGGGATCTCTATGCCAAGGAATATCTCTCACTTTTTCAATGAAGGTGCAATAGTATCTTGTAACTTGTTCATGGAAAAATTTCATACTATTTCCCCAATAGAACCCTGTTGAAAGGCACAAGACAACTGAGAGGGGGGGTGAATCAGTTGTCACCAAATTCAAACAAAAAAATTCAAACACTTATCAACTTCACAACCACTTTATTATGTTATTAAGTATGAACTTGAAATGCAAATAACAGAAAGAAAAATCAACACAAGACACTATATTTTATGTGGAAAACCCAATAAGGGAAAAACCACGGTGAGGATTAACTCACAATATAAAGTAATAGCACAACCGAATATAAAAGGCTCACTGCCAAAGGGCTCACTACCCAAAATGGGACTCATTATCCAAATACAAAAGCTCACTGCTTACAAAGAGGATTCACTGTCCAAAAGGATTACAAAACTGAAGTGGCTTCACAACCAAAATGAATTGGTAAGAGTGCACCTAATATGCGTTGATTTAGTTCCAGTGATGCTCAATAAAATAACTTAACACACTTCATCATCTTCGCCCTTCTTCACATTCACAACTTTGCAACCCCACACAATCTTCAAATCTATCTAACATATATATCTGATTCATCCACAAGCATCAATTAGGTCGGCCTAATTAGATGCAATCCTTATTCACCAAAAAATACCAATTGTCAGCTTCAAGTATTTACAAAACTTCTCCAAAAATTGATCCAAGCGTGTACCATTCTACACCATGTTAGCATGGGCCAAAGATAGGTTGCACATATATCTACAACACAAATTAATCCATTACAATATCATATGTACTTTAGGTTGGCCAAGGATAGGACCAATAGCAAAATGCAATCAACAGAACAATGCTAACTCACCATGCGAGCATATGAGCACACACAATTTTGAGAAAACACCCTTTTAGCATCCATAAACCATTTACCAAAACCACAAGAAACAACAATCAACCGCAAAGGATTGCAGACCAAAATACTGGAGGATGTAAACAGGTTCTTCATACCGGTTCAAAGTACTAGATCAAACTAACAACTCAAACAACATAGTGACATCAATGACAACACAAATTGATGTTCTTCATTCTTCCAACAAATCCTACCAATGGGATACCTTTGGATACACCTTTCTTAGGAATGATGTTTTATAGTAAGGCTAAGAGACTAGTAAGAAGTGAAGAATTTTTGCATATTTTTATAAACGTATGCAAATATACTCTCTTGCATGATGCAGGGTATTGTAAAATTTTTGCTCATATATTTTTATAAATTCCTTTAAGAATGTGAATTCTTTGGCAATGTAAATACCAAAATTATACTTCTAATCTTATTTTGAGTAAAGGAATGTACAATTTTTTTTATTTTACAAATTGTTGATTTCAAATCTTGCAACAGAAGGAAGAATGACTAAATAATTAAATCTATATATAACTTAAACTAACCTACTAATATACAAAAATATTTACAAGGATTTGGATCATTATAACTAGCACTAAAAATTTTTGGTACATGATTATCGTTTATGATTAAGAGTATTTGAGCAATACCAATGGTTCTTAATGCAAGAAAATTATCCTTATACTTAAACATATTCAATAGATTTGAAATATTGATATTGAATACAATAATTATTAACCATCAATAATTGAGGTAATCTATCATTTTCACAACATATCCAAATACAAGGTGTATTCTTCAACCCTTTGTAAGAAAAATAGTAGTTTTTAGCAATTTCCATAAGGTAGAATGATACAACCTGACCTATTTTTTTATTTTGTGAGAGAAATTGATTTATCATTCATTGAATTTCCTTCTAGAAGACCATTTTATTTTCCTTCTAGAGAATTCATGTGACTTTGAGATGTGAATTATGTTATAGATATCAATTCATACTTCATTGTTGAAACTTCTTTTGAAGTGAATTCACTTTGGGCTTTGACATTTTCTTGGATGTTTTTTTATTCCTATCACATTTTAAATCAAAAATTATTAATTCTTTATGATCACTTAATATATCAAATTTATCACTTAGCACATGTAATAATCATATACAATATCATTAAGCACAAAGAAGAAAGATTCATAATCAATTTGATGAAAGCAATTTTCCAAATTAAAGTTGTCTTCATCTGGAGCTTCTCTTAGATGTTCATTTTGCATTATGATATTTTCAAATTTAGGACACTTGAAAAATTATTCTTTCAATACTTGCATATCAATATCTACCATAACAATATCTTCTCTATCTTGTAAGTAAGCCAAGTAATATATTTTACCCCTTTCTCATTTAATTCAATAGATAATGGATAGATAAATTTATCCCATTTCAAAATATTTAGGTACCCATAATTTAGATTCTGAGAATATTTGAAATGGTTCTTTATTTGAATACACTATAGGAACATATTATTATACACTTCTCACCTATGTGAAATAATATTTAAAGATCTCACTCCAATCAGGAGTATTTGACCCTATGGACTCACAACAACTCAACAAATGATCCTTGACATTATTTATATTTGAAAGTACTATTTCTAATTTAAATGATTATTTTCTTTAGGTCATTCCTTTGGAATTATTTTCATCACAATCTTTACATCTACATGCTTCAAAGAGAGAAATTACACATTGTAGAGACACGCGAAATGTACAAGTTGACATTGGCGATCTAACTCTGATCTACTAACATCAAGCTTTCCTAAATCATCCCTCGGTCTAACTGTTTAATCAAATTCCCTTATCCGATTAAATTCATCAATATTCGTCTCTTAATTAAATAAATTATTTTTGTCTAATTAAGTCACTTTCCCTTGTTAATTAAATCAATTCATCTGATCTAATTATCCCTATTTTAATTAAATAATTAATTTTATTTAATTAAATCTCTAAAGTCTATCTATTAAATTGAATAAATTAAAATCTTATTTAATTTAATCTTACTTTAATCTCTTTAATTAAATAATCAAAACATGTTTATTTAATTAAACTCATTAAATCATTTCCTCTCTTGTTTGATTTAAATTAATCCAAAAATCTAAGTCAAAATAAGTCAACTAACATAATCATCATTTATTTAATCTAACCATGATTAAATACTAATCTCCCCCACTTGCATTCTCTAGATATCTCCATTTGCACAAATAAATCAATTTATTGATTTATTAAATCTTCATTTTCCCTCAACAAAGCATCTTTTGGAGGAATATTCTTCTATTTCAAATTCAAAATTTGAATGACATGTCCTTCCAACATGTCATTTACTCTCTCTTACAAGTCCTTCCAACAAGGCATTTACTTTTTCTTACATGTCCTTGCCTTGAGCCAAGTGGCATTCAATGCAATTTTCTTTCCCCCTCTTACATGTCTTTTCTCAAAAATTCAAATTCAAAAATGCATTTATTGGCACATTTGTCAAAACTTGCTCATTCCTCATCCAATCACATGTTGACAAGTGGCATTATATCATTGGTTGAATCTTTGTCCCACATTGCTCCATTTTGGCTTTGTTTCCATTTCAACATTCTATAAATAGAATGCTTCACCATGCATTTGATCATCCACATTTCAAGCAAAGTTACCATGCTAAAATACTTAGCAATCCTCATCCATCTCATTGAATCATAGCTAGGTTTTTTTGCAGATTTTAAGCTTGGAGCATACATTCAAAGTCTTCATCAAGTGGATCAATCATCTTCAATCAACATTTGCATTCAAGGCGTTGGGAAAGGGCAAATCTCCACACACCTATTTGCACCAACTCCCTCAAGAGATCAAGAGTTTGCTTGCATTAGATAGGATTTAATTGTTTCATTTGTGTTCTTCATTTTCATTTCTTATCTTTTGCAAATTTCAAATGGATTTCTTGATGAATCATTGGTTTCTAATCTTGTGTTTGATCTAATTGTTTGCATGTTTATTGTGTTTGTGCAAGGTATAGATTCAAATGGTTCACATATTGGCGCTAGAAGGAGGGCATACACCTCAAATCCAACACGTTTTTTAATAAAATTTCGCTATTTTTTGACAGCACTATTCATTAACCCGCATATGATCACTATTTTAGTGTTTTTAGAGTCAATTTTAAAATGACCATATCTTGGTCATACGTAGGTCTTTTTTGATGCTTTTTTTTTTAAAATAGGGTAGAATTTCACAAGCTATCCAATGGTGTAGGTGTTTCTTAATTATAAATTAGTTAAAATTTTCAAATTTACATTTAAAGTAAACTCATGATAACTTGGCTAAGTTTTATGGTGTTTTGGTAAATGATTCATCTAACCCCTATATCCTTTTGTTTCTTTTGATATCATCTAACATTTTGATCACTTTTGCAGGTTGGAAATCAAAATCAAAAGAAAGAGGAGCATGGAAATGATATTTTATCTAATCAAAGTGTTTTTTAACACTTAAGTGTTTGTTTAACACTTCTTCAAAGAATTTGTCATCCTTCTCCTTCTTAGGACATTAGTTTTCAATTGGGCTTAAAAAGAACCATTTTCATTTCTTGCAAAGGCTAAAATGAATCTTAGGACAAACTTACTAGATTTCGTTGTGGGTTAAAAATTGAACAAGCAATCTTCATATTTCATTTGGTGCTTAAAACGAATTCACAATTGCTTTGAAGGGTATAAAACGAACAAGTGTTTGATTTGTGTGATTGTCTTTTGAGTACGTATCCTCTCCCCTTGCGCTTCGTGCGATCTAGGGTGCAAGAGAAACACTCAAAATACATTTTATTGTTTTAAAACACTTCATTTTGGGCTTAAAAATTGAACATCTTGTGCGAGTGTGAGTAGGGCATTTTCGCATATTATCTTTCTTTGTGCCATCAAAGATCGATCGAAGCTACGGATTGTGTCTTTGCTCTTTCTATCTTAGAGGGCTCACTAGGGGAAAGTATCACCTGCATTTAATTCAACCGGTAACACTCTTCAAGCCAAGAGTATTTCCACGGATAAATGAGGGTTTTGCTAAACGCCATAATCACGCCGGGTTACTCGACAAGATGGATCCGGAAGGGGACTCTTGCCATATGGGTCAATCTCCACTAACGGAAAGTCCTTACTAGAACCCATGTGCTAGAATTTTCCAAAATCCTTAATCTGTTTGTTGGTGCAAGAACGGTCGTTCTGAAGCCGCCCCACAATTTTACGGCTTTTAGTAGAGATGGAAAGCATGCCATGGGAGTTTCATGGTGTTGGTGCTTGGCTGCCCTGTATAAGTGAGTGCCATGGAGGGGAGCCAGTGGGGTCAAGCATCTAACCATCCGCTAAAAGTAGGTGTAGTTGGACTTGTCCAAGTGGGGACTCAACAAACATTGTCTATCACATCCATAGGATTGTACATGCTTTTGGGTTACAAAAACACATGCTTGTTCGTAAACATTGGAAAACAAACACTTAAACATGATCATGCAAATTTCAAACCCCTTTTGATAGAGCAAATACCTTTTGACAAATTTAAGTGTTGTTGCCTTCCCTTGGGATTATGTCCTTAGAGGTTTCTCATCACTTGAATTTATATCGTCATTTGCTCTAACTAGGGTTAACCTAGGAAATCCCTTTGCCTCAATTTCTTGGAATTCCCACACAACACTTTGTGGGAAGAAAAGGAATTTTGACATAGGACATCTTTAGTTTGAAACATAATCAAGAAAGTGTATTTGGTAAAAAGAAGCCATTAAAAGCAAAGATAAGCAATTGAGCCCCACACATGTCTTTTCAATGATTTCTCACAAGATCAAGATACAAAAACCCAAGAAAAGGAAACTTAGCCCTAAGCAACATCAACAAAAACTCAAAAGGTTATATGATTTTAGAGAAAAGTTGTTGGCTAATTTCTATCGACATGCTTCAAGAGACAACCCCACTTTATATTCATTTTACTACACACAAAATCCAAGATTGTTTCGAGGGATTGGATACCTTGCTTAGGGCATAACATGTTCTTCAATACCTTGGTCTTGTTAAACAAAAGTCTAAACTAGGGTCATTCTAAGATCAAAACAAACATTCATCCATCAAAAACATCATCAACCATAAACATCTCACCAACATTTTGAGAAAATCTTGACACAACTATGCTAGGCTCCTTTGGTAGACATCAAAACCTTTCAAACATGAGACTTTGAATTCTTCAAACATCAAACATCAAACTTGTTCAACTCAATTGTGTGTGAATGAATCCTTTTGCACATGCTTAGTTGAATTATCACTTTGTTCAAATTAATGGTGGATAGATGCATCCTTCTCCCATCCCTAATTTGGATTATCTTTTGGTTAGCTTGTGAGTAGACACATCCTATTCTCACTCCTAAATCAAATTATCCTTTATGAGCATTAGTTATCTTTTTTAGATCATCATCCAAACATCTTGGGGATATCTCTTGCTCAAACATCAACATTCAAAAGACAGAATTCAAAGTCTAAACATCAAACAAACATCAACCAAAGCAAACCCAAAGTACCTAGCATCACATCAAGATTTTCAATACAAATTCAAAATTTCCATTCTCATCCATATATCATACACCTTTCATCTTCACATCTTTGATCTTTTACACATCCTAGTTTGCTCTTTTATGGTTCAAACAAGATCACAACACAAGAGGAACATGGAGTTAAATCAAGAAACATCAACCACAAGTGATCTAAGCCAAAACATTCCAGAAATCCAAAACACACCACTTCCAGACCTCACTATCACTACACACGATCCACAAAAAGAGGTCTTGGTGGAAGACATCACACCAACAGAACTAAGTGAGGAAGAAGTTCTTGAGATGCTCAAACAACCAAAACTACAAAAGTTTCTTCGCGCAATGGCTAAAATAAATCCATCAATTCTCAACACTATTGAGGATGAGCTTCTTGTACCAAATGACCAAAACACCCTTCCACAATCAACCACTTCCATTACCACCATAGAACCTACTATCAATGAGGATGATACCCTCTTCAACACGCATCAAAATCCACTTTACAACCCACTTGGATTTATCGATACATCTGAGGTTCCTTACCATACCACCTCATCATTTTCTCTTGACACGCAAGTGTCTAGACCTTTGGTACAAGCAAGCTCATCCGAAATAGAGAGACCCTACGGATTTGTCTCTTCATTTGCACAAGAAAATTTTCCACCATTCAAACCATTCACACCTCCCACCACGTCAACACCATATTTTGGTTTAGGGATCTCCCCTTTACCTAAACTTCCACCTTTCCCTAACATAAATCACCCCATCCAAATCAATTCATCCAACCAAGGGGGTACATCACATCTTTCAAACACACCATCCACATCAAACCAACGCATGATAGCTAATCAAAATATGGTCTCTCAAAGACCCACTATTTCGCTCATCTCTACCATTCCTACCACTTCACCTAGTCCCACCATTCCTATCACTTCACCCATCCCAAATGCACCTATCACCACATTCACTCCAACCACTACATCCACTATACCTCAAACTTCCACTACCCCCATCACACCCCTTACATCACAACCTCCCACCACCACCATCGCTCTAAGCGCATCTCAAACTTCCAACACAATTCCGATCCCACCACCACCACCATTGCGACCAAGCCAAGTAAGCCATTACAATGCTGCATTCAAAGCATACCAACAATTGCTCCAACAATATCAAACAATTCAGCAAGCACCTATAGCCACGCACGCTTCTCAAGCTTCACAGCAAAATCAAGCTCAAACATTGCTGCAACAACAACAAGCACAACAAGCGGCACAAGCCCAAGCTTTGTTGCAACAACAACAACGTGCTACACAAGCTGCACAAGCCGCACAAGCTGCTCAAGCTACACAAGCTACACAAGTTGCTCAAGCTGCACAAGCCGCACAAGCTGCTCAAGCTGCAAAAGATGCCCAAGATGCCCAAGCACGAGTGCAAGCACAAGCGCAGTACTTCGCACAACAACAAGCAGCCCAACAACTCGCATATCAGCAAGCATTAGAGCAATACCAAGAGCAACAAGAAGCAGCACAGCAAGCCCTAGCTGATCAACAACAAGCATTGTTGGACCAACAACAGCAAGCACAACAAAAAGCTCTATTAGCGCAACAACAACAAGATCAACAACAAGCGTTGTTGAAAGCATACATGGCACAACAAACAAACATTCCACCCATTCAAACACCCACTCCACCCCCCCATAACACCTTCATTCCACCTCCTGATCCACAATTGGATGTCACCGCACAAATTAAATTTCTATCACAACAAGTGCTTGACCTTCAATCAGGAAGGACACCAAAACCACAAAAAAACCTATGCCCTTATCCATTTGATAGGAGCGTAGAAATGAAACCGTTCCCAAAAGGGTTTGAGATCCCTAAATTTGACAAATATCGCGGAACGGGTAACCCTGAAGATCACATCAGGGAATTTCAAGTACATTGCATGGAGGTGGCTCACGACGAAACGTACTTGATGAGATTATTCCAAGAAGCTTGGCTGGAAACGCTATTGATTGGTTTTCTCGACTTTCTGGAATCAAAAAATTCCAGGAAATCGTGGATGCCTTCATACATAATTATTCCTTCAACACTCCCATGGAGGTTAGCTTACAGGAATTATCATCTCTCAAACAAGGGAAAAATGAATCATTCGGTGCTTTCTTACAACGATGGTGATCCAAAGCTAATCAAAGCAAGTGGTCCATGCCTGAAGAGCAACAAGTGGGAACTATCATTGTGAATCTTGATGGGCCCTTGGCCTTCCACCTCAAAGTGCAAAACATCACCACTTACGACCAGTTGATCCCTAGGGCGCTCAATATCGAACGAGCCCTTGCCACACAGGGAGAAACTTCATCATATCAAGAAGGCCGCTCATCATCCAGTTATCATGACAAACCATGAACATGGGAAAAGAATCGTAATGTAACCAATGATGGTGTCGTTGATGCCAAAGTTGTCATTAGTGCCCCACGGAAGAACAATCCACCATCCCAACAACAACACCAAAATACCAATCAAAGCAATCGACAAGTCAATACTGTGGTCCAACCATCCCATAACCAAAACACAAACAACATTGATAATCAGGGAAGACCACAGCGAAACAAGTTCTTCCCCAAACGAAAATACACACTCCTTGGGGAACCTGCTGAAGCAATCATGAAAAGATTGGTAGATGAAAAATTGATAACGGTCCCTACACATAATAATTATCAAGAACCATCGGTCAAGCCACCATGGTATAATGAGAATTATCTTTGCGACTTCCACAAACTCAAGGGACACACGACAAACAACTGCATGAGGCTCAAAAATCTAATTCAAGACCTCATAGATGACAAAATCATAGATGTGGAAGCACCATCAGGAAACAAAGATCTCAAGATTTACACGAATCCGATGCCGAATCATGGCAACAAAGGAAACAAAGATCAAGACAAAGGAAAAGGGGCTTATAAAAATGTCAACCACACATACGAGGGTGTTGTTGCTTGTTTAGACGAGTTTTGTGGAGTCATCACCATCAAAGGGGCCCAAGCCGATTGTGGAGTCACCACAAGAGGTGGAAAGGTTACCATTGCAGCACCATCCCAACCAAGCAGAAATTCCACATCCAATCCAAGGTCTAACCCTAGTGGCTATAATGTCTTGGATCAATTGAAAAGAACCCCTGCACATATCTCCATCATGGAGTTACTCAAAATCTCATCTGCACACAAAAAGATTCTAGAAGAAGCTTTGGCGTCATCTACTGTCCCCGCAGATCTAGATACAGAACAATTCCAAGCTATGGTCGCAAGTATCACCACACCTAACATTCTTACATTTTCTGAACAAGACTTCCCCACACAACCATCTCACAACCGTGCACTTCATCTGGAGGTGTACGTAAATAAAAAGAAAGTCAAGAGAGTCTTGGTGGATGGAGGTGCAGGCTTAAATATTTGCTCCTTAAAGCTTCTAAAGAATTTGAACATTTCAGAGGATTCAATTGACAAAGGAAAAGGCATCACAATAAGAGCATACGATGACCAGGAAAGGGTATCCCAAGGCACCATTCAGCTTCCTGTCCAGGTTGGACCCGCCATCATGCAAACCAACTGTCAGGTCTTGGACCTCGATTTACCATACAACATTCTCCTAGGGCGACCATGGATACATGCAATGCAAGCTGTAGCTTCAACCTTTCATCAATGTGTGAAATTCACACATGAAGGTCAAGAGGTTACTATCCATGGAGATCCTGAGCCATTTGCCTACTGCAAAAATCTAGAGGCAAAATACTACAAGATCCCGCAAGTACCCAAGAACGATGAAGGCCCATCAACACCTTACGTGGATCCCGCCACTCTCACTTCTGGACAGAGACACCCTCCACCCCCGCCATCCCCGCCTTTTCTGATATCAAAGTCATAATACAAGATGATGGTTGTGGAAACTATTCAATGCCTAAGAATGCTTTTGTAGTAGGAGAGCTACCACAATCTCCTAGATCAAGAGGACGACCACAATCACAAGAAGCTTCAACATCTCAAGGCTCCTATGAACGAAACCCTACCTTCACAAGTGCAGGAGATCTTGGTCAGGAAACATTAGAGGGGGACTTATCTCATCTCCTCTATCGAGATGATATACCAGCAGTTGAATTGCCTATGGATGAACAAAACAAAGGTATGAAGATGATGCTCTTGATGGGCTATAACCGGAACCAAGGGTTAGGCCAAGATAATAACGGGCGTGTAATACCCATTATACCTGAGAAGCAAATAAAAAATCTTGGCATTGGTCATCCTACTCCTAAGGTAACTATACTTGGTCGAGGTGCCCATGGTAGACAGAACCGAATGCCTCCTTAGGAATCCGTAACTACTCCACAATCCTCCATGACTTTAGGAATGCCCACTGATTTAATTGAGTCACCAGAAATAGGATTACCTTTGCTGTTTGAGGATACTAATGTACTTATGATTAGCACCTTATCTTATGAGTCTGAAAACCAAAGCAATGAAATCCGATTAGTCTATCCCCAACTGATTGATTACGACCAACGAGGACCACCAATTCTTGACATGTTTGAAAACGATGAGGCGCTCTCAGAATTCATGGGACTTAGGGATGGCATTCCATGTGGGGATCACAAGGCAGGTTTTATCATAGAGCTAGATACACATGCATACTATGGAGAAATGATTGAATCCCTCAGTCGCAAAAATAAAAAATTGAGAATAATCTCCAAGTCCTTGAGTGAAAACCACCTTGTGGCACTCTCTGACTCTGAAAAAGTAAAAAGAAAGGATGCATCCAATGGTGAAAACCTCTCTGAGGTGCCTGAGGATGGGGGATTCAATCTTCCTCTTACAGCTATACACCAAGAAAAGTCAGCTATGCTAGCAGAAAAGTGCAACCCCATTAATCTGGGAACACAAGAAACTCCTCATATTACATTCTACGCTGAGTCATTATTATGCAAAGAACAGGAGGAGTTGGCTACCTTCTTAAAGGAGAGGAAGATAAATTTTGTGTGGACCTATGCTGATATGCCAGGATTGGATCTGGAGGTAGTGGTTCATCACTTGGCAGTCTATCCTGAAGCTAAACCTGTAAAACAGAAGTTGAGAAAGATGCACCCACAGATTGCTCTATTAGTCAAGATGGAACTCCATAAACTACTAGAGGCGGGATTCATACGAACGATCGCCTACCCTGAGTGGGTCTCCAATCTAGTACCGGTTTCAAAACCAACTGGGGGCATAAGAATCTGTACGGACTTTAGGGACTTGAACAAGGCTTGCCCAAAAGATGA
Organism: Sequoia sempervirens; assembly: GCA_007258455.2. Taxonomy (NCBI): domain Eukaryota; kingdom Viridiplantae; phylum Streptophyta; class Pinopsida; order Cupressales; family Cupressaceae; genus Sequoia; species Sequoia sempervirens. Next base: position 302,061,484 of record VDFB02000017.1, on the reverse strand, counting down.
TTTTCCGTTGCCTAACATTGATATGATTGTAGATATGACCGCGGGGCATGAGATGCTTTCCTTGATGGATGGATTTTCAGGCTATAATCAGATAAGAATTGCAGAGGAAGACCAACATAAAACATCTTTCACTTGTCCTTGGGGCACATACTGCTGGAACATAATGCCATTCGGCTTAAAGAATGCCGAGGCCACATACCAAAGGGCCATGACACTAATATTCCATGACATGATCCACAAAACAGTTGAGGACTATGTCGATGACATCTTGGGAAAATCCAAAAAGAGGAAGGATCATATATCAGTCTTGAGTGCTATCTTTGACAGACTAGAAGAATACAAGGTTCGTTTGAATCCCAAGAAGTGTGTCTTTGGCGTACAATCAGGAAAGTTGTTGGGCTACATAGTGTCAATGAGAGGCATTGAGATTGATCCGGCAAAGGTGAAAGCAATACTTGAAATGGAAGCTCCTAGGACATTGAAACAACTGAGAGGTCTCCAAGGTAGGCTTCAGTCAATTCGTAGGTTCATAGCACAATTAGCAGACAAACAAATCCCTTACTCTCACTTACTCCACAAGGGGGTAACGTACAAATGGGATGACAAATGTGAACAAGCCTTCAACAAAATCAAGGAATATCTGTTAACACCTCCAGTACTAAGGCCTCCAATTTAGAACAAACCATTGATCCTTTATATCTCAGCAACTGCAGCAGCCCTTGGTGCTCTCCTAGCACAACATGATGAAAATGGAATAGAAAGAGCCATATACTACATCAGCCGTACAATGGTGGGCCATGAGTTAAACTATACATTCATTGAAAAAGCTTGCCTAGCAGTGGTGTTTGCATCCCAAAAATTCAGACACTACATGTTGGCACACAAGATCAAACTCATAGCTAAAATTGATCCCTTAAAGTATCTTCTTTCAAAGGCAATGCTTACAGGAAGAATGGCTAAGTGGGTAATGATATTATCAGAATATGACATTGAGTATGTGGAGCGCAAGGCAATCAAGGGACAGGTCATTGCAGACCAACTGGCAGACGCACCTATCTATGCGGAGAACCCACTTGTTTCAGAATTTCCAGATGAATCCATTTTCAACATTGACATAGCTACTCATTGGAAACTATACTTTGATGGATCCTACACACAACATGGGTCAGGAGCTGGTATCTTCTTCATCACTCCACAAGGGGATTGTATACCAAGATCATACAAACTAGCATTCCCTTGTACCAACAACATTGCAGAATATGAGGCTTTAACTATAGGTCTCAGGATAGCAGTACAATGGAACATTATGACATTGAAGGTATATGGAGATTCACAACTTATCATAAATCAAGTGAACAATGAGTACCAAACAAAGGATGATAAGCTAACTCCATACAAAAGGCTGGTGGAAAATCTCAAGGAATATTTTGTTGACATCACATTTGAGCAAGTACCAAGAACCAACAACAGAGCAGCAGACGCAATGGCAACTATTGGATCACTCTTAGAGATCCCTCCAAATGTTCCGAAATATGACTTCTTGGTAGAGCAGCTTCTCGTACCAGCATTCAAGGTACCAGAGTCAGAATTTGTGGGTGAAATCGTTGGTCCAAATGATCAGTGGTACCAAGACATTTACACATACCTTAGGATAGGTATCATTCCCGCCGATTTGCGTTCAAGCCTTAGACGAACCTTTATCAAGAAAGCATCTCGTTTTGTCATTTTAGGAGAAACCCTTTATCGTAGAAGCATAGAAGGAACCTTACTAAGATGTCTTAACCCTGAGGAGGCTTCGGCTGCCTTAACTGAGGTGCACAACGGCATCTGTGGTTCTCATTCGAGTGGCATGACCTTGTCTAAGAAATTGCTGAGGAGTGGGTATTACTGGCCTACCATGGACAGAGAGGCACATGAATATGTCAAGAAGTGTCTACAGTGTCAGCAACACGGGGACCTCATCCATGCTCCAGCTCAAGAGCTTCATCCAATCATCACACCATGGCCCTGTTCACAGTGGGGACTCGATCTCATTGGGAAAATCACACCCACCTCATCCAACGGCCACAAATTCATTATAACTGCAACTGAGTACTTCACCAAGTGGGTTGAAGCCATACCTATGACCTACATAACAGGAAAGCAGATCTCAAAGTTCATCCTGAATTATCTCATATGCCGCTATGGTGTTCCACAAGCCATCATCTCAGATAATGGGACACCATTCAAAAATCAGGAAGTCCGTGACCTATGTGATAAATTCAAAATCCAACATCGCTTTTCCACCCCATACTATCCCCAAGGCAATGGCCAAGCAGAAGCTACAAATAAAACCATCCTCAAAATCCTTAAGAAAACAGTCAATGACGCAGGTCGTGACTGGCATTTGCAGCTTAATCCTGCCCTTTGGGCTTACCGAACCAGCATCCGCACACCCACTGGTGCCACACCATTTTCCTTGGTCTACGGATCAGAGGCCATCTTGCCCATTGAGATCGAGTTACCATCCCTCAGAGTATCATTGCAAAACCTCATCACGGACGAAGAGTATCGAGTTTCAAGACTGAACGAGCTGGAACTGTTGGACGAGCGACGTTTGGATGCTTTAAACCATCTGCAAGTGTATCAGAATAGACTGAAAAGGAGCTACAACAAGAAAATCAGAAGCAGAACTTTCCAGGTTGGAGAATTGGTGCTAAAAGAGAATCAGAAGAATGTCTTGAACCCAAATGGCAAGGGCAAGTTTGAACCCAACTGGCTGGGACCCTTTGTCATCACAGCAAGCTACAAATCAGGGCATATCAGTTATCAACACCCGAAGGGGAACCCCTACAGAGCCAATGAATAGCTCCCATCTCAAAAAGTTTTATGCCTAAATCTTTCAAGGTATAGAACCAAAAATCCAAAAAATCATAAAAGTCCTGAAAAATGGTTACTTCGGCGAAAACCTGCAAACAGGCGTCTTGGTGACAACAAAAATCAAAAAATCAAGAAAACAGTAAAGAGAAAAAAATCGTCCTCTAGTGAAAACCACTTCGGTGGCACTTTGGGCAAGTACCTTGGTGAAAACCTGGTAAACAGGCACCTTGTGTAAATAAGCACTCTCCATCCATCTTGGTCTCCGTGACTTGCTTTGCATCATTCACTCACTCATCGCATATCGTCGCATTTCACCCTTCCATCCGCATCTGCACCATAGCTTGGTCTTTCATTTGTGTCATGATTCCTCGTAGAGCTACTCGGCCCACTTAAAAGGTCAGTTTGTCCTACCTATATCGGAGTAGTCTATCACTTCACACTGGGGGCACGTTCTCATCGGATCGGATTCGTGTATGATCTTAAAATCCTCAAATCAAAAAATCCAAAAAAACATCAGAAAATTAGAAAATCCAAAAACATTGAAAACATATCAAAATCCACAAACAGGTCAAAAAGTCATTCAAAAAAGTCAAAAACAGAGTCGTCTTGTCGAACTACGCCGTCTCGAGCTTGAACGTAGGCAAGGTTGATCTTTGATTATCCCCTCGAGACATTTAGGTCAGTCCTATATAGAGTCGCCATAATAAACCCATTTATCATGCATATCTTCATTTGTAAATCGGTCAAGTCAAAATACGGGTCTCAAGCAGATAATGTAGGCAAGGCTAATATGTTTAAGCCCCCGAGGCCCCTAGGATAGGTCTTTAGGTTAGTCTCTTGGTCAAAATCTCAAAATCCCAAAACATTGGAAACTAAAAATCAAAACATTTGAAAACATTTGAAAAATACCAAAACAACCTCAAAACATTGCAAAACTCAAAAACATCCAAATATTTGAAAAAAATAAAAATAAAAAAAATCCATCCGCCTCATCTCGCTTACACTCACAATAATCAATCATCCATAATAAATCCTCATCACCCTCAACCTTTGGTAAAACAGTCGGAAACAAGTCTAGCAGTCAAAGGTGAAAACTTAAACTGTCAAAATCTCAAGTATAGGTCAGTCAGCAAGCAAGTTGGTCAACCCTTTTCTTATCAATGGCATATAAATCATAAATCAATTTCATCATTGTTTGATAAAAGCATGTCCTAGGATCCGTTCCGACAATGGGCACTTTTATCAAACCAACCACTTTGGGTAAACAAAACGACGTGTCATTAACATGTCCTAGGATCCGTTCCGACAATGGACATTATCTTTTGGCAATAAGTTTTGGCCCCCATCTTTCGAAACATCATTTCTCTTGGCTAACGGTACGAAGAACATTAGTTTGTTTGCTCACTTACTTTATCTTGTTTGATTTATCTCATTGTGCTCATTCCAAGGACCTCTCGATGATGTCCGAACGAAGGATTTAGAGAGATAGGAATGGGGCAACGATCATTATCTTTTGTCTGCTGTGCTTGTTGGATATCTTTGTAATATAACCTTGGTCATGCGTGCTTTTGTTTAGTCTATAGCAAGGGTGTTTTAAGTTTCTTGTTGACCACATAGAAAGGCTCGCCTTCCTATGTTTTGGTCCGAGATATTTGAAATATCTGAACTATTTTCTAGACAGGGTTCCGTATGTCAGGTGTGAACAAGAATACTCCTATCTGATTTGTCGAGTCAAAGTCCATCACACTAGGTACAATGCCATCCTGGTTCTCGATACCTTGATGCATCGTACTGCGTGTATTATCAAACATAAGGAAATCCGCCCTTTGAAAATCCCAACTCCACGGCAAGTAGTCATCACCATTTGCATGATCATCTCATTCTTTCATTCTTCTATCTTTACTAACATTTCTATCCCAATTGGTACATGAAGCTACCCACAGCTAATGAATGTCCATTCATCTACATCAACCACTCCTCTCGCATTTTATCGCGATCTTGATTGGCAATTGGCATTCCCATTCAACATCTCGAGGGGGCAATATACCAGTGCAATTCTTCTCACTGGGGCAATAGTGGGGCATCCAAAAAATCAGAATTTTTTTGATTTTGATCATGACAAGATTATTCTTTGAACCAACGCAACAAGTGCATCGCTTCAAAGAGGGGCAAAATGTAGACACGCAAAATGTACAAGTTAGCATTGCATATTTAAATCTGACTACCAACATCATTTCATCCTAAATCATTCCCCGACCTAACCATTTAATTAAATATCTTTATTTGATTAAATTCATTTGTTTTCTTCTCTTAATTAAACAAATCATGTGTTTAATTAAGTCTCTTAAATCATTCTCCATCTCTTTTAATTAAATAATTAATTTTATTTAATTAATTAAATCTCTAAAGTCTATCTATTAAATTGAATAAATTAAAATCTTATTTAATTTAATCTTACTTCAATCTCTTTAATTAAATAATCAAAACATGTTTATTTAATTAAACTCATTAAATCATTTCCTCTCTTGTTTGATTTAAATTAATCCAAAAATCTAAGTCAAAATAAGTCAACTCACCTAATCATCATTAAACTAACATAATCATCATTTATTTAATCTAACCATGATTAAATACTAATCTCACCCACTTGCATTCTCTAGATATTTCCACTTGCACAAATAAATCAATTTATTGATTTATTAAATCTTCATTTTCCCTCAACAAAGCATCTTTTGGAGGAATATTCTTCTATTTCAAATTCAAAATTTGAATGACATGTCCTTCCAACATGTCATTATTCTCTCTCTTACAAGTCCTTCCAACAAGGCATTTACTTCTTCTTACATGTCCTTGCCTTGAGCCAAGTGGCATTCAATGCAATTTTCTTTCCCCCTCTTACATGTCTTTTCTCAAAATTCAAATTCAAAAATGCATTTATTGGCACATTTGTCAAAACTTGCTCATTCCTCACCCAATCACATGTTGACAAGTGGCATTATATCATTGGTTGAATCTTTGTCCCACATTGCTCCATTTTGGCTTTGTTTCCATTTCAACATTCTATAAATAGAATGCTTCACCATGCATTTGAGCATCCACATCTCAAGCAAAGTTACCATGCTAAAATACTTAGCAATCCTCATCCATCTCATTGAATCATAGCTAGGTTTTTTTGCAGATTTTAAGCTTGGAGCATACATTCAAAGTCTTCATCAAGTGGATCAATCATCTTCAATCAACATTTGCATTCAAGGAGTTGGGAAAGGGCAAATCTCCACACACCTATTTGCACCAACTCCCTCAAGAGATCAAGAGTTTGCTTGCATTAGATAGGATTTAATTGTTTCATTTGTGTTCTTCATTTTCATTTCTTATCTTTTGCAAATTTCAAATGGATTTCTTGAGGAATCATTGGTTTCTAATCTTGTGTTTGATCTAATTGTTTGCATGTTTATTGTGTTTGTGCAAGGTATAGATTCAAATGGTTCACACTTTACTTCTCTTTTCAAAATCTAATGCTGCCTCAGAGAGGTTTTCATCATTAGATTTATTTGTCATGTTATCATTTTTGCAACTGAAAGATTTGGTACCCTCCTGATGTAAAGTATCGATATGAGTGTTATGGATAGTACTTGTATCAGTTTTGTCATAACATAGATAATTTATGATGGTGTCATCGTTTGAAAAGACTGGTATAAGACTAGGTTTGATGGGTTCCCAGTCAATAAGTTTGGGGTGTATTAATGGTAACAAGTCATCAGATTGAACAAGGTCAACTGTTGTAAGTGTCATGACAGCTAGGTGGTCAAAGTTATTTGTAGGATGTTCAAGGTTTATGACGGTACTCACCTCCAAGTTTTCTGACTCACTTGATGTCTGATTATCCTCGCTTGAGTCATCAATATTTGTTGATCCCATAACAAATGTTCTAATTCCTTAACCTTGTCCCTCCTCTCGTAAGCGTGTATATGTTTGGATAATATCAATCTCTTTATCAGTATATGATGTAGCAGATAGATGATCCCATTCATATTCATTTGAGTCTATGTCAGAGCCATCTCTCATTTGTAGTATCCCTTCCACTGCTTTTTGGGTTTCTTCTTCTTTTTGCTCAGTTATGTAGCCTAATCCTGTTTTGTCTTTAGGCTGTAATGTGAGAGGTTGAATGGGTTCAATAATACCATCCTTTCTCTTCCAATTGGTCCTTGAATTTTGTAACCCATCTTCTCTAAAATGGCCTTCCCTTTTCCATACTAATCTGTTTTGATGTTGACGTTTGTTGATGTTGATGCTTCCTCGTCTTTGTATAGCCAACTGAGAATGGCTTTGTCTTCGGACTCCTCTTCGAGTGTACCTGCTTTTATGAACCTTTCATTTAGAGTTGTGGTGGGTTGTGATGATCTTGGAGATTTTAATATGGGTTTTCCATATGTTTTTGGTGATGGGAGTAACTGTGATAGGCACAAATATTGCTCAAGAGAATATTCTCCAACACCTTCTTCCTTTATCTGAACCTTTTCTGAAAGTTGTTGTGATAATTCATTTATAGGACCTTTGGCTTTTGATGTGTCTGTGACAGTTATTTCTTTCTCTAGATTCTTTTTCTCAACCCATTTAGATATAAAATTGGGTTGGCTATCCATAGTAGATGAATTAGAAGTATTGACTTCTCGGTTATGAGGTATCAGAGTGTCTTGAGTTGCTTTCAACATGCTGCAAATCTGTGGATTGTTGTTGTCAGCTGATATGGTGACTTCTTGTCCATTCACTGGAAATTTTAGACATTGATGGTATGTTGAAGGTATCGCTTGCATGTCATGGATCCATGGATGACCCATTAGTATGTTGTATGTTAGATCTTTGTCTAACACTTGACAAACAATGTTTTTGAAAATTGGCCCTACCTAGATTGGAAGTATGATAAGTCCTCTGGAAGACCTTTCCTCTTCATCATATGCCTTTATCGTTATTTTTTCTTGGTGTTAATGGCATTGTCAGAATAGCCTAGTGCATGGATTAGTTTCAAGGTACAAATATTTAGACCAGCTCCTCCATCTATCAAAACACGTTTAACACGGTGTTTATGGATGAGAACTTCGATATGCAAGGCTGCATTGTGTGGGTGATGTATAGATACATCATCTTGTTCAAAGAATGATAGACAATGAGGTGTGGTGAGATGTCCCACCATGGCTTAGAATTGACAAACATCCAAATTATTAGGGACTGTTGTAGTGATGAGAGCTTGTTCTAAAACTTCCTTGTGTGATGGTGAAATTTTGAGAAGCTCTAAAATGGATATTTGTGCGGGTATCTTTTGTAATTGGTCAATGATATTGTATTGATGTGATGGGGGAGCATTATTTTTGGAGGAAATTCCTTTCAGTATTACCCTGGATTGTCCCCTTGTCATTATATTGACTTGTGGATGATCTTGTGTTTCCCTTATTTTTAAAACATTGATTTGATTATCAAATGTTCCAGTGCTTGTCCTCATATTCAGGGATTCAATGTTATTGATGTTTGTGTTATCCTTTTGGATGTCAATGTCATTTTTCTCTACCTCAGAAAGGCAAAGAATGGTGGTGTCATAGACATAGTTTATACTTTTTCCCTTACTACTAGAAGAAGAAGGCTCTCCTTTTTCATAGTTGGGTAATGGATTGATAAATGCACTGTGATCATTGTTTGTCTGAGGCCCTTCCACAAACACCTTCTTGGCTTCGATCAAGTCTTGTATTAGGTGTTTTAGTTGCATACAGTCGTTTGTCTTATGTCCTCTATTTTTATGGAAATTACAATAATCTGCATCATTCCACCATGATGTTTTTACCTTTGGCTCCCATTTTTGAGCTTCTGGTAAAGTAATAAGTTTGTTCGTAATGAGTTCTTTCATTGCTGATTCTAATGTTTGTCCTAATGGGGTGAATTTCAGTCGATTTGATTTCCTTTGGTATGACGGTCGTGATTCTCCATTGTTGGTGTTGTTGTTTTGGATAGTGCCCTGGTTGTTGTTTTGGTTTTCATTTTGGTTTGCTTTGACAGTTGATGCTGTCAAATTGAATATTGGTTTTACATTGTCAGTTGTAGGTTCATTATTTCCATTATTTCTATTTTTCTGCCAAAATTTTGGCTTGTTGTTGTTTCCATAGTGATTTGCATTGTTGGATGTTTCACTATAGTGCTTGATCACTCCTTGTTTGACTAGGGCTTCTTCGATTTTGAGCCCATTCTCAATTACTTTTTCGAATGTTGATGGACATTATAATTCAAGTCGATAACTCATTTGATCATTTAAGTTGTCTATAAATAATTCAATCTTCTCCTCTTCAGGTATAGATCGAGGATACCTAGTGAACAACTGTCTCCATCGTTGTAAGAATGATAAAAATGTCTCACCATTTTTATGTTTTAGATTATAGAGATCCTTTATGGTTACGTCATGTGTTATGTTGAAAGAGAATTGAGAGATGAATTTCTTAACCAATTCTTCAAAGGATCTAATCCCTGGTTGTAATTTTGAGAACCATTCCATGCAATGGGCTCCCAAACTCCTAGGAAATAACCTCATGAGGTATGTATCTTCTTGCACAAATTCGAGGCTCATTGTTCTAAATTCTCGTACATGGTCAATTGGGTCTGATTTTCCATTGTATTTGTCGTACTTAGGAAACTCACAATGTCATGGGAAGGGTATCATATCCACGCATGGATGAAAAGGGTAAGGAAAAATGTCCTTTAATAAATATGTTTTTGTGGTTCCCATTTGCATGTTTTGAATTTGTTGCTGTAGAATTTGCATTTGAGTTGTTAAAGCTACTACTTGAATTGTATCCTGGGTATGGTTTGGTTCTGTCTCATTAGTTCTAGGTGTTTCCTTCAACCGGTTGATGTCAAAATCTTTCAGAAGTTTGGCACCTAACTCTGCTAACATTAAGAGATATTTCTCCATGTCTTGTTCTAAGACCTTTTCCATAAATTTATGAAAATTTAGGTCTTGTTGTGCGTGTTGTATATTCTCTTGTGTTATTTCATTGTTCTCATCTTGTTGGTATAAAAAAAAAAGGGTTCTCTTCAGCCATGTTTAGATTTTTAGTTTCCTTTTCTCTGAGTTTTTTCCTTTGCAACCTTGTTAAGATTGGCATACAAGTTTTTGTTGTTTTCCCTTACTAAACTTAGATCTTCTATGTGGTGTTAGTGTCAATTTGATTTTTTTTAAAGAATCCAAAATAGAATGATGTATTCTATTGATGAGGCTAACTTAAAATTCCTGATTACTGAGTCTTTTTGTCTCGTAATGGTAGGATGTCAAAAATCATATTGAGGAAACTTGGCTCACTAATCTAGGATTTGTTTTGATAATTTGGACACTTTGTATTTTGCAAGATTTGGTTTTTGTGTAAAAAAATTTTAACTTGTAAGAACCTACTTTGTTTCACGATGTTAGGATACTGTCTAGTCTGTAAAATATTTTTGACTGGTAAAATATTATGTTTCTATTGTTGGTCTATCTGACGATTGTTTTGAAAGTTTTTATGTTTTTCCTCTTCTGTATACGCGCTAATACAAAGGGAAAAAGCACTAAAATAGAGCTTATAAGTGCAAAAACAAAGCACAGAAGCATTAAAACAGAGAGCATAAGCACTATAACATGTGGCAGAAGTGCTAAAACAAAGTTCATAAGCGTTATGTTTTTCTGTGGAAGCGCTAGAATGTTGGATACTGGAATTTATTGGCAGTTTGGTTTGTTGGAAAAAAGCGCTATGAGATTTTTTAGAAGCGCTAAAACAGAGAGTTGAAGCACTAAAATAGAGGGTTGAAGTGCTATAGTTTTTGTTTAACTATAAGGTTTCCAAATTTTTCTCTACCATAAGAACTGATCTAGTCTAGTGGAGTATTCTATGGTAGGTTGTGGAATGGAGGATTGTCGAATACGATGACTATGGTTGAATTCTTGTGAAAGAGCGTTTCTTTGAATATAGGCTTGTGAAGTCAAAGGTTCTACAGCATAATCATCAGTGTAACCCCTATCAAAATTATGGAACCTATGGAGGAATGTTCTATGATGAAGCAAAGTTTTCCTATTTTGATACAAGAAACGTCGTCTTTGCAAAAGATGTTTGTAACTAAGTGTTTTTTTGGGTTTTTTAATTCTCTTGGCCAAAGATTTTTTGACAAACTTAGTGGTTTTCCAATCTCTAATCATGTATGATTTTGTATTTTTTAGGATGATCTTTTATCTAAATTTTAATGATTTTGGAATACACAGCACTCAAATGAAGACAATTGTTTTTAAGAGTTTAAACAGATAGTGTATGTTCAAAAGATCCATGCATGGTCCTATTTTCACTAGTTTGATAGCAAAAACACACTTCAAATAGACTCACTCTTAATAGTCAAAAGGCCATCGTTATACTCAACAGCCCACAACTTAAAATTGTGTCGACTCACACAGCCATGTCACCCCCTAGAGGGTCCCCGTGTTTTTGTATTTTCCAGATGCATACTCAGAGTGACGGAAGTGGATACCAGATCCCCTGAGGAAACGGTCCTTGGAAATTATATGGCGAGTGTCTTTGGGGCAGATTCCTTCCTCTGCTTGCACTGTGAGTATTACAATGTCTAGTTATTGACTCAATTGGATACTACACTAGGTTCTTAAAAAGGGTTTCCGTTCAGAGCGGCAATAATAGAATCCCTCAGGAGACCTCCCAACCTTTAGAACAAAGGTTTTAGGGATGGTTATCTTGCACACTTCTGGAAAAAGTGGGTTTCCCTAGATTTGCTTTAAATTTTATAGTGGGGTGGTAAAACCTGGCTTTGGTTTGAACCCACTTAGGTCGTTCCCGTAGGGTGAGTAATTTTTCCCACTACAGCAGGCCTTCTAAAGGATGTAATAAAACTTGAAGAATGCATAAAAAGGATGAGTCTGGATTTTTGGATCACCCAGTTAAGGGGAGAGCATATGCCTATCAACCTTTCAAACACATAAACCACTTGTTCAAATTTTAAAGCCCAAAGGAAAAAAATTCTATTCTATGTGAAGATGTTGCTTCATAGTGAAGATGTTGCTTCACAAAAAGACATGATGTTCATTTTTAAAATCCCAATTTTGCAAAGTTTGATGACTACCCTAGTTTGATAAATTTTAGTCCAATTTGAAAATGTGAATATCCTAGGATTGATCCATTTTAAACTAGTTGAAGAAAAGAAATCTACTGGCCGCAGACGCGTCGGATCCAGAAAATGAGATACATAGAAGCACTATGACAGTGATCAAAAGTGCTATAAAAATAGACAGAAGCGCTATAGAAATTTCCAAAAGCGCTACAGAAATAGACGAAAGCGCTATAGAAATAGATAGAAGCGCTAAAACAAATACTGAATATTACTGCCGATCCGTGCTGGATTATGAATTGAAGTGCTAAAACAGTCACGCAAAGCACTATAATTTTCTCCAGAAGCGCTAAAACAGTCCTCAGAAGCGCTATAATTTTCGTCAAAAGCACTAGAACAGTCCTCAGAAGCGTTATAGAATCCTCCGAATGTGCTAAAACAGATCACACTAGACTCCTATACGAAAAATTTCCAAAAAAACTTGTTAAAAACATGGGGTATAGCCCCACGGTGGGCGCCATAATGTAAGTGTGGAAAAATGTAAACAAACTACAATTAAATACACCTCTTAATGAAACATTGTATCAAGATTAAACATGAATTAAACTAATTTAAAACACAGAAAAGCCTGAAAGTGTCTCATTGTCTCCTATCTCCAAAGATTTATCAAATTACAGAAGCTCTCAGATTTGTAAGCACCATAACTGTTTAAAATGCCTATCTAGAAAATGGAATGGATGTTAAATGTTGTGATGTGATGATTTCTAATGAATTCTAGATTATATGGAGCTACTGTAAATGAAGCCTGATGGATGAAAGCTACAGTAAAAAGAAACTATGATGCTGTCGTGATATGAAATCTACTGATGCCATGATGCTATGATGATACTAGAATGCTAATGATAAATGATTGCTTGGTTGCTTGGGTACTAATTCCTGCAGAGTAAGTTTGCATAAAGTATGATGATTATCGGATGATTTTGATGCTTCAAAAGGCTATATATATAGATTTCTGGCAACAGTTTTGCACAGGGGTAACACAATAGAGGCTGAGATTCAATCTGGAGATTTGAATGGTATGAGATGAGAAGGTGGAGTTAATCATGGAGGATTGTTCCTCCCCATGAAAACACTAGGAAAGATGAGAGGAAAGATTTTAGGCAGAAGATTGAGAGGATTTCCTGTAGGTTTGTCCCCGAGGCTTTTCCCGTGAATGACAGTTAAATTAATTAGATTTGAAAAATCTAATTTTATTGGTGAGTGAATAGAGGGATTAGATTTATGCATTTATTTAAATATTTTTGGTTTATTTAAATTCAACAAAAGAGGAATAAATAATTTAATAAAATAAACTATAGAAGTTTGTTTATTAAATAAAATAGAAGAAGAGAAGTATGATGTAATAATTAAATAATGCCAACTATTGAAGCTGTGTATTTAATTTAAGATAGAATTTAATGGATAAAGTATAAAAGAAATAATAATGATAATAATTAAATAAAAAAAAAGTATTTAATTTTGTTTATTTAATTAAGAGGAAAATATGATAAGATAGAAGAACTAATAGTGAACTTAATATAAATAAATATTTCTATTTATTTACTAAGTAGATGAATTTAAGATTAATTAATCAAATAAGTCATATTTAATTAATTAGATTCTCCATACCATTTTTAGGTGTCTACAAACCTATCCATGCATTAAAAATTGTTAAATCATTACAAAATCACAAAGCAGAAGTTGTAGGATCGACTTACCTCATGGTACAGCTCGTTGCGCGCCACCTACTCTTGAAACTCATCTAGTTGCAAAGGTGTGTAATCCCATCTACTCAGCATCTTCTTGTCTCACTTGTCACTCTTAAGCTACAAGAAGGTAAAATGAAATACTAAGTAACAAGTTACTCTCCTTTACCTCTTTTCACCTATTTTCATTACTTGTACTCTTATGTATTAAAATAGGGTTATTTTCTCCTAAGAGTTAATAAAGTATCTTTTCTTCAAAAGAACATAACGGGAGCTAGCAAATTTTGTTTTCGACACCGTTTGATGTGTTGGAATCATGATTCTGCACACAAAATCATCAATTGTCTATCGTTATGTGGCATGGTACTTGGAAATTCCCTATGATATGATTGTTCCTTCTTTGGCATGGCTAGATTGCTACCTTGATTCCACCTTCGTAAAGCAAGCGGAATCAAGGGGAGGCATACATATACCCTCGAATTGGATTCCTAGGAGTTAGATAAAAGTATTTTTGGACAATTAATGAATTTGTGTTGCAGGATGCAGTTCCTAATGTTGTGGTTTTGCAGATAACTACACTAGGGGCTTCATTCTCCCATCTTCTAAACAAGTATCCTTTTATGCAATAAAGTGCCCTATTTACAATCCTTTAGCTTACATATGCACGTAGAGTCATATGGGCACTAAATTGGGGGATAAATGTGACGTAGAAAATTGGACACTCTTGAGAAAAGAGATAATTTCACACTTAATTTAGACCTACTTTTGAGTATCCCTGCATTATTCATTCTTTAAAACAACATTTATAGGCCCCTAAGACCCATTATTTTTTTTATCTAGAGGCTCGTTTCACTTCAGAAATCACTTAAATCTTGACAAACAACACTTAATTCATCCATATCCTGAAAACCCACCTTCAAAAACTAGTGGGATCCATTCGCCAAGGGTGGCGAATGAGTCCCTTTTGAGGGAAATTTCAATTTTGAGCCAGAATTTAATCAATTCAACTTAATTTTTCAATGGATGTCATCCTCTTAGGTCTAAATAATAGGAAAAATTGGGTGTTGATGCCTATAAATAAACATTTTAAGCCATTTTTCACATCTCTTAGTCATTTTTACAAAGCAATTTCAAAAGTCAAGTATTAGGAGTCTTCCACAACAAGTTTTATTTGCATTTTCTACAGCAAAGTTGAAGCTTTAGGGAAACAAACTAGGGCTTTTGCAGGTCTTCAAGCTCACTTCTTGATCAAGATTCAACATTCCAAAGAGTTGATGATGGATTCCTATGGTGAATCATGGAGAAATCTAGGTTGAGGAGATGTAACTAGCCATCAAACCACACCTAAAGACTTGTTTTCAAAGTGATTCCATCTTTCATCTTCTCTCTATCTTCAAACTTAAGGTTTGCATTTCATTTGCATGTCATTTACATTCATTTGATATGTTGTAGGGTTTCGTTGAAGTCTTGCATCATTCAAATCACATTTTCACATCTTATTCTAACACAATAGAATAGGGTTTTGTCATACTTTAGATTTTCCTAGTCTTAACACACTTAAGGTTAGGGTTTAATGAAAAATTTTATCCATTCAAGGTTTGACTACCCAATTAGGGGTTTGGCCAAGGAAAACCCCCCATTAGACAACAAATTTTAAGTCATTTTGTAGGTATTTTCTAAGATCTCGATCCAGATTCTTGTCAAGAAGTGTTGTACAGGTGACAAGGTGCAGGTCTGAGATTTGAGTTATCAGAAAATTGAAAGTGGACTGATTGACCATGGATGGAAAATGAGTCCCTCATGAGGTGGCTGACAAAGTTAACTATAGATTCTAGTTCCCAGTAAGCAAAAACTAGTTTCCAAGTAGAAAACCCTGACCTGGGACTGATTCACCCAAGGTGGCGAATGAGTCCCAATCAACCTAAAATTCAAATTTTCTAGATTTCCAGAGTGTTTTCCAATCTTCATCAATCTCACAGGTGCACACATTTTGAATTACATCTTTTTTTTAGTTTCATTTGTGTTTTTTATCATCTTTTTAAGCTTTTTGCAAACATCAATGTGTTTTCAAACATTGCATATTTCATTAGTTTTGCATATTTAATCAATCAATTCCATCAATTTGTTGCATTTAGATCACTTCATTTATTCATAATCACATCATACATTCCCTTATTTGAGTGAACCACCTCAATTTTAGGGTTCTATCTCTCTCCTTTTAGGTGAAAAACCCTAAGAGTGCAAGAGAAGCACATAGAACCACAAAATTGTTGGTTCATTTAGATTCCCCCAATAGAAGGATAAAACTGATTCCTTGCCCCCTCGAGAAATTGAGCAAAAACTTTGAATTTTGGGTTGATTTCTCAATAAAGGCTCAAAAGTTGCTCGAAGGGTCCATAAAGGTTCCGGGATGAAAGAATAATGCCAAAAACGATGCAAAATTGGTGAAAATGATAATAAACCCCATCTTTAAGGTTAAATTAGGGAAAAAATCCCTAATTTTCTAACTTAAATAGGCCAAGAGGGGTCATTTTCAATTCATTTGTGCATTCACACCTAAGGAATTCTTACAATTTGAGCTTCAACCCTTCGACGAAATGGCATGCCGAGGGCTTCCCAAACACATCTGTGATCGATTTCGAGAGTTCCAACGGCTTCCAGGTGCAAGACCACCGGTATGTGATTGAAAACTTGATTTGAATTTTGAAATTTTGATACATTTATTAGGTGTGAGAATTTAGATTTTGGAGGCGTCGCTATATAGTGACACCCAAACTTAAATAGGTGATGCCCAAATCATTTTTAGCGACGCATATGTATATGGCAGTGCTTTTTTTGATTTAAAATTAGGGTTTCTAATTTTAAATGGTGACGCAAGCATATTTGGTGATGCACTTCCCGATTTAGAAATTAGGGTTAGGTCAAGCCAGAAGATAAATCATGACACCAGCTTGTTTGGCGACGCACTTTCCAATTTGAAATTTTAAATGCACCAGGCATCACTATTTGAATTTTGAATATAGTGATGCTAAATTGTGATTTTTGAGCCAAAAAAATTCCAAATAACTTCAAATTTTGATGATTTCCTGATGTCATGCACTTCGTGGGTGTAGGAGGTCTTCCCACCATTGATGTCGAGGGAGCACAGGCCAACGGTTCTCGAGAGATTAGATGATCTTTCAGAGTTGTTCCAGGAGCACCTAAGAGAGATTGGATTGTGGTACATTGCATACACACCCCTTATTAGGACCCATTTGGCGATGATGACATATCTGTGCGAGAGATGGCATAGTGATACCTCGTCCTTCCACCTTCTAACGGGGGAGGCGATAGTTACCTTGGAGGACGTGTGGCATATATTGTGTTTGTTGATCCATGGTGATTGTGTGATTTATGACACTGATGCCAAGTTCAATGCATGCCTCGAGGTGATGGAGATGGACCAGATTGCATTGGTCACATCTCAGATTGATTTAGAGACATATAGAAGTCACGTGCCAACCTCTAGATTGATCATCACAACCATCATTTCGGGTTTGGTGGCTCCAGACAGACGTGTTAGATTATTTAGCCCAGGATGGGGCTTGGCGTGTCACTGGATGCTACACAGGAGGACTCTTTTTGCATGGGGGCCAATGATGCTAGACTCCTTATATCATGATTTACATGATTTTGTTTATTGTGATGGGAGAGCGCTTGGTGCAGGGGTTACTCTGCTTCATATTTGGGCATGGGAGCACATTTTCGTACTTCGACTGATTGTACATATGGCAGACGTGGAGTCAGATGATCCTATCGTTTGGAGATATAAAGCAAATAAAAAACCATGTAAAGAGTTTGAAAATGTTGATTTGGTAACTCCTAATGATATTTCATAATTCCATACATGGAAGCAAATATAAAAAATCAACATAGTATAAAAATAGGGTTTATTTTTTATTTTGAATGTGTTGGTGATATGGGAGGTTGAACACAAAGTAGTTAGGTGCCTTTATCGAGCAAGGTAAACATAGTCTCTAAGTTTTTTGAACCAAAGGGGAACATTGATTAAAACCCACTCTATGATAACTTAATGAAGGTAATAATAACGACTATACTTCATAATCCCATATATAAGCTAGGCTCTATGCATCCAATCAAGTAGATAAATGAAATTGTAGAACATTCAATCAAGAATACCTTAGTTATCCATAAATGAACCTATACACCTCTTGTGCTATTTTGATAATATGCCCTACAAAATATTTACAAGGAATTTTATCGATCTCTAATTGACATACTAGTCAAAACTAACACTCAAATTAGCACCATGTGACCAAGAAGATCAATATGATCATCATACATATATACAATGTTCATGGAGTCATTCAAATGATTTCAAATTTGCACATTAAAATATTCCTTCATGATTATAATATAATACCATAAACTTTGAGAGAAAAACCAAAAAAAATAAAACACAAAAATACCCTAAACCTGATGTTGGAAGGAACCGAGCTCATGGTCTATAATCCTTTCTCTTTTATTTTAGCTTTGAAACTTTTATTTTCCCTTTTTTTAGAAAACCTAGATATATAATTCTTTCAACACCATCAAGCAATCTTAGCTGAAGAACTAGGGTCATCTATAATTGCATAGGTTGCCCATGTTTTCTTGTGTCATCTCCACATGGTCATACACTTGAAACCATGCTCTTTACATTAGTAATTATATGTATTTTTACACAAATCATGTCTCTAATGGGTCTACAAGTACTAAGAGGCATTCAAAATTATTCCTCTATTTGCATTGATATTGTATTTATGATTTCTTTCAATTTTTTTAATGCTAATTATTTTAGAGCACAATCAAAAGGTGTGAGTTATGATTTCATTTCGAGTGTGATTTTTATTATTTTATTTTATTTCACCTTTCATAACTTGTGCTTCGTGTTATAGTTGAATTTAATAATATAATTAGGATGCTTGATAATGATAATTTAATGGCCTCTTAGGTTAGTATTATGCATGAAATATATATGAGTTAGAATGAGAGTTTCTTATTATTCTATCTCTATCATGGATATTGTGATATTTAGTGCTTATACTTATGGTAACAATTCCTAAATTATGATGGTATTCCTAAATTATTTGTAACTTGAATAATTGAGGTATGAATGCCTAAGGCTATGAAAGGAATTAATTACATGATTATGAGATTGTAATGCCTTCAACTCATGACTTTGTTTCTTGGAATGAAGTATGTTTTAGAGAAAGATTATTGGCTAGTCTTTTCTAGTAGAGGTTACTATTATAGAAAATTATTCAAATAAACAAAAGAGATGAATGGACTTTGTGTTGGGAAATAAGAAATATTTTTCCCATTAATCCTACAAGGAGATTGTTATGTTTTTCATATCTAAAATAATTTTAGTAGAATAATACATTGTATTTACAACACTTAGAAAAAAACTAGAATAAAGAAAGGAATAGCTCCTAGATAAGAAATACAAGCAATATACATACACATCATCTAACTTTGAATCCTCCACATCATCCACAATAGGAACAATATCCAAGATAGGGGCAGGAGGATGATTAGGGTTTGAAATTTGCACTAAGGGAGGATCCAAAGGATCCACCAATTCAAACCCCATAGTAGAATGGGGAGAAAAAACTTCCCATGATTGCGCCAGACAAATTCCACATCCGGGGACTTAGATTTTCTACTCCACTTCTTAAGGTTGTAGCGTATGGAACTAGGAGGTCTTGGCTTAGAACATTCCCCAATCTTGTGACCTAGTTCATTACAGAGGAAGCATATGAAGGGAAAACCCTCAAAGTTTAAAAATTGCACCCATGTGCCATGAGAAGAAAGAATCTGAATCAAACTAGGAAGGGGTTTTGATATGTCCACGAGGGAACAAACCCTTGTGTATCTATACAAATCCTTCACCTTAGTGTTAATCTTCACAAAGGACCTGGCCTAACTAATCATCTTTCCAATGAGAGAAGGATCACTCATCACCAGGGAAAGGTTGTACAGCTTGATCCAGATCAAGATCACCAAAATAATGGTTGTGGTTGGGTCAAAGAAAGGAGTCCAGGAGTGAGGAACAAAAAAGAATTCCCCATCAACCAAGGAACATTTTGTGTAACAAAATTGTAATCCTCAGAAGAGGCAACGACTAACTGAAAGAAGCCAAAATCCAGGGAATGAACCATTGTGGGAGCCAAATTATAACATATAGATGAAACCCAAGCCTGGATATCCTCTAGCGATGACCACTTTCATAGAAGACAAAAAATAAGAGAATGGCTCTCCACATTGGTAGAGATGGAGTTTAGGTTGTCAGCTAAAATCTAAAAATCAATAGGATCCTCCATAAAGGAAACATTAACATCACCAATGGCCAAATCTGGATTACCAAGAGATTGAGTCTCCTTCGACCTAGAGTCTAGATCCAGCGGCTTGGGAGGTGGGTTGGGGTTTGACTTCTGAATCTGGGCTAAACATAAATCGTTGCAAACATGGAAGGGGTTCGAGCTATTTTTGTAGGCCTCATAACATTTTTAATCGGATGTTTTCGGCATAGGAGGAGGTGAAGCATTGGGCGAAGAAGATGGAGGAGGAGGCTCAGCCTCACCAGGAGCCCCATCCGCACAAGAACCTGACCTTAACTAGTAACATCGTCGCCCAACCACACCAGCCTTTACCTGGGAATCTTGCCCACTTCTGCACATAGGTTTTCAAGCCTTCTTGCCTTCACCAGTGATGCCATTTGCCCCTGCCCTAGTAGTCACTCTGCCGCTACAAAAAATTGCTCCCTCACCCTCGCACATGATCGCTAATTAATTTTTCATCATGCTTTTGACTAATTCAATAAATTTCATTTATTTAATAAAGTCCTAATCTAGCTTTATTCCTCTTGATTAATTGAATACCATCAATTATTTAATTGTCGCTAATTCACTTTATTCCCCTAAATCAATTAAATTATTAATACTTAATAGTTTAATTAAATCACTTTCCCTAAAACATGAATAATTAAATAAATTATTCAAATATCATCAAAAAGTTCAAAACAAATAAATGCAACTTTGTTTGTAAAATTCAAACATGATTTTCATGTTCAACTCAAAAAGATTAATTAATTAAATCAATTAATTAATTACCCTCACCCACTTTCATGATTGAGCAAATTATGATCCCCTGATTGCTCACTCTGATTGGCTGATTGATCCATCTATTCTTGACTGATTCATCTATTCTTCAATCCCACTAAAGGCTCAACATGATTTCTTCAATTCCACAAATTATTCAATCTATTTCCTCAACTCCACTGAACACTCAAATTGATTTCTTCAATCACACCGATTACGTAATCAAAATCCACTAATTCCTCCCATCTAAATCCTCTCAATGGTTTTGAACCATTGATTAGGATATTCTACTACGCGATCTTGAGCATTCATTTCGAAATAAAAATTCTATAAACAATAATCTTCTTCCTCAAAAATGATCAGAGAATCAACATCTTTTGCACAACGAAGTAATATTGAAATCATAACCCATTTTTGAGAACTTCAACACACATCTTCGATCAACAAACACACAACTTTGAAGCTTTTTCTACACACAAATAGAGGCTTCGTATTGATACAACAATGATCCAACATCTTTACAAATATACTTTGACACGGGATGGTAACGCTACAATTTTTTGATTCATTTTATATTATTTTGTTTCAATTGCTTTCTTGAATTCATTGTTCTCGTAGTTTCATTAAGTGAGTAATGGGCATGAATCATGATCTTTGTTTCAAATTAGATTAGTTTCAATTCATTTATTTTGATCTTATTGCTCTTGATTTCCCCCTTACACATTCTAGCACGCCAAGTGGGATCCATGGTCCTTAGCATTAACATTTCCTTGAGTGTGTTTTACAGTTGTAGGTTCTAGAAGAGCATTTGAAAAATCTTCATGCAAAAGCTACAGGAAATTTGCGGGGCTGATATGTCGTTTTGACCACACTCGCCATTTTTTCGGTCGCTTTTTCCATTTTTTAGCCGCTTTTATTTCACTAATAGGGCCGCTTCTGAAAATTTTGATCGCTTTTGAACATAACAGGGCCACACTTGAGTTTTTGGACCACTTTTTCCTCCAAAAACAAGTCCATAGGTGCACAAAAGAAGGTTGCTTTTGGCTTAAAAATTTTGCTTTCGCTTTGTTAAAGTTTTGTCTAAAAGATGCAAGTCTCTTTTCAATTTCTAACACTAACGATCGCTTGGTTTGGATGTTGAGTGGTGCTAACATTATTTATTATAGGATTTGTAGGAGCATGGCATGTCTTTATCCTAAAACCAACTAACACTTTTTATTGTAGAGAAGGCGAACGGTTGAAGTTTTAAATTTTTTTAGAAGCTTTCATAGTTAGGAAAATTTTAATTTGGTGCATAAAATGAACCCCACAACTTGCACATTTTCAATTTGGTGCTCTAAAAAGAACATTCAAAAAGATTTCTAGATTAGAACAAAATTTCAAATTGGTGCTTTAGAAAGAACATTTCAGAAGCTTTCATAGTGTAGGAAATCTTCGATTTTGGTGCCTAAAATGAACCCCAAAAATTCACACACTTTCAGTTTGGTGCTCTAAAAATAATTTTCCAAAGCTTTCTAGATTAGAACAAACAATTATTTTTGGTGCTCTAAAAAATGCTTTCCTTTTACCAATGATTTCAATATGTTGACGAAATGAGCAATTTCCTTTTGTTGACCAATTAAGACAAGGCCTTAGAAACACTTCAATTGGTGATTAAAATTGGACAAATCAATTTTATGACTTACACATTGCTATCTACATTGTTTGATATCTCAAATACTTCAATTTTGGTGCAACATAAAAAATGATTTGCTAGTCTTTTTCACACTTTATTTGGCTGGATAGAGCCACTCAAGGGGCTTAAAAAGAACATTGCGATGAAGTGTATATTGTGTCTTCTGTGTTTGGAAAACCGAGTACCTATCCTCTCCCCTCGTGTAGTACCTATCCTCTCCCCTCGTGTATTTTAGGCGATCTTGGGTGATGAAAAAATACTTTGAGTTTCGCATTTTGGTCTTTTTATTTTTATCCTTAAAGAGGGGGCTTGTTATGAAATGCATCCCGCGATGGAGAATTCATAATCAAGTTCTTGAAGCACGTTTTCCGGTGGGCTATATCAAAGGTTGTGAAATCATGTAACTTCAATCCTAAGGCGTCAACCTGTTGCATCTAATCCCTCTCCTTAATTGGAAGGGAGTGGTTGAAGAGCCTTAAGTGGCCAACGGACAATAGTGAAATGATGGGTGTTCTTGGTTTGTTGTCATTAAAAACCTTTAGTTTGTACTAGAGCTAACTTTGTCCTTCCAAAGAGTTATTTGAAGTGGTGCATTGGAAATTTATTTCTAATAAGTTACTTGCCATGTCCGATTTTGGTTGAAGTGTAGAGATTAAGAGTTCATTCTTAACATACCTCTATACTTTTCCCTAGATTACATGTAAAATCATCCCTTATACTACGAAGGGCATGCATAAATCCCATCAAGAAGAACGTACCCACTTGAGCTAGGATTGTGTTGCTTGTGAGTCAGTTTAAAACATATTACATGATTCCAAAACAACTCAAACACACATCAACATATTCATCAAATCTCAAACACTTTAAGGTTAGTGTGAATACTTTGAAAAAAGCCCATTTGTACTCCCTAAAAGATATCCTAAAAAAATATCTTTGAAGGTTTCTAAACATTTAGGCTTAGATTTCAAGTCGCATTAAATCTAAAGTTAACATTGGAAAACTATAGCTTTTTTGGTATCTTAATTTTCACTTAGTGGAAAGAAACGTGCCTTTAAAGTTATAGACATTTTAGATCCCAAAATGAGTGTTTGTGGTAAAAGCTTCATGTCAGTCCATACATTTACTATTGTATCACTTGCCATATCTCAAAAATAGGACACTTGAAAAATTAGATCAAGCAAAGTCATCCAAGACTACAAAATTATCCAAAATTGCTGCTAACATAGAAACTAGAAAACAAAACTGAAAAGAGGTTGCTTTTGATTCTATTTTTATCATATTTGACCAAAAAATGGCTGCAGTTGAAAAAAAATCTACCACTTTTTCTTTTTGTCTTATGACAGTCACTGGTGAAAACCTGTCGCTCTTGCTAAATTGAACACACCTGATCTAAAAATTGCCATAGTTGATCTTTTTTGTGTCAAACTTGACAAATTTTCTTGGCCATAGCCAACCAAAATCTAGCCGCTCTTGACAAAAACAACCACTTTTTCTTGCATAAATTCACCTGTCAGCAAAATTACACACAGAGGCAACTTTTGAGAAAATTGGCTATGCAGTTGCTTTTTAGATTTAGCCATAGTCAACCAAAATTTGGCCGCTTTTGACAAACATTACCACTATTGCTCTAACATCACCACTTTTGCTCTATTTCTAGCGAAAATTAGAAAACCCATCCAAAACTGGTTATAAGACTTATAAGAATGAAAAAAATTAGACTCCCATAATGCATCATAATTTACATAAGTCCATCATCCATTTGTAAAATCAAAACACTCCAATCTAGATTTAAAGATTCAAAATCAAAACAACTTTGGATTATTCTTTCACTCAAAATTCCAAGATATCAACATTTGCTTGAACCTTGCAGCTAGTTCAAGTAGATTCTCTGCAACATATCCTCTAGAAAGGGAAGTGAAATATAAATCCAAGTTTTTCAACATTTTTGAATCCCAAAAGTTAGCATTATTTCCAAAACATCACTCAAATCTTAGAGTCTTGAGTATCACGAAAACCATAGCGAAACACCCAACACTTTTTTGTCCAAAAGGTTATCTTTCATTCATCATTTACCCATATCACTCACTTTATGACCATTTGGCATCCAATTTCTCCAATTCAACAACCAAACCTTACGACACCTATCATACAACCAAGTCACACAAATTGAAGGTGAGCAAATAGATATTATCAACATCTTGAGAAGCTTCATATTTGAGAGAAATGAAACACCAAATTAGTGGAGAAACACAACTAACATCCTAGAAAAAGAGGAATGGAAAGTAGATCTTGTGGTCAGAAGGCCCGTATTACCACCTCCTATGTGGCAATAGACACCATCCTTTAAAACAAGAAAACCCCAAAACACTCAAAAAATAGAAAACCCCAAAAACACTCAAAAAATATAAAAAATCCAAAAAAAGCATTCTTTTATTCCATTGTTAGAAATCACCAAACTTCCACCAAATATTGACGCTTGTTTATGACAACCACATGATCACAACAAAGAAAAAGGATGGAAGAAAACAAAAGTAGCACTAGTATGCCCCCAACAAACACCACAAACGATGAAAGTGACCCATGGGGTTATAGACCAAGTGACCTTGTAATTCCTCGAAAGGAACCCACATTCAAAGTAGCATCAAACAAATAACCAAGTGAGAAGGAGGTGAACCATAGACAATAGGAAATGATGGATAGATCACACCAAAATCCTAAGGACATGGTCATAGAAGAAGTGGATAGTGATGAAGAATTAGATGATGAATAATTCTTTCAACACTCGAACAATCCCAAGGTGCTTAAACTAATAGACAAACTCCTAAGAAAGGATCCAAATACCTACTTCTTCAAATTAGTACAAATTGGTGCTAAGTTACCTATAGACTTTAATGTGGAAGGTCTTAAAGATCCTCACCTCATTCCCTTAGGGGATAACTTAGTTGTGAGAGAAATACCCAAACCATTGGAGATTCCAACACATGCCACCAATCTTCTCACAAGGAAATGATCAACCAATGGACAACCCTTTGTTTAGGAAATTGTCCCAAATCGAACGAGCAACAATGGCCCAACAATATCAAGGAGTTCCATCTCAATACATTCCCAAAAACACTTCATATATTGACCCTTCTCAAAAATGTATAAAATCAACAAGGGAAATTTCCACAACAGTACCAACAACAAGGTGTGCCACATGGTACCCTTCCCAATAAACAATACCAAAAACAAGGTGTTCCACAGGGTACCCTTTCCAATCAACATCAACAAGGTGGGCCACATGGTCCCCTTCCCAATCAATAGTACCAACAACAAGGTGTGCCACAAGCCATAGGGTACCCTTTCAAATCAACATCAACAAGGTGGGCCACATGGTCCCCTTCCCAATCAACAGTACCAACAATAAGGTGTGCCACATGGTCCCCTTCCCAATCAACAATACCAACAACAAGTTGTGCCAAGGGTACCCTTTCCAATCAACATCAACAAAGTGGATAACATGGTCCCCTTCCCAATCAACATCAACAACAACGTGGGCCATATGGTCCCCTTCCCAATCAATATCAACAAGGTGTGCCATATGGTCCCCTTTCCAATCAATAGCCTCATCAACAAGGTGTACTGCCAATGCACTATCAGGGTAACCTTCAATACAATTCGTCCCAACAATAAGGTGTACCACCAACACACTACCAGGTTAACCTTCAAAATAATTTGTCCCAACAGCAAGGTGTACCACTAACACACTATCACGATATCCCTCTTCAACAAAATCAATATACTCCTTACATTCAACAAGGAGCTAACCCTCCTTCCATACAACAAGGACTTAATCCTCCTTACATTCAACAAGGAGCTAACCCTCCTTCCATACAACAAGGACTTAATCCTCCTTACAATCAACAAGGACCTAACCTTCCTTCCATACAACAAGGACTTAACCCTCCTTACAATCAACAAGGACCTAACCCTCCTTCCAAACAACAAGGACTTAACTCTCCTTCCACCCACCATGGTTACCAAGGTCCTATACCTCAACAATACCCAACTTATTACCAAATGAACATTTTGGGACAACAAGGCTACTACACACAAGATCCGCAAACAAATGTACAAAACATAGAGGTAGGCATGCAGCTACAAGCCCTAAATCAAAAGATATTGGACATCCAGATTGGAAAACCCAAGAAGACCTACACTCTATAGTATATATGTCCATTCCCTTTTGATCACTCCATTACAATGCTCCCCTTCCCTAAAATTTTTGGAATACCCAAGTTTGACAAGTACAAGGGAAAGGGCGATCCAATCGAACATGTGTGAGATTTCTTAGTAGCTTGCATGGAAGTGCAAAAAAATGATTCTTACCTAATGAGACTTTTTCCACGTAGTCTTACTGGTCACACTATGGAATGGTTCTCCCATGTACCACCAGGTATTAGGAGCTTTGATGAGTTGACTAAAATATTTGTGAACCACTTCTCGTTCAACATAGAACAAGATGTCACCATCACTAACCTCTACAAGGTTAAACAAAGCCAAGGGGAATCCTTTACATCCTACCTACAAATATGGGGACATAAATCTAGTAGATGCAAGTGGCCTATTCCCAACAAAGAACTGGTAGATATCTTCATTTACCATTTCCAAGAAAAAATCAATTATCAACTCACCATGTTATGCCCTGCTAACTTCAAAGAGACTATTAAAAAGGGACTACACATTGAAAGAGCTCTCATAGCAAGGGGAGTGATTAAGCTAAACAACCCAAAAGACAACTCTTTTAGTTCAAATGAGAAACCCAAGATTTGGGCCGAGAACAAAAATGTTACAAATGATGGAGTAGTTGATGCTAGAGTTGTATGGAATGTACAAAATCCCAATGTACCACAAAACAAACCTCAAGTTGCACAAACAAACTATGCCCCCAACAACATACAAAAAAATCAACTCACTTATCCCCAAAATACTTAATCAGATAACCAATGGAAAAATAAGGGAGGAAAACAAAGACAATATGACCAACCAAGGAGGAAGTTTACTGCATTAGGAGAACCACTTGAGACGATCATGCATAAATTAGCTCAACAAAATCTCGTCAAAGTCAATGACCGCCCAAACTACGAAGAGCCGAGTTCCAAAACACCATGGTACAATGAAAATGACTTATGTGAGTTCCACAAGATCAAAGGGCATACAACAAATAACTGCATGAGACTCAAACATATAATACAATACTTAATTGAAAAAGGAGAAGTGGATATCGAACACCATCCTGGAAACAAAGACCTCAAAATCTACACAAATCCAATTCCTGACCATGCAAAGAAAAATGACAAATGGAAAGAACAAGACTATCACAATGCCAACTACACCTATAGTGATATCATCCTAGGTACCCTCTCCCAAGTAGATGACACTAGGGTCAATGTGTTAACTATACGAGGCAGGGGCCCTAAATGTAACAGAACTACCCATCGAGGGAAAGTTACAATACAAGGATCCCCACCTAAACCCACAACTAAGTCATCTAATGACTATAGTATAGTGGAACAACTAAAGAAGACTCTCGCTTTGATTTCTATCCTAGAGCTGTTGAGATTATTACCTGCGCATAAGGAAATACTAGAGAGATTTGGAAGCATTGGTCCCTAATGACCTCAATCTTGATCAGTTTCAAGCCATGGTTGGAAAAATC
This sequence comes from Sequoia sempervirens, assembly GCA_007258455.2. Lineage (NCBI taxonomy): Eukaryota > Viridiplantae > Streptophyta > Pinopsida > Cupressales > Cupressaceae > Sequoia > Sequoia sempervirens. Next base: position 302,033,248 of record VDFB02000017.1, on the reverse strand, counting down.
ATGGCCAATCATCATTTAGTATTTTTTGAGAAAGACCTTTCGTAGAAGTTATTCTACAACAAAGCCCTCTATATAGAGGTCGGTGTCCACAAACATATGGTCAAAAGAGTATTGATAGATAATGGTACGGTTTTAAATATTTGTACCTTGAAATTTATTAAACTAGGGTATTATGATGATGTAATTGAAAAAGGAAAAAGCATCATTATAAGGGCATATGATGACCTAGAAAGAAATTCAGAAGGGATAATCAGGCTACCTATACAGATAGGGCTAGCAACAACAAGAACCACATGTCAAGTACTAAACCTTGAGCTACCATATAACCTTCTTCTAGGATGCCCATGGATTCATGCACTACAAGCAATTCCTTCGACATTCCACTAGTCTCTAAAATTTCCTCACGAAGGAAAGGAGGTTACATTATATACTAATCCTGAACCCTTCCACTACTGTACAAAATTGGAGGAGAAATACAATAAATTCTAGCATATACCTAGTAATAATATATCATTCACTCCTTGTATGTCAACCCATCAACACTATCATCAACCTCAACTAAACCCCTATAAAGTGAGAAACTAAAATCTGAGTCCAAAATTCAAGTACTTGAAAAAGGTAATGGGAACTATCATTTCAATCAAGCCTTTTGCATTGGAATGCTTCCCCCAACACAAAAGATTTATGGGGGCCCTAAGGAGATCAAACATGTTCAAACAGTAAAAATGGTAGCCAAACCCACGATATTTACCAAGTGGGGAGATATGAAGGATGAGGAAGTTGAACTACATGGTCTCTGCTTGTATAACGTAGGCAAGGCTTATTTTCCCCCGAGGCCTTAGGTCAGTCTCCTTAGTTATTTATCATGCTTTATTTCAACTTAGTCAAAATATTAAAAATACAAAAACATTTGAAAAACAAGAAAAGCTAAAAATATGTCCTTATCAAACCAAGCAAACTATGAGCCTCTACGTGTACAATGTAGGCAAGGCTTATCTTTGATGAGCCCTAGGTTAGTCCCCTGAAAATAACAAAAAAAACATCATATAAACTCAAAAAATCAGAAAGTTCCTCCCTCCATCATCGCCAATCGCAATAAAATTTTCATCCATGATAAACAAATCATCACCCTTTAACAAAACAGACAAACAAACAAAGCAACATCAAAAGCTAGAACTTTCAAAACAACAATCACAAAGTTTTGATTACAAACAGACAAAAACAATGACAAAGTGTTAACTACCTATCTTTTGGCAATTCACCAACAACATCCTGAGATATGTCTTAACAGATTTGTTCCTACGATAGACATGATCAACACCAGATAATAGCCTGGAACCTCAAAATAGATATGGCAAGTGATACAACAACATTGTTTTATCTTTTTATAGTCTTATCTTTCTAATTTATTTTATTATCTCATTCCCAGGATCTCTTGAGGATGTCCATAAGGATTTAGAGAGGAAGGAATGGGGGCAATTGAGCGTCATTTCAATTTGTTGTTTGTAAATTTTTTTTTGTGATACTACCATGACAAATACTTGCTTTGTTTGGTGTATGAAAGCTATTTTGAGACAATTTGTGTACCAGTGACATGTTAGGTATTATATACCTTTTTGTGTAACTAGTCCAAATTTTTTTAACACAACTCCACCATATATCTTGACAAAGTTTCTGTATGTCTAGTATGAGCAAGAATATTCTTTATATGCTGAGTCAAAGTCCATGCAATGGATACGAAACCACCTTGGTCATTAATACCCTGGTGCATTTTGTCTGTTTGCTACATAAAAAAAGATTATTAAAGATACAAAGCCTCTATGCAAAGCAAAAGAAAAAGTCATCAATAACTAACAACTTCAAATTTCTATCCATCATCCAATATTTCTTCTAACATCCGTCTTGCATCACAATATCATCAGTACCACATCCATCCTGCATCCACAATGTCGTCAATACGTATCATAATGATAATAAAGCAATAAAAACATCATGTATCATGTATAGTCAACATCCATCATATACATAATAAAACATCATATATCATAACGATGTATAGATCATCCATCCATCCACATCATATGCATACATCAGAAAAGTACAAAAAAAACATGTATAATCATACATTGTTAGCCATAATCATCAGATAACACATAATGGAGCCGAATCAAAATATGTATATTTCATATATATCATCATCAAAAATGAGAATGTCAGGTACATCATCATATAAACATATGTGATATCATAATACAAAAAATACATATATATGAGGCCTCAACTAGGTCGATGAATGTATATAACAAATCATGTCTACAATTTAAGTCTCTGAATAATAAACAACATAAAGATCAAGTACAAATAACTACTCCTCAACCGAAGGTGGAGATCTTTGATGGTCATGACTCTAGTGCAGAGAGGGATGTGGCATAACTAATGGTTGATTCAACTGTCTCACTGACTGGTCATCGAAATCAGTTGTACTAGTGGCTATGATAGGCTCACCAAATCTCAAACATCTACATGCTCTAGGGACGGTAGCCTCATACAGAGTCTGATAATATGTAGCCTCTCTCATATACTGATCTTGCTCTGCTTGGAGGGCATCTCACTCTGTCTTGAGAGTTTCCCTCTTAGGTGTGATGACCTACACCTGTGCCTTAGCCACAAGATGATGCCCAGTCTCAGTATCTTGCTTTCCTAAAGCCATCTTGCTCCTACCTCGTAGTGTCCCTCTCTGCTGTCAGAGTAACAACTTGAGCTTTTGTGGTATGTCACCGCACTACCTCTGTGTCTTTGGCTGCTATCATCTGTACTAATTGTACTGCTCCATCTCCAAGTGGTGGAGGACCCAAAACTTGTCCTTGATCCTATTGTATAGGATCATCTTGCTCATCCTGCCGACCATCCTGTCTATCTCTATCCAACTGCTCAATGACACTATGAACACGTTGTCGCTTACCATGGTGACCAGTAATCCTTGCTCTCCCAACAACCACCACACTAGCAAGGTCTATAAACCTCAGAGGTATCCGATGAGGCCACCATTGATCATAGTCTGGTGTGGTCCCAGGATCTGCAAGTCCAACTAGCCACCCCCATCCAAATGGAACAAGTGCTCTGAACTCTGTGACAAATACATCTCGATCTTCCTATAGCCCCCATACCTAGACCTCTCTAGTACTCCTACCAAAATGAGCCTCATAGGCATCCGCGAAATGACCCAGTCTCTCACTAAATTGCTGACAAACACGATCAGGAAGATATCTCTCTAACAAAGAACATACACAACCAATAATCCACCATGTTTTTCTACAATATGGTAGCTGCTCCTGGTCATCATGCCATGCCTCACACCCCAACCATGGTCTCCAAAAAAAACCAGACATGTCATCTATCATGTAGCACCAGTAAGGTAGCTGCGCAGGCCAAGTGTAATGTAGAAAGTCACCTTACCTATAAGAATACAAATCCTCTAGATCTTGATCCAAAATTCCATTAGGTCAGGTAACTGGGATGTGCTCCCAGGCCCATACATGAAGTAAAGTAACACTAACTGAAATAGCACTACCTCCATAGTAGGCGACCTCAAGCATGTCTCTGCATAAGTGAGCAAGGAGACATGGGCCCCATGCATATCTAGTGCCATGCTCGAACATCTGAACGATGTAGACACCCCAACCAATGGGAAACTACTTGCCTCGTCGATCAAGAATGATGAACCTCGAGACCAAACCGCATAGAACAAGTGAAACTAGATCCGCACTGCCAACAAACTCATATAGGTTTATCTCGGACTCACGAACCTGAAGACACTTAACACCAAGTACTTGATGCATAGCATGTGTACCCCGTCGTATGAAGTAGGTAACAAGCTCTCTATGAATAGGTACACGAAAGATCCTCCATACATCCTCCAAGGTGATGGAAGCCTCTCTAGTAGGCAAGTGAAATGACGATGTCTCAAAATGCCATCACTCCATGAGGGTGGTCATCATACCTCTATGGCATCTAATGGTTGGCATGTAACATATGTGTTAGCCCCACAACATCTAGAACATCTCGCTCTAGCTCCTCAAAACCAATGATCAAATCAAATAATGCATGCGGTTGTCGCTCTCTTGACATAAGCAATTTGAGAACCTCCTACAACCATTCAACCCACGATGTTAAAAATTTGCTACAAAAACACAAAACGAACCTCAAATTGCAAACAAACTAGCTCAAAAATTCCAAAAATAGAAAAAGCGAAAACTTTTTGTCAAAAGCGGGTTAAATTTTTGGAAAAAGCATTAAAAATAGTCAAAAGTGGTTACTGTTTTGCCGAAAGCAGCAAAGAAAATGAAAAGCAAAAAATGTCAAAAGTGCATATATTTCTCAAAAGAAAACTTTTATCACAAGGGCAGACAAAACACAACAAAAAAATTAAAAGCAAATTTTTTAGGCGAATATGAAAACAAAAGCGAACAACTATCAATAGCAAACAAATATGTCAAGTGTGAGTGGAAAATTCAAGTGTGGTTCAATTATAAATAGCAAAAGCGATAAAAATGACTCAAAAGCAAAAAAACATAATTCTACCACTTATTCCTAAAATGACTTCATGCATTAATTACTCAAAAATAGAAAGTTGAAAACATGAAAGGAAAGGGTACATACCGGGGACCGATGCTGTAGGCTGTCCAAACTCGCGAACTGCATCAACGTGATGTGGGGCTCCTCAAATCCTCACCATAGCTCGTCAAAAATTGATAAATCACAAAATCCAGAGGCAAGAAATTTCTATAGGCTCAAAGTGCAAATGAGGAGAATTAAATCCTAATTACCTATTTTAACCCTCAAAACCCTAATTTTTTACCTAGGAAACCTTCCTAGGTTGAAATTAGGACCTCCTAGGAATGTCTGAACTATCAACGAGAGTCCTACAAGCTTAATTTTTCATCTTTTATGCATCTAAATTGAAATACAACGTTGTCACGAGCTCGACCCAAAAAATGAAGTTTTTGGCCAACCTCTCGAGGGGCAGCCCAACATCCTACCATCATTCTGCTAACTGTTAGGGTACAATGGGCCATATACAATTTTTCAAATCTTGATCTTAACATCGAAATCTTTGAAACAAAACAACCAATACTTTGTCTCAAAGAAGGGAAAAATGTAGACATGTAAAAATGACCTAATGTTTATCACACATCCTAAATGACATTTTCTCATCATTGACATCATTATCACTTAATATCACTACATTTCACATCAATTGCATAAAAAACCCTAATTTCCTCTATTAATTGAATAATATTACATTATTTAATTAATTCACTTTTTCATCACTTTTGACTAATTAAATAAATTTCATTTATTTAATAAAGTCCTAATCTAGCTTTATTCCTCTTGATTAATTGAATAACATCAATTATTTAATTATGTCACTAATTCACTTTATTCCCCTAAATCAATTAAATTATTAATACTTAATAGTTTAATTAAATCACTTTCCCCAAAACATGAATAATTAAATAAATTATTCAAACATCATCAAAAAGGTCAAAATAAATAAATGCAACTTTGTTTGTAAAAGTCAAACATGATTTGTACATTCAACTCAAAAAAAAAAATCAATTACCCTCACCCACTTTCATGATTGAGCAAATTATGATCCCCCGATTGCTCACTTTGATTAGCTGATTGATCCATCTATTCTTGATTGATTCATCTATTCTTCAATCCTATTGAAAGGTCAACATGATTTCTTCAATTACACAGATTATTCAATCTATTTCCTTAATTCCACTGAACACTCAAATTGATTTCTTTAATCACACCGTTTACGTAATCAAAATCAACTAATTCTTTCCATCTAAATTCTCTCAACAATTTTGAACCGTTGATCAGGATATTCTACTACGCGATCTCAAGCGTTCGTTTTGAAACACAAATTCTATCTAACAATCATCTTCTTCCTAAAAAATGATCAGAGAATCAACATCTTTTGCACAATCAAGTAATGTTGAAATCATAACCCATTTCTTGAGAACTTCAACACACATCTTCAATCAACACACACAAATTTGAAGCTTTTGCTACACACAAATGGAGGCTTCACATTGATACAACAATGATCCAACATCTTTGCAAATATACTTCGACACGAGATGGTAACACTACAATTTTTTAATTCATTTTATATTGTTTTGTTTCAATTGCTTTCTTGAATTCATTGTTCTTGTAGTTTCATTTCATGAGTAATGGGCATGAATCGTGATCTTTGTTTTGAATTAGATTAGTTTCAATTCATTCATTTTGATCTTATTGCTCTTGATTTCTCCCTTACACATTTATGTTTAAAACTTCTTGATTTTTATAAATGTGACTATGTAGAACCTAGAGTAATCAATAAATGATAAGTTGTGATTATATCTATCCAACTTCCTTCTATGGTCATTTATGAATACATGGTTGTACTTCACATGTCTATGATCATAATAAATTTAAATTCTATTAATTATTAAGTATTATGCAAATTACTCTACGAGAAATTAGTAGAAAAATCTATTTTTATACATTACCTCCCATTTACTTCAAATTTTACTCCTAGTAACTCCTACCCTTTTTTTGTTTAAATTAGATTAGCTAAAATAAATAAAGACTCAACCTTCTCATCTCAAACATTATCTTACAATTCAAGGTCTCACACTTGAAAAATTTTCCATGCTAATTTTCTTTGTGAGACATCAGTATTTATAACATATTTAAGCATTAGCACTAAGGAAAAGTAATAATACTAATTTAGTACACCAAGGTAGAAAATAAGCTAAGCATCCAAATGAATATCTTAAGTAGGTTTAATTAATTTGGCAAAGTTTCAAGAACATGACAAAACCTTAATCTTGTAATGAAATAAAAATAAATGACCTTATGCTGCTATGAGATCAAATTATTAAGTGAAGATACCTTCTTCCTAGTATGATAGAATAGAGCAACCATGACATTGTTCTTATGGATGCAATATCATTGAATACCATGATCATACTTCATGATACCTAATCAATGAAACAATGAGGCATTTTCCATGATGTCCTAATTACATGGCACCAAGACATTGAACATCCAAATTAATTACAAAACCTTGACCTTGACATTCATAGGAGCAACACAATACATATGATTTGTCATATAAGGAAGAAGGGGTCTTGCCATTAAAGTATGGATTGCTAATTATTAAAGGAAATATGATGATGGGGGGATCCATTAAAGATGAGGACATGATGGTAAGGGGTCTTACCATCAAGATATAATTAAAATTTTCCTAAAGTCCTCAGGAGATGATGATAAAAGAATCTAAATTGTATTGGTATGAAGTTAGGAAATTAAGTGATATAAAGGCACTTTAGTATTGTCTAATGACTTATAAAAAAATTACTTGAGGGTGTTCACATGCCATGTCATGTTGATAATGCTATTTGTCAATGCAATGTGCGTTTTCCTCTTACTAAGCAATTCCTAAACTTATTTCCTAAATGACCTAAATGAATTAAGATCTATTCTTTTATACATCATCTTAATATGCAAGTTTAAACATTTTAGACTCAAATTAACAAATAATAGATAGTTAAAAAATACCAACTTGAACTCAAATTAAATTTGAATTTCAAAATTATAAAATCATTTTAATGTTTCAAATTTCATCTAATAAATCAAATATAAATCACAACTAATTCCTAAAAATATAAACATAAGATCACATTAAATTTAAATTAATAACTTACTTTTAAATAGAAACACAATACTTATACACTACTAACAACATTAAAAGCGACCTAATCAAAGTGAGTCCAATAGAGGGGAAAAGCGCATGGTATGCAATTTTCACCCACCCTTCAAACTTAATTCAATCCCTAAGTGCCTGATGTCAGTTCGAAAAGTACTCGGTATTTCGGTATTTTGAACTTCAAGTAACAAAGAGTTTTTCTCGATCATGGCCTTATACAGGATTTTTGCATGAATATGCCGAGCAACAAATTTGGGCGAAAACTTTGTAAGACATCTTAATCAAATTTCGCTTTTTCTGCCAAACTTCGTATCACTATAAAATAAGATGGGAGTTTAGTCCTATTCAATTTGATTACTTTCCACCTATTTTTCACGCCCATCCATAAAAGTTTAGTGTTTATTCAGTTTGGGAATTGTTCAATAACTGGCTTTCTCAGTTGATTGTAATTTGCAAGGCTTTCTATAGACATTGAAAAATTGAACATCCACAGAGCTTAAGGTTTCAATGCAATAAAATGGTGTCTGGACTCTCTTGTTTTTCGCACTCCTTATACCAATGGGTTCTTTTTTCTGAAAACCCATAGCCAAGCCATTCTCATTAGATCCAAGAAAGGTTTTCTGTAAGTAGACAACCATCGAGAGTAGTTGGTGTTCCATGTTAGTGATCTGCTTTTCCTTTGAACCGTTACTTTTTAGGATGCTGAATGCACCCATATTCGCCTTCTTTCCACGCTATTACATTGAGGAGAATTTGGACCTGGGTCAATCTATTTAAGTGCCCTCCATTACCATTACATTGTAACTTTTGGACTTGATTTATTGGATTCATAATGCCTATATCTGATCTAAACCACTCATCCTGCTGACTAGTCCATTACTTTCAGCCTTTTACATTGCTTGATTCTCAATTTTACCTTTTCTCACATGTATGCTGGATGGGCTAAGTTGCAGCCTCCTTTCCATGTACTTTAATACTTAAAACAAATGCAATATATTCCTCATCCTATGGAATTTAGGTTTACTGTTGGATATATTAAAGCATTCAAATTTTGTTTTGAGCAACATGTGTGTCATAACACTCTCTAGTCTCATTTGATATAGTTTAAATAGTTTCAGAGCCAAATTCTCATTCGGTATAATTTAAATAGCTTAAGAGCCTAATTCCAGCATTGCCTGATTTTCTTTTTCATTTTGTTCTCCTCATATTGTTAATTCGTATTGTTTAAAGACCATGATACACAATTAAATGTTAATTTGGTTTTGATGTTTTTAGTTATAGTCTTATCTGATTCATGAGTTATCTAATTTTTAATGTTTCATGTTTTTTTTCTGACACCAGTTTTGTATCTTGTTGCATGTAAAGTTTGAAAAGAAAGTTGGAGAAGAAGTTGATTGCTGTGTTATTGCAAGTTGAATGATGTTGGCACACTAGGGAGAAACTTAGACTGTTATCTCTATGCAAACTTATTGGTTGAATAATTTTTTAGGTGCCGTCATTGGTGATATCATTTTTGTCTGTTGAAGATCAGAAAGATGCAGGACTGCAGATCACAAGGCCAGCGTCCAGTGAAATATACTTACATGCGTCTGTGCTTGTAAGTTATTACATTTGAAGAGTTCTGCTTTTTCAGACACTATGGAAACACTCTGTTTTTGAACAAATGGGACGGGGATTCACATGCTTGTGCATAAGGTTATTATACAACAAACAGGAACACTTAAATAGTGTAGTTCTCTTCTGAACTGCAATATCATGCATTTTAAAAAAACATGTGATATACTTCTACAAAATCACAATTAGATCTCCAAGCTTCTTTCCTTTTTAATAATTAGTAACTCCAGTGATATCCAAACCTTTAGATATTATGAGAAGGAGAAAATAGTAATTTCACATAGCTCTCTAGTATCTTGGGGCCTGGGCTATAGTAATACAGAGAATTCTTCTTGAGAGATGAAGACAATGTTTTCTCAAAGGAGATATTTTAAACTGAATTGCTAACTGGTTAAACCCCCACCTTGTGTATGTCATACCAAACTTAAAAAACTTATTCAATTTTTTTTGAATTATATGTAGATTATATTTAAATATGTGTTGGCAAGTAGCTAAGTTTTGATTTCCATCAATAATAGGTCTACTACAATAATCAGGCATTAGAAAGATCAACCTTTCAATACGTTGAACAAAAGGCACAAAACTCTATTTTTTTTTTTTTTTTTAGTCAACCCAATTGTAAAGACAACTTTATATGTGAATCTGCCCTTTTTGTGGTCATACTCTTCATGGCACTTAATAGTGTTGTCTTATTTTTGGGAACTATTTTCAGCAGGACCTTGATGCTTGAGTTGTACAAATTGTATTTTGTAACATACGATCTAATGCTATAATAGGTGGTCTATAATAGAAAGTAGTTAAAATAAGGAAAAAAAAATGATAATATAATTTATTGGCCATTAAAAATTAGAATGGACAACTATGCAAAGCAACCCAACTATGTGTAACGTAAATAATCCTTGAAGTATTAAATAATATTTGTTATTGGTATCTTATGACATGATGTAAGCTGTTGAACGAATTCTCTATTTTCATTCAGAACAGTTTCAATGTCTCCAGGCTGAAATGCAGTGGCACAAAAGATACAAATCTCCTGAATATTTGCATTGTCAAAGGTGTGCTTATCATTGGTTATTATTCAATCTCACTTTGAGCTACATACTTTTGCATATTCTAATCTTGAATATCCTCTCATTTTCTTTATTTATGTACCATTTTAGCTTCCCTTCCATGTTTGCCCTCCTCAGTGTATGCTCACCATAACAATGTTCATTTTAGACCATTGAGAGCACAAAAACAAAACATTCTATCATTTCTAGCACCTTGCTGTTACTTTGTTCTCCGTCTTCTATTCATCAATGTCTTGTAAATGCTCTAATGGCAATTTCTTGGTCGAAAAAATTAGGGTTTCTGGGATTTTTCTAATTTCTGCCGTGATTTTTTTTTTTTTTTAAATTTTATAAGTCTAACCCTAAAGTTTTTCTTGATAAAATTGCAATTTTTAAAAATTTAGGGTTTTGGGTTTTTTCTAATTTCTGCGGTGATTTTTTCCTAACCTAACCTGATTTTCTTTTTTGATCTTTTCCCAATTAAATCCTGATTAATTGAAAAAATCTTAATCTTTTGTTTTGGCAATTTATTCCCAAGAAAGATTTTGGCGTCTATGATAGAAAGAATAGCTATAGGATGTCCCTATCAAGGAAATAGCATGATCAGGAAGCTTTACTTGGTAACTGTACAGTGCCTCATTACATGGCCAAGCCAAAGAGCTAATGCCACTTAAGTCTGTTTTGGAGAAAACCTGTTATTAATCTCTAAGTACAACTTCAAGGGACTCTTTTTTACAAGTAAAATCAGATGATAGTCATTAATTAAAAGCCAAAAATACATAGAAACATCTTCTAGCAAAAAAGCAGTGGCTCATATGATAACCTAACATCCACCAAACTAGTATACAACTAAATTTAAACTTCCCGTTTTTATCTTAATCAAAACACTAGGCTCTAACCCAGCTATACACAAACAAGAAATTAGTCTCAAGCTTACTTAAAATATATAGTAATAACTGATATATACCTTATTAAATATTTTGCAAGTCACTCTTTTGTAATCTAATTCACTTCCTCTACTCCTCCAACATGACTATCTTACATGTGAATGTTCACAGAATCAACAAACTTCAACCTTTAATTTATCTAGGTATTTATACACTCTTATAATCCTTCTTAGATCTCTAGATTTTACTTGTTTTAGATAGTACTTTAATTTCTTCAAATATATATCCAAAAATTTACTGTAATCATGAATTAATTTATTCTTCAGGACCTCAAACCTTGCAAGTTTGTGGCTTCATTTTATTGGTTGATAACTTGATTCCTTGGTAATACACTTGGTAACTCCATTATTTTCTAGGATCACAACATTTATTGATTCTGTAGGCTTCTTTACTTTAGTTTAATATCCTTTGTTCTCATCTACACCATTTATATTATGCAATTAGAATCCCCTTATCATTCTCAATTGAAACTTGACCCCTCTATGCTCCCCAACTAGCATCTAGCCTCTCTATTTTTATTCTATCAGCTTGATTGTACATTGCTACTTGACACTAGTGATCACCCTTAAAATTGAGCACCATCTTCTACTTGGATAGCTTGTAGGCTAATTCAATACTCATGAAATATTATATTACCATTCTATGTCAAGAAACATGTATATAAATATCATTGTCAACTATAGTTTTTATATTCACAAAATAAATAATTAGGATTATCTTACACAAAAGGTGTGTCTAGGTTTTTGTCTTTGGATCTCTAAGAACAACTTCCTTGGTCCTATAGAGCCAAAAGTGTAGAAGAGTTGCATGTTCTTGTCAATTGGCCTACAATTACCTACAATCTCATCACGAGTCTTGCCTTGTTATTTTGAACCAATATAGGTCCCCAAGTTTAGGTTCCAATTGTTTTCTCTAGTGTTGCAGAATTCAACTTGGATTGCCACTACCTTATAAAATTGATACAACAGTGTTTGGACAAGTTTGAAATACACCAAGCAAAATGTAGAATGCTCATATATTTGTTCTGTTCTTACATATGTAGATTTTTGTGTAGTAATTGTTGTATAATTCTTTGTAAGTGCCTTTGGATCTAAGTGCCACACGATTAAATAAACTAAGGCTTTATTATTTTATACAATGCCCAAACATTTGAATTTAAATATTTCACACTTAATTCAACAAGTTGAGATCAAGACAGCTTGGACATATAATTAATATTAAGTTTGAAAAATGTGGATTAAGGTGATGTTTATGATTCTAAAAAAAAGTTTTGGGTCATATATGTGTCTATAAAACAAAAAGATTAAGAGTTGGATTTGGATCCTTAGAAAATGGAGACTCAAATTTAAAATGAAAATCAACTTTTATATAGAAACGGGCCATTGAAAATCTAGACTATTAGATTAGATATTCTCATATAGATTGGAATTGAACAGTAAACTTGATGTTAAAAATGTGTTATGCATTTGTCCACAATAACATTTACTGAAATTTTGCACCAATACAATACACCTGCAAATAGAAATTCAAACATAAACACGAAACAGGACAACAATATATACTGGTGAACCAGTTTGATACGCAAGTCTACTAAACATCCAATCTCCTTCAAGATTAGCATATAGACTAAGTACTACACAACTGATTTCCCCTTCAATGAGGAAAATATGAATTATCCTCAACTACAAGACGAAACTTCAGTCTAACAGCTCCAAAGGCAACAATCGTGAATCAAAATAAACAATGAAAAGTCCTCAGGCTACAGCAAACAGCAGGAGGACACAAAAACAACACCAAAGAACTAAACGACACTAACCAGAAACAGCAGGAGCACTTGACCACTAGTGAGTTGAGGAGCCAGCTAAGTCCTTTAGACCAGAAGCTGCCTCACCTTCTTCTGAGAGCTTATGCCTTAGTTGAACTGATGGAATATGAGTCTTTGCTTTAGCACTATATTGGATTGATGTAGCATTTCTATTTTCATTGACCACCTGGGTCCATCAAATGAGAATATGGAATATAAGGAGGCTCATATGAGTAATCCAAATGGTTTGGTTGATGACTGGCCTGTATTCAAAACTTCATCTTTAATTATGGTATTGGTGATTTTTCTAGTCACTATTGCGTAGGAGAAATTACAATTGATGTTACTAGGAGGAACATTAATAATGATTTGGTTAATCTTGAATATGAATCCTTTCTTGTTAAGAATTAGGGTCATCTGGGTGTGGACATGTTCCTATATGTTCATAGTGTTTAGCAAGCTTTATTGAAACTCTGTAAGCACTTGGGGGTGTCTTGTCCACTCCCAAGCACTAGGGGTGGTTAAGTGAGTAGTTAAGGGCTAGAAATTTGTGTAGCTTTACATCATTGTGAAGAGTTGAACAGATGTCAAATGCCTATTGGGTGAGCATTGTTCCAATGCGCTATGAAATGAAATCTCTTTCCATTCTGGATGAATAAAAAAACCTTTTGTATTTGTCTATGTTTTTGGAGCTAAGATATGTGTTAGGGTGACAAACGTCACTAGTTAGGATGGAGTATATGTGAAAAGGTGTGTTTGTGTTTTTCTGTGAAGGGCTGTCAATGGAAGGCCTCTCTGCTGGGATAAGTTCTCCGTGGGTGGTGTAGTGTTTCTATGATTAGCCTTTCTTAGCAGTCCTGGGGTCACACTCGCTAACCTCTTGTATGTTTTGATTAGTTTCTAGTTTTTTTATGTAATCTCTTTGATGAAGAAATATATGTTCACTAGATATAAATTTGCTTTTCTTGATGTACATAAGGGGTACTACTGATTATCTATGGATCACTAAGGACGTTGTCTTTGATTGATGCTTTAGAATCTTTGAGCATTGTTTGAAATCAATTTGCAGCTAGAGTAACTGGATTTTCAAGCATGCTTTGGTTCACATTATGGGGTTCATTTTCTCTTTTTCGTATGTTGTTAATCTTGTCTCTGTCCCTAATAGAAATGTTATTAATCAAAACTACTATAATTATTCATCAAAATCTGCAAATGTTTCTCTATTTGTTAAGTTCTTCCAGTAATTTATCATTCCTTGTTGGTCCATATGAGTCAATACAGGGTTAGAGAAGTGTTGAATTCATGGATAAGGTTATTGATGAAGTTTGACTGTTTAACCAATTTGTTTCAATCTGTTATGAAGGATCTCAAGCTCTAGGATTACAAAGGCTAGTATAGAATATAATAAGTGACAATTATTGGATTATTTTTGTGCCAACAGGGTTTAGTCTTTGTCTGCTGAATATTTTAGTATTTCTCTTTAATTGTCTTGTGAGATCAGTCAGAACACTCCCCTAGGTTTAGCAGAGGCTGAAGTGTAGAAGAGTCGTGCTCACTCTTATCAATTAGTCAGATCTGCTTGTAATTTGTTGATTAATCTTTACTTAGAGTATGCTTGCCATGTCCTTGGAAGTATTTATTTGAGTAAATTTATAGAATTGAAAGAAGTGAACCTAGAATAAGTCTTGTTAAATAGTTAATAAAAAAATATAAAAAATATTCACATAACATCCCAACATTAATTTCATTTGTTTACAAAAAGATTTTGAAAAATACTTATATTTACTAGTTCTTAAGGCATTTGTACATAGATATGTTTTGTATTTGTCAAAGGCTTAACTTTTTGGTTGTTATATTTTCTAACAGACTGTATTGGGCTTGTCAGTCATGTATTGTTTAACTGCTTAGCAACTTACTATTCTTTTGCACTGCAACTAGAAACTAATATCTGTGATTCTTGGACCCACCCAAGCTGTAAACGTTGACCTATAGATCTTTTGAAGTGGTACTACTCAGCAATGAGTTGATCCCACACATGATGACTCTTATGAGATATGCCAGTGTCATTCCATTTTGGTTCATCTTGAGGAATGTGGTAGTTTGCCTAGTGAAAGTTGGTAGGTGGGTCCTCTTTCTTTTATAAGGTTGAGCACCAACATGGCTGATTTTGGTTAGCTTTTGTACTTAAACGAATACTTAGTATGTGACCAAGGAAGATCCACTGATCTTCCAGTGGCTATTGATCATTTGTGAAGCTGCCTAGATTGTGCTTTGTGGGCTGTCCTAATTTGGTTTTGTGGATCTAGAAATCATTTAGGTGCACATCTATGATCTGTAAATCTGCTGACACCATTGATTGTCTCAATGATTGATCTCAGCTATCCATTTTCTAAAAGAAGGCGAATCTTGAGTCGTGCAAATGAGGGTTACTATGTGGCAAAGTTTGATTAAATTTTGTCGATAGAAATATGTTATGTGGGTTCATTTGGATGGAATTTTGGTGTTCTGGAGCGTTTGATGTTCATGGACAAAACTCAATCTAGCCATCCATTTGGGAGTCTTTTGACGAGGATTGGACCATGTCTTTGACCACAAAGAAACTGGTTGTTGTTACTCAGCTTTTAAGTGTTTACGAGTGTATAAGTAGAGTTTTGTTGGTCATATGCGTCTTTATCCAGGCAGACCCACCCATGTGGCATTTTTTGTTTGGTTGTGATTTCAATCCTTGTGCATGTTGACCAATATTTGAGAAAGTGCTCTTGGACTGGACTGGTTGGGCATTGTGGAGGTGGAACTTTTGCTCCAGTATTTTTACTTATTGAGGATTTTCTTTCTCTTCAAGACTTTTGATGCTTTTTTTTGTCTGGGAATGGCTTAGGATGGCATATAGTTGGCAGGTAGACAAATTTTTCCATTATGCTTATTGATGTGTTGGCCACTTGATTCATTATATATGCAATGGGTTATGTCTTTCCATTATGGTAACGTGAATAGCTTGAAGTGATTCAGTCAAACATCCTCAGTATTTGCCTCTATGCATCCATAATTAGGTTCTTGATCTATTGCATATCCTCAAGATTTTGTATCATTCAAGTTTCTTCTACTGACTGGACACTTGAATGTTAATTTGGTTGGTCTTGGTGATTGAGAAGCTTTGAAATTGGTGAACTTCTTACCATTTTCTTTATTGTCTTCCCTCAACCATTAGTTCAGTTAAAGATCTCAAGATGAGTAAGCTCACGTCTTTTCTTTATAGGGGAATTTGTTGATATAGTACTCTAATTGACCAGCTTGTTATTTCTTCAATATGTCTGCAACATGGCTTTCCATATCTTGCCGCTATTGATTTTCATTTTGATAGCTGAAAATACAATTGTCTAACTTGACTTGGCTTATTTAGTAAGGTTGCATATATACTATAATTGGGTGTTGATTGTTTGGGAGTTTTCATGCTTCCTTTTTGCAATTTTATAGGTTTGGGCTGATAAATTCTCCTCCTGATTCCTCCCATTCTCTTGGGCCAGGTTAAAGTCCCACTTCTTCTGATAGTATTCTTTGGGAGACTAGGAAGGAGATTGATGCAATTTTTATTTGTATCAGTAAGACCACACATTTTTGCTTTGATTTGAAGGATCAGGTCTTCTCTATCACTAAAGCATTGGTCAGTATGAAGGCTAACCAGTTTAGGATGGACAAGTAGGTAGTTGCTCCCAAGTATGATTTAGTCAAGTTGCAAGGCATGATGGGCACTCTGAAGAATTAGGGCCATCTAGATGCAGATATCTTTTGGCACATTTAGAGTATTTACCAAGCCTGATTGAAATTTTGCAAGAACTTGGGGGTGTTGTCTCCACTCCCAAGCACTAGGGAAGGTTAAGTGGGGAGTTATGGGCTAGGGAATCGTGTGGCTTAATGTGTCATTATGAAGGGTTGAACATATGTTAATCACCTAGTGGTCGAGCAATATTCCAATACTGTAATTGAAGTCTCTTTTCTTGAGTCTAGATATGTGTTCAGGGTGAAAAATGTTGCTAGTTAGGATGGTATGTTTGTGTTTCCTTGTGAAGTGTTGTCAATGGAAGGCCTCTTGATTGGGATAAATTTTCCATAGGCGGCATAGTCTTTTTGAAACTTGCTTGTCTTAGAAGCCTAAGGTTACACTTGCTGATCTCTAGTATGTTTTGATTTAATCTTTTTGATAAAGAAACGTATATTTGCTAAATATAAATTTACTTTTCTTGATATACGTAAGGGGCATTGCTTAATGTCTATAGATTGCTGAGTTTTAGCTTGGATAGGAACTTCAGCACAAGTTTAGTGTGAACATGTTGCAAGTGGTTCGATTGTTCTATTTTGCATTTCACTTTTAGTAAAAAGTTAGTGTCTTTTATTTAGCTAATTAAGTGTAATAAAGTGTAGATATATATTAATGATTTAGACTTATTTTCCAACTCATCTCTTGCAAAAGATAAGGGGATTTTTGAAGATTAGATTTTTGTTAAATAGTATAAAGATAGGTGCAAGATAGAAGAAATATATATAGATATAAAATACTGTGCAATTGTGGTAAATAGTTTGCAGAGGTTTCCTTATAAGTTTTTTGAAGGAATGAAAAGCTGATTTGAAGGTGTAATTATCTGTGTAATTTATTTACACTCTTATAATTTGAAGTTTCAATTGTTGTCTGATTGATGCAATGTTAAAAGAATAATTCTGAGTACAAAACATTAGGACTTCAGTCGCCTTGTTTAAATTTTTTCTTGGTATTAGAGTTGGAAGTAGGAAATCACGGGCATTTGTTAGTGAGAAATTGTGATTGTTTGATAGAAGGAAATTGTGCGAGTGTTTGTTAACAAATCATGTGGTTTCAAGGAAAAATCATGCGGGGTGTTTGGTGGGTCGTGTGGGAAATTTGGAGGAAAATCATAGGTGGAAATTATGAATCAAAAGTTGACTTTTTAAAGAAAATCGCAGGTATTTTTTTTATCAAAATCTCATCTTTCTTTGTAGAACTTACTGCTTCTTTTTGGTAAGCGGGATTTTTTTCCTATTGAAATATCACGTTGCAAGTTTTTTTTGGTTGTTGTATGGTGAGCTGCAATTGGATTTTCAAAATTTGCAATTGGGTTTTCAGGATTTGTGACTAGGGATTTTAGGATCTGTGGCTAGGGCAAATCTTACAGGTATTTTAGTTTTTCAATTTCTTTTGAGCAGTTTATTTTTCCAAATTTGGAAGTTTTGTGAAAGAAAAGTATTTCTTTTTTAAATGGCATCATCTAGCCTCAGATTTGAGGATAGATTGGAAGGTGCATTAAATTTGCTGCCTTGGAAAGTTAGGGTGACTTTGTTGTTGGAAGAGAATGATCTTTGAGATTTTGTAAAAGATGAGGTGCTTCCACGTACAGATTTGCAATAGTTGGCAACTTATTAAAAAAGAGAGGTAAAGGCCAAGTGAAAAGCCATGGATGTGGTAAAGGGTCATTTAATTCCTTATTAATTTGAAAAGAAAACAGCCGAGAAGATCTTTGATGCTCTATTTAGTCCTTACCATGGTGAGAACATAAATAGGAAGATATTGCGAAACAAACTCAGATCCATAGAGATGACTAAATCAGATTTAGTTACTAGTTACTTTATGAAGGTCACATAACTTTGTGATCAACTTGTAGCAATTGGGGAGAAGGTTGAAAATGTAGAGCTAGTAAACTTGGCGTTGAATGGTTTCTCATCTTCATGGCATGCATTTGTATAGAGTATATGTGCCCAAGAGAATATTCCGTTTTTTGAAAGATTTTGGGATGATTATCTAGGAGGAAACTTGAATGGAGGCAAAAGCTAGCAAGAAGGGTGGTGACGATAATTAGGCCCTCTTTGGACAGATGAAGAAAAGCAAAGGATAAGCGCCCAACAAGGGTAAGGGAAAGGATGAGGATTCATCCTCACAGCCAAGGAAGGACTTGAGTAAAATCAAGTGCTTCATTTGTCATAAATTTGGTCGTTATGTATTAAAGTGTCTAGACAAGAAGGACAAAGAGAAGCAACAACAATGGAAGTGGCAACCTCTGCAAAAATTCGGATGAATGAGTTTGCTACCAAGTTTGAGAAGGCTTTCTCAATGGTATCCTGTTTTTCTACCAGTACGATTCTAAGGGATGCTTGTTATGTGAATAGTGGGACATCTAGACATATGGCATCAACCCGACAATGTTTTTTACCAATTTAAAAGAACATAACTTTGGAATTCAGGTTGAGCTTGGTGATGATGCCAAGTATCTAGTAGCGGGAGTTGGTACAATTACCTTTCAACTATAGTCAATTAACTCTTTAGATTTTGATGATGTTTTGTTTGTTCCTAGTCTTAGGAAGAATTTGCATTCAATTTAGGTTTGGAAGATAAGGACTATGCAGTGGAATTCAAGAACTAGCAAGTCCTTATCAGGCCAAAAAAATCTGGCCCACATATTGCACAAGTAATAGGGTTTAGAGAAGGCAATCTATGCAAGTTATAGGGTTAATCGATTCTAGCTCTAGTCCAAAACAGTAACAATTTGTGTGAGTTATGGCATAAGAGGATGGGGCATTTGTATCACAAAGCATTGCCTATTTTAAGGGAGATAGTCACAAAATACCTAGATTTCAACTTTAGTCAATAGGGAGTATGTAGAGGATAAACACTTGACAAGTAATGTAGAGGATGTACACTTGACAAGTAGGCCAAGGGTGCTTTCCCAAGTAGTGAGCATAGATCTGAGGAAATCCTACACTTAGTGCATTTAGATGTTTGTGGACTATTGTCAATAGCATCAATTTTAGGAGGCATATATTATGTTTCTAATTATTCATGAATTCTCTTGCAAGACTTGGATCTACTTCTTAAAGACCAAGGATAAGTCTTTAGTAGGTTTTAGGAGTTCAAATCTCTAGTTGAAAATTAGATAGGGAGGAAGATAAAGGTCTTGAGATCGGACAATGAGGGTGAGTATACTTCTAAGGAGTTGAGGGTTTTTGCAAGGAGGTAGGAATCAAAAGGGAGTTAACTATTCTATACAACCCACAACTGAATGGGGTTGTAAAGCAAAAGAAACAATCCATTATAGGGGCTGCTAAGGCCATGATTCGTGATCGAGAATTACAAACGTTTCTTTGGGAAAAAACATGTAACACAACAACCTACATTCAAAATAGGCGTTCTCATAGGATCTTGGAGGACAAGACACCAAATGAGGCATTCATTGGTATTAAGTCATAAGTGAATCACTTCCGCATCTTTGGTTGTCCAGTTTATATTCATATACCTATAGAGAAGAGGACCAAGCTGGAACCTTCTAGCAAGAAGGGTTTATTTGTGGGTTATAGTGGGACTTAAAAGGCCTAGAGGGTCTATATTCTAGAGTCGAGGAAGGTAGTAGTCAATAGGGATGCAAAGTTTGAGGAAGAGTCTGCATCTAGGAAGTCCCATGAGCTCATTTTGGTAATAGAGGATGAGGAGCAGGAAGCTTTGAAGGTTGAGTCGTTGTCTCCAATGATACCAATTATTTCTAGTTCAAAACAACAATCTTCAAAAGAGACTTTAGCCCCTTCTACTTCTATTAGGAGGTCTCGATGGTTCACACAAACATTGAGGGATGCTCAGGAGCATATTGAGGTTCCTAGGAGCACATTTAGGGAGAGAAAGCCTTTGAAGAAGTTTCCAAACTACATGGCATTGATGAGTAACAAACTGTAACATCATAAATTTAGAGCCTTCCAACTTCTAGGAAGTAGAAGACTAAAGTTTGGCAAGATGCCATGGTGGAGGAATACATATCCATCATTAAAAATGATGTATGCAGCAATGCCAAGACTAAAATAGATTTTTCCCTTGAGGAGAAGCTAGTAAGTCACTATCAAAATAAATGAGAAGAGGACTGCTATGGCTACTCTTAGGAATAGGAGTAGTGATAGGTGCAGAAGAAGCATGCACCTCCTCTGCAAAGAAAATTGATGAAGGGTTTGGATGTGATGGAGATGGTGGATTTGGATTTTGTTTGTGATAAGGCAGAGTTGGATAATGTTCTGGTTTGCACTTGGGAGGTGGGTGTGAGATACTGATATCAATGGAGGCGAGGCGAAGGGCATCCAAAAGGACTTCATGATGGGTGCACTGAAATGGCACCAAGTTAGAGAGTGTAGCACTAGAAATAACATATGTGTTTATCATGTTTATTGGCTCGAAAAATGGTGCAATATTTGGAAGGCTTGGAATTAGAGGCGGTTCCATCAATGGAGCTAGGAACACTTGCACCCGCTTCGGGTGAGATTCATTAGGATCTTGAGAAGGAACAAAAGGTAGTGCAGAAGAAACCACCACTAATGCTGGAGATGGAGGAGAAGGCATCACCAAATCTGGGGGTTGTTGCATCAGAGGAGGGTGCTCAGATTTTGGCATTTGCATAGCAACCTGCTCATGAGCCAACGCATGCCGATGTTGCTTATGCTCACGCACAAGTTGATTATGTTGACGGTTGCATCCATGCATAGTTGCCGAAGGGGGATCACTCTGCTTCGATTGTGGGGCTATCTTCACTTCTGCAATAGAAGGAACAATGGTCTCAGTAGGCGGAGGAAGAGACATATGGGGTGCACGTTCTGTGGTTTGTGCCATTGGTGCCTTTCCTCTTTTTATCATAGGGGCAGTCAGAAGAACAAAAGGAACCATCGGAGGATGAGATATGGGCGGTGCACAAGAAGATTCCTGTCCAGCAGGTTGCTTTCCTTTCGCTATCAGAGGGGTTGGTTGAGGAACAGTGGGAGCCACGGGAGGAGAGAAAATATGAGGAAGATTTTCCCAACATGGGTGCCTTTCCTCGACTACCATTTCTAACATTTTGGGGAACAAGAGGCGCCACCAAAGGTTGGGAAACCTTAGGGGGAACGGGAAGTCAACTCAATTGAGCATGTTTATCCTTAGCCACCGAGGAGGTAGGCATTGGGATAGGGGCAGTCAGAAGAACAAAAGGAACCATCGAAGGATGAGATATGGGCAATGCACAAGAAGATTCCTGTCTAGCAGGCTGCTTTCCTTTCGCTATCAGAGGGGTTGGTTGAGGAACAGTGGGAGCCACGGGAGGAGAGAAAATCTGAGGAAGATTTACCCAACATGGGTGCCTTTCCTCGACTACCATTTCTAACATTTTGGGGAACAAGAGGCGCCACCGAAGGTTGGGAAACCTTAGGGGGAACAAGAAGTCAACTCAATTGAGCATGTTTATCCTTAGCCACCGAGGAGGTAGGCATTGGGATAGAGGCATGTTGTTGCGATGGAGTGATCGAAGGGGATGCAACCACAGAAGGTGATGAAGATGGAATAGTAGAAGAGGACATCAAACAACTCACCTTAAATTTAGAATATGCTTTAACTAATAAGTCACCACGAGGTTGTAAGGGTCCTATTGGAGTAGGCTAGAAATGGTCTAAAGAAAACCACCACGAGATACTAGTGGCTTATATCCAGTGTCTTGGATAGTGTGCATTGTGCCTTTGTGTGGAAGTTTTAAACATTTGTGCACCACTAAAGCAACCACATTCGTAGAAACTAGCCATAGGATGCCTAGTTTGACTCTGAATAGGTCAAATTTAGGGATGCCGACAAATGTGGTTACTACTGACTTGGGTCCTACCTGGACCGTCAAAATAATAGAACCCATAGAAGATAAAGAAAGACCATCCTGTGTACATATATTCACAAAAGAGATGTCATTTTTTTTCTATGAAAGTCATTAATGAACAATATTTCTTCCGTTATAATATTAACCCTGCTTGTAGGATAAAACCCCATTTATGGTTTTCTGGTTGAACCGAGCAGGAATATGCAAAGGTCCATGTTGTCCATTGTATGGAAAGTCATTAGAAGTAAATGATATGTCAGGAATGTTGAGATGTAGGGCCCACATCAACCATGTTTATGTATGGTATAGAAGTTGAAGTTTCAATTGCTACAAAATTTGTAGAATGAGATGGGAATGGATTGGTATAGATTTGCAATTGTTGATTTGGTTTGGCAACATATTTATTTACATTTTGTTTCTTTTTGCTTACACGAATGGTATCCTTGTCAATGTGGTCTTGCACAATGTTTCGAAGATGCTTACATCTTTTGGTATCATGCCCTAGGACATGATGATATTGATAAAATGTTTTTCATCGTACCAAATTGGATAAGGCTTATCCGAAGGAAGAGGCCTTATCTCAAGAAGGGTGATCAAGTTGTCTTTTAAAAGTTTCTGCATGATGCTATAGAAGGAATCAGACAGTCTAGAAAACGGTCTACGTCTCTGAGGTTCTATTGCTGAGACCTCAGAATACTTAGATATAGTGATTATGCTAGCTTGCTGGTTGAAAGGTTTATTTTTCTTGTAATTTTTGAAAGAAGATGCACCACCTTGATAATTAGAGTGAGTAGATGAGGAAGAGCTCCCATACTGACTCATAGTTTGCTAGGAATCACAAAGGGTAATGCAAAGATGAGCGAAAGAGTTATACTTCATGAATAAGATTTTATCTCTAGGCGTTGGCTGCAAGTTTACAATGAACACTCTTTGTACATTGGAATCAAGGAGTGCATAGGGAATTTGAGAAAGATGAACTTAGTTACCTTTTCATTAGGCCCTTGCTTACAATGGATGAGGTCAATGAAGGTTACCTGCGGACCAATGTTAGCTTGAAATGTTGGAGGAATTGATTAATTAACTGATCAAATGTATAGATGGAGCTGTTAGGAAGTGAACAAAACTAGTCCGACACGATATCTTTTAATCATCGTGGGAATAGTTTCGCTAGCAATGCATCCTGAAAAAGAAAGTCATTGCTTATTGCGGTGAACGCTGAGACATGAGATTGAGGGTCCTCTTTTCCATTGTACTTTTCAAATATTGGTGCTTTAAAGCCTTGTGGCAAAGGTGTATTAAGAATATTTAAGGCTAATGGGCTACACCGATAATAGGATTGCACTAAAGTTTGTGAAGAAGTTTAAGTCAACTTAGCAAGTTGATTTTGCATTTGGCCCATGTTCTGCAAAAGCGTATCAAGCATAGGATTTATTAAAGTAGTTGATGTGTGTATAGTAGAAGTGTAGATGGTAGATGTTTGAGTTGCTGCGGATGTTGCGGTTAAAGGAGGTTGAGATGTAAAAAGCGGTTGAGAGCCAAACAAGGGCTAAGAAGCACTAGGAATACTCCCAAAGACACTAGAGGAAAATCTAGAGGAGCATCCAATAGAAAAACCACTAGAAGGAACAATTGCTGTAACAGGTGATGTACTCACCATATGAATAATAGCCCTTGGCATCGACATATATAACTACGTGCCAGTGATATTAGATTGTGCATCTCTTGTGTTTCTTAAGATGGATGCATAGGGACATGGCTTTGAACAATGTGCACCAAGGTCCTAAGAAACTCAAGGCCTTTGTGATCAACAATTAGCATATTGTGAAGGTTATCAACAATAGGCACACCTTGAGTGTGAGAATCATTTGATAAAGCAATTTGAATATCTTGTAGGTTCTCCTCTAAATTCTGAATTTGCTCAAAGGGAACGCTAAGAGCAGCATCATGATCAATAGCAAGAAGAGAATTAGTTGGTAAAGAAGGATTAGAATCAAGAAATGGTGGTGAATAGTTAGTGGGTAACCTCGTTGAATATTGTTTTGTTGTAAAGCCGAGTCTAGTTCTGAGGAGACCGATAAGAGGTTTTGAGTGAGACATGTTTAAGTTTCTAGGGCTTTGTCTAACTATATCACCGGAAGAAATAGACTGGGTTGTAAAACTCATGAGAGTATTACAATGCTCAAACTATCTAACTTGTAGATGATAAAAAAGGAGTTGAATGCAAATGTATTAAAAATGTTGTATTGTTTGCTATAAATTTTAATTTTTTTATAGAACATCGGGTTCACCAAAATGTAAGGGAGAAAATCTAATTCTTACAAGAGAAAAATGCTTTCTGTGAGAATCAAATTTTCGATTACATTCGGATGAATCAAATGCTCTCTTGACAATTTGATTTATCCTTTTATTAAAATTTTACTACTGGAAATGAAACTAACTAATACAATTCCAATACAACTTCTAATCATAAGTTACTGGTGAAGATATCTGCTTTTGTACAAAATATTTCAACTTAATAGCAACAAAAACATAATGTACAGGTGATAGAGGTTATTCGGTGATTTGTACGGAATCTCAGCCTCGGACACCAACGCCATGCGTAGACGCCCTCGCGACGTGTTGTCGTTTTGTACGGTCGGAAAATCAACAGATCGAGAATGCAATGAAACTTATCTCACTTTAATCACAGTTGGAATTCCTAATAAACCCACACACAAGAAAGTAAACGAAAATGTTGGGGTGGCTGTTTTAGGGGCTTGCCTTAGTCAAATCCCTGTTCATGGTCTTTCGACCTCCACGGACAACCAGATAGGATTTTGATAAAAGAAAAAGATAATGATAGAGGATAACAGATTTATCTAAGAAAAATGCAATGTCAGATAAATGAGAGTAGATTAACTATAGTATGATGATATCAATGATATTCAAAATGCTAGCTTTAAAGATTACCTATAGTGAGAAAGAGGCAATCAATTTGAGAAAAGATCCACCTGGTAGTTGCCACAAACTCCCAAATGGATTCCAAAGTCACCACTAGATTGCCTTTCACAGTCCCACCATGAAAAAGATGACATGCAAGAGATAGAAGGATGTTGTATTTTCCAAAACTTTGAAGAGCTTCAAGAGTTGTAGAGCCAAAGTAAATTGTGTATGCATGAATGAATAGTGGTCTCGGGCATCTTTGCTAGTTGTGACTGCCAATAGGAGTGTTACATTGCTAGATTCCTAGGAAACTAATACTCTTAACAGTTGTTTGAATCATGGATTTTTGTGAGATGCTAGTGCATCACATTAACGTTTGCGCATAGTGCTTACGTCTGGGAAAATCGGACCAAAAGAACTAGGAACGAGATAATTTTGCTAGTAAATGAATGTTTTGATATCATGTTATAATTAAATAATTTTCTTTTTCATACTAAAGAGGATGTGTCATGTAATGTGAAATTGTAGGGGTGTGCAATTTTCAACACTACAACAAGACAATTATTGTAAATTTGGTTTCCAAACAAACCAAGGGTAGGATTTTTGAAATCTTGATCAATAATTTAAGCTAGGAAGGGCAAATGAAGAAATGACTTGAAAAAGGGGCTTCCAAAATGAGATCTTTCAAAGGGGGGCTTTAGGAAGCTTTTAGGGGGCTTTCAGATGTTGATATCTCAAGCCGAAGTGCTCATTGTGTTAAAGGGCATAGCCAAGTATTTTATGTAACATTGTTCTTGTGTAGTAAAAACAATAGAGTTCATTCTTTTCTTTTGTTCATGTTTAGTTCTTAGGCTGCATAGCTAGGCATCCCTTTGTTGGGAGCCTTGGCCGTCGCAATTGCATCACTCCACTTCCATTGAGACTCACCTTTGTGAACGAGCAGAATAGAACTTTTCAAGTTCAAGATAGGCCTCTCTAATTGAGAAGGCTAACCAATCAAGAAATGACCAACAAGGCAAGGGAAAACTTGGGAACTTAACCCAAACAAGGACCTTGAGAGCTTGCCAATCAAAAATCAAAAATCACAGGTTTAGGGAGAAAAAACAAGTAGAAAGCTGTGAACATACTGGGGTCCATGTTTGAAAAGGGTATCCACATGGTTTGCCTCCCCTTGTTCATATTTTGGACAATTTCTAGTCTAATGCCAATGGGAGCCCAAGAGGTTCAACCAATTTTTGAGCATACTTTCCGAGGGAATCCTTCCAACAAAATACTCTATCAATGCAAATTGTTCTAACCATTTGCACGCATTATCAAAATTTGGAATGGGTAAAACCACATTAGAAGGGCTCTTAAAATCCTTACCTAGTGGAGTACTTTGGGGACAAACTTACTAGGTTTCTTAAACGTTGGTACCATTTTCAATAACTTCAAGACCTGTAGGATCAACATGAACAGCTGAATTGCTATGGCCTGAAACCATTTAAATAAGCAAGGTTTGCCCAAGGGGGAGAAAAAGTAGAAAAAGCAATGATAAATGAAGGAGATTGGCAATATCCCTCTGCAATTAAGGAAAGTGGTATGAAAGCAAAAAGCCTAAGAACCAGGTACATCAGAGTAGCCTTTTCTCATTCTCATTGTTGCACATTAAATTTTCGTTTTGCTTCAGGTCTTCAAACAAGTTTGAGCTCAAGATCAGTAAATGCACTGCAAACAGTCGCAGATTTGTCAGCCAATCACTCTGTATGATCATCAATGAGGTCACACTTTTGACTGAATGGAATTCAACAACTCTTCCTGCTCTGATATGCTGTCAGTTACTCCAGGAATAAATGCTCATTTCTAAATAATTTTTGTCTTCCCATTATTCAAGTCATAGCTATCATGATTCCTATTCACAATCCCCCTTACTGCCTCATCACTACTATTATCATACCTCCCAAGTCAACATTAGAGCGGCCTTCTCTGATTCTCATTGTTGTACATTTTTTTCAATTTGCTACAGGTCTTCAAACAAGTTCAAGATACAGTTGTCGTTTTGTTAGTCAATCATGTTGTACATTCATCAATGAGGCCACACTTGACTCTGGAATTAAACAGCTCTTCCTGTTCTGATATGATCTCGGTTACTCCAGTAAATATATGCTCATTTGTATATAAATTCTGTCTTCCCATTATTCAAGTCCTAACATACAATTTTCATACTCCCCCTCGCTATCTTGTCGCTATTATTATTGCCTCCCATCTCAACATTCTTTTCTATTATAAAATCCCTTGTTTTTCTATCTCTGAGGAGGAATTCTAACTTTTCTAGCACCCAACCCCTATGCTGGCTCCATAACTATGGTTGCGACCTCTACACACTTTCTTTATTATCTATTGTTTTTCCAACTAGTAATTACTCTCCTGCCTGATATGTTTATCACCTTGAATTATTTTTATTTTTGTTCTTGGTGCTTCAAGTTTTAAACACTTATATCTGATTCACAGAATCTGCTATACCTCTATACACTGCCCAATTCACCTCCAATTGCTGTCCTCTACATAGGGTCAGCACTTGGATGAATCTCCTTATTGTCCACTCTTTATCCATGAACATTTTCTATGTGTTTATTTTTCATTAGGCTCTGCAACTACACACCTTCTGTGGCAGTCAGTTCAAAACATTACCAGCTACAAGCAATATTTTTATTCCTTTGTCAGGCATCTCAGCAGCAGGGTTATCAATGGGGACTGCAACATCAGACAAAAATAAGCTTTGAAATTAATAATTATTCTATGCTTTCTGCTCCAGCTCTAATATTTCACCTGTTCAGGTATTTGGAAACCCAAATTTGGTTCAGCATGGTTTAATGTTGTTAACATAGAGGTGGATAAACATCAGTTAACGAATTCAAGGCTTGCTTCTCCAAAGGTTATTGTCTTCCACCTATCATGCTTTTGCAGAATCATTAAATTTCAAAATAGCATACCTCCACTTCCGCAGAAAAATCCTTATAGTGGCTTTCAACTCAAAACTCTCAGTTGCAACTACATGTGGTAGGTACTTTGAATTTGTCATTCCTTTTCCTACCTACTCAATCCTGTTACCCTAGATTTTCAGAAAAAATTCCTTAAAGGAGAAACTTGAGAAGCAAACATTCACCTATATATAGGCAGCAGGAAAAAGGCAAATCTAAGCTGAAAACAAAAAGAGGGGCAATGCTGAAAGTAGCTAGCATACAGAAAAAAGTGAGCTAAGGTCACTCCTAAGTCCAATACAATGAGCGAAAGAAGCTCTGCTAGCAGCTCTAAGCATGCCATTCCTGTTAGAATGTCCCTGAGCTCCATCAACATACTTAGCTCTGGTCTCTTCACATGAATATTCCCATCCAAAAGAAATGAATCAGATGGGAATAAATTGAGCTATGTAGTGACAATTTCTCTTGTGAATGTCTAACCTTCTTCATCACTTCAGACTCCTTTATTATGTCCACAACCTATGCAGCCCTACAAAATCCTCTCTATGTCTGTAATGGTTGCCCCTGATTTTTTTTTTTTGAAAATATAACCCTGTTTTGCTGATTGTAGTAATGACTTGTTTTGCTGATGGGTTTGTTTGTTGGTTTCATGAATCATTCATAGTTTCATTGCATTCATAATAAAGATTGCATAAAGAAGGAAAATACTGAAAAATAGACTTTGTTTCCATATTGAAATACATCTCATAAGCCAATCATTTGAAAACAACTCAGAAATCAGACTGATTATAACATATATCAGACCTGGTTTTTAGCAGTCTAGTCCTGATAGGGCTCTAACAGCAATATAACTTTGGATTGTGCACCATTCTTCACCAATGAGATGGCCAAGGAACCCCCTTGGATTCCAGCGCCAAGACTAGCTCTCCAACCCCATTTAATGCAGAATAAACCCTATACAACAGCAGGCTGTAATACTCCAGAAACCACCAACATGGGCGGCCTCCTTGAATGGGGCGATCTGCCTTAATAAATCAGATTTTTGCCAGAAAATATGAACCAAAGCTTGCAATGGGATGCCTTGATGTGAGGGTTCCAATGGAGCAACACCCAGAAAGAGAACTCGAGTAGGTAAGGAGCTAAGAACCCTTCTTCATTTTTGGTCCTTGGTAAGGTAATTTTCAAAAATTCGAGAAATAGCTTCAGACCTCAGAAATCTGCCCCTATTCAACACCAAACCCAAACCAAAACGAAGCCAATAGCTCAACACACCAAAAACCAATAACCCACTTCAAAAATACATGAAAATCTTCATCGTTCTTCAAAATATTGAAAATCTGAGACTCTGTGAAGTCCCAGGTGATCCCTGAAATGGAATCACTCAAACCCGGCTAGGGTGGGTTTTCCACCATCGAAACCAGCTCCCAATGATGAGGGTTTTTTGTCCTCAACAAGCAGCAATAGACCTCTGGAGAAAATCCAGCAGCATCTTGTTATGTTGTCAACTGAGAAACAACCAAATGAAGCCCAAAAAAAAGCTTTATTGAGCCAAGAAGGAATTAGGGCAACCAAATTCAAATTTGCTTTCCCTCCAAAAGTCAATGCCCCCCTCACATGAGCTTTTTAATTAAAATAATTCAAAATGTCTCTCTTGGGCATCCTTGCTCACAAGGAAACTATTTCGCTTTTGTTGCCTTCTAAAACAATGTTAAGTCATTACATTAGGCTCCAAGGTGCTTTTTACATGACCCCCTAACGCCTTCACTTAAGTTAAATAAACTTTATTAAAATAATGTAATTGAGAAATACAAATAATAATTAAATCAAATCTTAGCCATACCAACGCCCAAACTGGAAATAGACACTGTTGAAGTAGCCTTGGCCAGGACTAGTTATCAAAAATAGACTTACTATTTATAGCACTGCTAAAAATAGTAAATACTCCAAATCACCAAACTGACATAAAAATTGGTAAACACTGCGACTTACTATTTCTAGTAAGTGATGGAAATGGCCCCCTACTAAAAATAGAAAGTCCTGCTCGGAACCCTAAAAGCCACCACAAAAAGAAATTGGCTTTGAGTCCCCTTACCAAACTCCACTTAGCCTACAGGAACTCTAGAATAGGCTAATGGACAACACCACTGCTCAGAGGCAAGGAGGGGACATTACAATGTCCATGCCTGATATTCAAAATGTTGTTTCCTCACCCTTTTTTCTCTTTATTTGTCTTTCACTAAACAAGATTTAGCCCTGCCATCACCCATAATCCCCCAAAATATATCCCTCCCACCTTCTACAGCCCCTTTCCCATAAATTTCTTCTGCACCACTCCCACTGCCATTTACAACTCTTAATGCAAACCATCCAACTTTAGAGGTTCTGATGCTAAGACTCATAAAAAAGCAGATCCTGATTTTCTTGCCATATTCCAAGAAATCTTAGAATACAAATTGAAAACAAACAGCTTAGGTCACTCACAATCCTTCAATGGAGACAAACCTTTTATGGCTCGTTCATGTGGTTGAAAAATGATAGGAACACATCAATACGATGAATACTTGTCCACAAATGGATGCCATAATAGAAAGCTTTGAACACACATGCCAGGCTATTAGTTCTTTGCCCTTATTAGAGAATGCTTGGTGCATAATTCTGGAAATAAGTCAAGAACAGGCTGAACTACTGCCACCCCCAAAGGACAAGTGTTCTGTGTGGTGAAAGCTCTTGCCACCTCCCATGTGAGTTAACAACTTGGCTATTGGATGAGAATCCACACCAGGGAGCAATGACTCTTAATTTGTGGCAGTTACACACTCTGAATGAGGAAAGTCCTTTTTTAAGTCTTAACCTCCTTGTACTTTTCACTGACCCAGTGAAAAATAGATTGTTTTGTGTTCACTCTTTTGGAACTTTCATGTATAGATGTTCGGTATCTAATCACTTTCACTATCAATTCAAATTAACATTCTTTGTCTAGTAATGGATCACTGTTATGTTACACTTCCCTTTTCTACATAATCGAACAGAGCTTCTTAATAATGTATTATCTTCTTTGCCACTCTTATACTTCATGAAGCTCGTCTAATCTGCTGATAGACACCTTCCATGTAATTATTTACTCAGATTAATACAAATTTAGTTTAAAATTAAAAAAATGTACCAGTTGACTGTTTCACTTGATCTAATGTTCTTGGAATTGCATTTTAGGATCTAGTACTTTTTTGCATGGGATATTCAACCTTTTTTGTGTCGATGCAAGATGAAATGGCCATCATAAGGTCTGATGTCAGTTCATTGTATAACTGATTACCTTTACAGATTCTGAATTCTGCATGCTTTTCCATAGAAATATTTTGACTCCTCTTAATCTAGACAGATTTGCAAAGAATTATATTTCTAGCTCAAATCAATGTATATTTTTATTTGTTTTTTGTAATTGTCACCAACTCACCTGAGCTTATAATCTTTGCCTCTTTGTCCACTTCTTTAATATTTACCAGCTAATTTCCCAGTCATATTTTTTGGGTGTTACTTTTCTTTCTTCTATTAAATATATGGCATATAGACTGTATTATTCTTGTATGCATGGCACAGTGCTTTAGACTGTTTCTTGCAAGCCTGTTCATTTGATCGAGAAAGTTGTTACCTGTATGGTTCTTGTAGGCATGGTGCACAATGCTTTATATAGCTTCTTTCAATCCTGTGTTTCTTTTTTATCACAAAAGGTGCTATTATTAATAACTTACTCACCTGTTGGCCAGGAATGATAATGGTGCATTTGCTTGTCTTTTGTTAGGCAGTTAGGTGCTCCTGTTATGAGAACGACAGAAGATACATTTATGCAAGTTCTAGAAGAGGCATTGACAACACTGTATGGTTTGATAGGAGGAGCTTTGTTGATAGACTTGATTGACTTCAAAGCATTAACTGGTGTGGCAACCTTACGGTGCAGAAAAGGGTACATAACATTCAATATCTTGTTTTCAAATATTTGAATACATGACAATATATTTTATTGACCATGAAAGCGAACACACAGGATTGCATATAAAAGATGAGCCAGAGACGTACTAGCATATAAACCTATATAGTTTTGTTTTGGTCTCTTCTATTCCAGTTGTTTAGAACGTTTGGCCAATTTTAGATATCCCTGCCCCACACAACATCTATCTGAATGTTGATGCACCCCAGGAAGAATTTGTTGACATTGATGCTATTTTCTAATACGTAGCTTTTCTATGCTTTCTATCATGTACAGTGATGTGCAACGCATCTGGGCTGCAGCAACATTTGTGACCAAGTTCAACAATGTTCCATGTCGACTTAAGGTGCTAGAAGCATCTCCTTCCCTTATGCCAGACACAGAATTGGAGAAATAGTCAAGTTCCTGTTTTGTGACAATTGTTTGGCAGGCGTAAGGTTGAGGATATGTGGTTGCAGATGGAGGACAGGTTATTATGAATTTTTGGCTGGCATAGTAAAGGGCTCCCTTGATTGCTACTTGTTATTAAAATGGTTAAGTTGGAGTGCGGTTTGTTCACATAGCAATGTTTTCCTTTTACATGTTTTATTAATTCATTGTTGAGGCAATGTTATATTGCAATTCACCCTCTTTCCTCTTTCCTTTATTTTTTCAGATTAAAGCACAAATTTGTGGGCTAACTCAATGAGCATAAATAGATCATAAGTAATGGCTGGTGCAGTGTTGCTATATTGCTAGTCATTTTCTTTCCTCTTTTATTTATCTTTTCAGATTGTGAGTTGTGCATATTTGTGGTTCAACTCAATGAGTGCAAATAGATCATAGCCAACACATTATCAATAATAGCGTCAAGACTGTATGCTGCAATCCTACGACACCACTGAGTACATTCAAACAGTTTTTTTGACAAACCCATAGGATGTTACCTTTTCTGAAAATTTAGAAGCATAGGCAATACTTGCATTCTGTTTCTATTGTCATTGGCAAATGAATGCCTCATTATTAGCAAGATTGTAGTTGCTTTAGAGATGCGAGACCTCCAAACTGTAATATCCCTAGAGAGGATATCCCTTCATGCTATTTAGTCCTCTATGCACGTTTCATTGTTTCTCCTAGCATATCCCTTGGCCTCCGATCTCTAACTTCCGGTTCTCAATTTTCTCTGGAGTTTCCCTTCTTTCTTTCCTTTGCTTCGTCCTCTGTGATGGTTAATTATTTTTCATCCTCTTTACTTTATTATTTCCTTGGCTTTTTTGTGCATTCTCCTGTTTTTAGCTCCCCTCTTATTAGCTTACCCCTGCTAACCCTTGTGTCAATGCAACCCTTTTTGTTAGTTTGTTCAGTAGATGGTTTTGTTTGTCATTCTTTTTCTAGGTTTGTTTATTTTTCCTCCATTTAGCTCTTTTTGTTCTAATCTCCCCACTTAGCTTAAAGTAACCCTATTCTCTTGGCACCTTGTTATCAGTGTGTTTAGGAGTTGCAACCTTCATTGTTTCATGCCCATCATCTGGATGAAGGATTGCAAACCAAAATGTTGATGTAAATTTTTTTTGTATAGTTGATTGGAAGCATAAAGGTGTTTACTTTTTGGTCCAAGTGGGCTTCTTCAATTAAGGTTTGTTTGTCAATTTTTTTTTCAAAATATATATTTAATTCCTCTCTCTTATCAATTATAGCAAACAAATTACTAAGAATCTGAAGACAATATAAATTGATAATTTGTGAGAATTTTTTATGTTCTTAAATATATTTTAAATAGTATGTAACCAAATATTTTTCTCATTTAAAAAATATTTGACATATGATTTTCACGGTCCATAATATTATTATGTATAGTTTTTGGTATTGACTGTGAATTTTTTTCTTGATGTTTCAGATCAAATTCCATAATCCATCATCAAGAAGAGAGCAAGACAAGATAAGAAAAAAATTCACACAGTCAAAACTAGAAACTATAAACAATTACAAATATTTGTTATACTTTATAATATTTTGAATGAGCAATATTTTTAGATAACACGTAACTTGAACTAGAAATAACATTCTTTAATAATTTTTTAAACATATATCATTAAAATTGATGTTTAGGACACCCATTTTTCTTTTTTAGAATTTTTGTTGCATATTTTATTTATTATTAATTATAATTGACACATTTTTCCATAACACAACTTTTTTTTTTTGTATAAGGCAAATTGATTCTTTTATTTGGTTGAAATAAGAGTATTAATACAAAGGGTGGTGACATTTTTATTTATTTTTCTATTTATTATTTTTTCATGTGTGTTGAACATATGTCGATGTTTGATAAAAAAAGTCTATCTTGATTAGAAAATAGAAAATAAACATAATAATGAAATAAAAATACTAAAGCCTATTCTTCTAAGAAAAATTGCTCCAAAAGGCTATGTTTGTGCAAAACATTGTGTCGTGAGAACTTAATTTAATCATGGCAAACATCGTAAAAATGAATAATGAAGGAGCACAAATAATACTGAAAGCTAAACCCCTGTTACAAGGGAGATGCACAACAAAGATGCTCAAAACATGGAGCTCAATATTGCCAAAATGTAAAAAGAGTTAATTTACAAAGAAAGATATTACAACCTTATATAGGTAAAAGCCTAAAAAAGGAAACCCTAGGCTTGCACATAATAATTAATAAAATAATTAATTATTATGCACCTAAAGTTAGCTTAAGTGAACAAGAGATAAAAGGTAACTTAATTAATTAACCAGATATAGTTTAATTAATCAAGTAAAACCAATTGCTCTAACACCCCCCCTTAAGCTAGACTTAGGGAGAAGCTAAAACTTAGAAGAAGCTACTAAAAGCAAAGAACAATGGGTCCCGGCAACAAGGCCAGATTAGGTACCCAAGTACAAGGAAATCTCTATGAAATGAAGAAAAAGGAGAAAACCCAATGGGAAAAACTCCTCTCCAAAAAGAGATAGAAGAACATGTTGAAAGAAACATGAAGGAAGGCCTCATGAAGACCCCCCAAGGACAACTTCCTTCACCCCAAGCATAGAGCGCAACTGAAGATAGCGCGGCGAGGCAAAAGGCTTCGTGAAGATGTCAGCAACCTGCTCAGCAGTGGGAATATACTCCAAGATGAGAGAACCATCTTGAATCAACTGTCTGATGAAATGCATATGAAGCTCAATGTGCTTCGTCCATTGATGCTCCACCGGGTTGCGAGAAATGTGTATAGCACTCTGATTGTCACACCAAAGAATAGTGGGACTATCAGGAGGAAAACCAAACTCAGTCATCAACTGTCGAAGCCATAAGATCTCCTGACTAGCGAGCACAACAGCTCGGTACTCAGCCTCTGTAGATGATAATGCATGAGTAGTCTGCTTCTTGCAAGACCATGTGATAGGACCGGAGCCAAGATAGAAAACAAAGCTAGAAGTAGACTTCCGATCATTGACATCACCAGCCCAATCTGAGTCAGTGTAGCCAACAATGTGAGGATCCCCTGATGTGTAGTGAATGCCATAAGAAAGGGTGCCCTGAATGTACCTCAAAATACGTTTGGCAGCTTGCCAGTGACTCTCATGAAGATCATGGGAGAAACGAGAGACAAGGCCAACCGCAAAGGAAAGATCAAGACGAGTGTGAGTCAGGTATAACAAACTGCCAACCAACTGCCTGTAAAGTGTAGAATCGACTGAAGGAGTGGGGCAAGTAGTAGTCAAAACAACCCCTGACTGAAAAGGTGTGGGGGCAGGCTTGCAATCAAGCATGCCAAAGTGTTGAAGCATATCAAGAGCATACTTCTGCTGGTGAATGGATATCCCATTAGAGGACTGAATCACCTGAAGACCAAGAAAATAATGCAGAAGACCGAGATCTATCATCTCAAACTGCTCCATCAAGGCTCGCTGAGCATGCTGAATCATAGAGGATGAGCTACCTGTGATGAGGAGATCATCAACATATAGCACAAGGTCAAGATTCTGAATATAGACTGTAGGATCGGAATGACAGCGTGTGAAACCAGTGGAGAGCAAAAAAGAGTCCATCTTCTCATACCAAGCCCGAGGGGCCTGTTTGAGACCATATAATGAACGCCGAAGTCTACAAACCAAAGAAGCATCTTGAACAAATCCATGAGGCTGCTCCATATAGATCTCCTCCTATAGGTCACCATGCAAGAACGCACTCTTCACATCCATCTAATAAATGGTCCAGACCCTAGAAGCTGCAAGGGATAGTACGAAGCAAATATAATTCATCTTGGCGACAGGGGAAAATGTCTCGGAGTAATCAATACCCTCAACCTGTGAGAAACCCTTCGCAACAAGACGTGCTTTGTACTTATCAATAGAACCATCAACAACATACTTGGTGCGATACAACCATCTGCACCGAACCATCTTTTTGCCCTTAGGAAGAGGACATAGATCCCAAGTACTATTCCTCATCAAAGAAGAATACTCCTCCTCCATAGCACTATCCCACTCAGGGTGACCTGTCGCCACAGAAAACTTCTGAGGATCTTCTGAAAGAGCATGACTCAAAAGACTAGAACCCGCAATATGAGAACGGGTGCGACGAGTGTTTGAAGGATCACCTGCCATAGATCCTGCTGCCTCAACAGTAAAGCAAGCCCATTTGGGCATCTGAGGTGGAGCAAGTGGAGGTGGAGATGGGGGATCATCAGTATCCTCATCAGAATCATCATCAACATAATCCTGAAGAGCTGCAGTGTGAGGAGTAGGTAGTGAAGTAGACATTGGAGACAGGGTATCCACTGTGGGAAGGCACTCATCAAACTGGACATCCCGTTGAAATAGGACCTCTCTGGAATCAAGATCAAACAACCTGTACACCTTAACATCCTCACAGTAGCCGACAAAAATGAGGGGTCGACTCTTCCGCTCCATGGCTCTCCTCTGAGCATCAGGAATAAAGGCCCATGCCTCACTACCAAATACTCGAAAGGATGAAACATCAGGCTTGTCATGAGACCAAGCCTCCTCAGGAGTCATATGTCGAATCGCCTTGTGAGGCATCCGATTCTGAATATAATTGGCACAATTAACTGCCTCAGCCCAAAAGGATGGATCCATGGACTTGGACTGAATCATATAATTCGCCATCTCCCGTAAAGTCCTGTTCTTTCTCTCAGCAACACCATTCTGCTGGGGGGTGTAGGGAACAGTAAACTGATGCTGCAAACCATGCTCAGTGCAAAAATCTCTGAAAGCCTGATTCACATACTCCCCCCCATTATCTGTAGGTATTTGCCGAATAGAAAGGTCAGACTGCTTCTCTACAAATGTCTTGAAGATTCAAAAGGAATCAAAGACATCAGACTTGTACTTAAGAAAGTATACCCATGTGCGTCTGGAGAAGTCATCAATGAATGTGAGTACATACTTGGCCCCAGAAAAAGGAGTGGGAAATGACATGAGGTCACTATGAATCAACTCCAAGGGTGCCAAAGCACGAGTGGCGCTTCCCTTCGGAAAGGGATCCCTGTGATGCTTTCCAAGCACACAACCATGACAAACACCGTCAGTGCAGGAAATCGGGGGAAGACCAAGAACAAGTGCCTGAGTACTCATCTGCTGAAGATATCGGTAATTGACATGGCCCAAACGCTCATGCCAAAGCTTACTCACGGAATCTGCATGTGCTATAAGAGATGAACCTATACCCGCAGAAGGCTCAAATCCATCAAATCTGTAAAGACGAGATGCAGTATCAACATACCCAGTAGCCACAATCAAATCAGAGTCATGGAGGTCCTGAATAACCACATGATGTGGTGAGAACTCAACTATCTTGCCAGAGCCAGAATGGCAAATCTGATAAATGGACAAGAGGTTCCTCGAGATGTCAGGGACAACCAGAACATCCTGTAGAGTAGCCCCATCCAAGGTGACAGAACCTGAACTCAAGACAGAAAGCTGTGTAGAGTCACCCACTGTAATCTGTGAAGTACCACAAGAGGCAAGAGAAGTGACCAACTACTGAGTGTGAGTCATATGGTGAGAAGCA
Organism: Sequoia sempervirens; assembly: GCA_007258455.2. Classification (NCBI taxonomy): domain Eukaryota; kingdom Viridiplantae; phylum Streptophyta; class Pinopsida; order Cupressales; family Cupressaceae; genus Sequoia; species Sequoia sempervirens. The sequence goes on along the minus strand of VDFB02000017.1, from coordinate 301,994,536 downwards.
CTAGAATCTAGAATCCAAGTGGACCCATAGGTCGATGCACGAGCAGTGAGAGCATGACCTTTCCCTCTGGAAGGAGAAGACGACTGAGGTGAGGAGATGTGATGCTGCTGCAGGGCTTCCTCTAAAGCCTCTAATTGTTTCCAACACCTGGAAACTGGATGTCCTTCCTTGCCACAGAAGGTGCAAGTGTCTCTTGATTTCTTCTTAGTCTTGGAGGAAGACTCACCAGACTTCGAAGATTTTCCCTGTTTCGGGTTAAGTGGTGGTTTGGAATCAGACTTAGGAGGTGGTTTGTAGGAATGCTCACTGGCTGTAGAATCTTTCTCGGGCTTCGGTTTCTGATTCTGTTTCTCCTTAGATGACTGAGCAACCAATGCTTTGTTCTTTGATCTTGAGAGCATATCAATATGAGAAAGGTGTGACTGCTCACGAGACAAATGCTCACAAAACACATCAAAGGTAGGCATGGTAAAACGAGTACCTAGACCATCCATGGTGGAGTAGAATGAAGAAGCAAATATCTGAAAGGACCACAAAGCTTCGAAAGGATCAAGTAAATGCACTCGGTGTCTGACTTATTCTTGCCACAACCCTGTAAAATAGTGCGGATTGTTTTGAACTTGGTCAAAAAATCCTCAATAGTGGGAAATGATTCAGGTAACAGTGAAGTCAGCCCTGCCTCAATCTGTAATGCGCGAAACTCATTAATGGTCCCAAAAAGTGTCTCAAACTTCAACCAAATGGCACGAGTGAGCAAAGCATCAAGGTGAAATAGAAGGCTATCTGAAACATGCAGAGATAGCAAACCCATAGCTTCATCCATCTTGTTCCTGTGCTGAAGAATCTCAAAAAGACGCTGCAACTGAGGCTGGACCTCATCTAGACAAGACCACAACCAGGTCGTGACTTGAGAAGCCTCGTCATGCAAGAATTCCAGGTGTGATAGTTGTGTGATGTGAGTAACTCAACTGAGGAGTCTGCCATGAAACCCTGCACCTGTACCTGTAACTGCACCTGTACCTGTACCTACTTGTGTTTTTTTTTTATTATTATGTGATCTTTCAGAATAGATAGAAGATGTAGAAGGGTTTGATTGTTTTGAGAGTTTTGGTGTTCTGGTTTTCTGATGTAAATGACAAAAAGCGAGAAAAAAACACCCCCCACAAAAGAGAAACCCAAACCCTAGTACAAATTGAGAACGAGGAAGCAATGCATAAGCAAAAAAGCTTCAAAACAATTTTTTGTGTACCTGAATAATATTCTAAGAAAAAGGATCACATAGCTGAATAGAGCAGGCTGAGAGCTTTCCAACGCCTATTCGTTTTTGAAAAACGGAGTCCGTTTGCACCTTTTATGGCCCCGAAAGTGCAGAAAGAAGACCCCTCTTTGACTGGAAAAAAATACAGTCAAGCAGAAAATCTGGAAAAAAATAACAACACCATGACGTCTGGCACGAAATTATCTTTCCAACGGTATCTCGTTTGAAAAAAATGGAGACCGTTTGCCCATTTTATACTCGATTTTGTGAAGCCTGCTAAAAAAAATTCTGCCTCCATTAAGCCCTGGGGGCTAAAAAAAAATAAGCCCCTGGTCTGCGGAGCGACCAGGGGGCTGGCGGCAGGTTCGGCAAGTTGGGAGCTCGGCGAGGAGGCAGCCAGAGCTCGGCGAGCTGGGTCCGGGCGACGGCGGAGCGCAGCGGCGTGGGGCTCGATGGAAGGCCCCCGGGCAAGAAACGAGGCGGGCGAACTCCTCGAGTGGAAGCTTCTGATGGCAGCGAGCGACCTGGCCGGGCACGGCAAATGGAGGCGGTTGAGAAGAACAGCGGCGGCGGTGAGAAAGAAAAAGCGCGGGTCGCCGGCAAAAACCAAGTCGAGCGAAAAAGGCGGCGGCGGCCGGAGAAAATCGTCCGAGTATCTGCAGTCCGTAAGTAGCGGTGTCTGCAAAATAATTTCAATTTTTTTTTTTTTTTTTAAATTTTTTATTTCAAGAACCCTTTGAAATTCCCCTAGTTTTTTTTGAAACCAGTTTTTAATGCAAAAACTCAAACACAAGAACAGGGAGCTTCAAACCTTTGCTCTGATACCATGAAGGAGCACAAAGAATACTGAAAGCTAAACACCTGTTACAAGGGAGATGCACAACAAAGATGCTCAAAACATGGAGCTCAATATTGCCAAAATGTAAAAAGAGTTAATTTACAAAGAAAGATATTACAACCTTATATAGGTAAAAAACCTAAAAAAGGAAACCCTAGGCTTGCACATAATAATTAATAAAATAATTAATTATTATGCACCTAAAGTTAGCTTAAGTGAACAAGAGATAAAAAGTAACTTAATTAATTAACCAGATATAGTTTAATTAATCAAGTAAAACCAATTACTCTAACAAATAATTTTTGCCCAACAAAAGCTTAACATGTAGAATAGAGGGAGATAGAGAGTACCACATAGGCAATTTTTAATGAATGACTTTTGATTGAAGAATCAAAGGTCCTTTATTAGGAGGCGATCTTCAATCAAAGGACATTTGACATCATCATTATATGGAAAGTTATTTCTTAAAAAAAATAACTTAGGAACACCTTTGATCGAAGGTAACCTTTGAGTGAAGTACCTTCATTTGAAGGTGACCTTCAATTGGAGGTCAATGTCACATGGTTTGTCTAAGGTCTTTCTAATAAACAAAAAATAATATTTGAAGGTGTTCCAATTTTTTACCCTTGTAAAGCTTGCTTTTTTAAAATGCCACAAATGAGATAGGATAGGACTTTATGCTTCCACCTAGTTTTTTCCTAGAGTTTATTGTAAATTTTGTTGTTGGTCATTTTTATATGTAGGAACTTATAAACCTAGCTCAAATTGGCTAGCTTATGGTTTGTTGAATGTGCTATTATTGTTGAGATGCATTTTACAATGGCAACAAGGGGTGGAACGTAATGGCATGAGTGTGTTAACAAAAACTCTTTACTTTTTACCATAAAATTTGATAGCCATTTACATGTCAAAATATTAATATTTGATGATAAACATAATATTTCCAAAATATATAGTATGTAAAATAAATATATTTATATATTAAATAAGAGGAGGCTTATAATTTTTCAAAGTTTAAATTTAAGGGCAAATCATATTTTTTTTTTAAAATTTATAGTGGAAAGAAAATATTTTGATTTGTTAATTTGAGATATTTATACTTATTAATTATAATTAAAAATTTGATGAGCACAAGTTGAGTGAAAATATAACTTTAAATACTTAAATAATTAACTAAACTAAAAATATAGGAAAAACACAAATAGAATTTTAAATAATATAGCTTTAAATTGATATATGTATTTAAGATATCTATACTAGTTGATAAATGTATGAATATGTAACATTGATAGTCATTAATAAAAATAGGCACATTAACCTATAACTTGTTGATTATAGAATAAATATAAAAACAAGTAAACTTGATAAGTAGCAAATATACACTTGCTTGCTCCACTACAACATTATATTATGTAACCTATTAATAAATGAAAAGAACATAATATTTTCTTACAACAAACAATATATATGTCATGAATATAAGCCACTTCATAAGGTTAATCTCATATATATTATATTAATCCAATGCTAATATAAATGAGTGGAACACTACATAAACTAAAATTGATCCTAGCTTTTAAAATGAAAAGCAAGCCACACTATATGTGTTGAGCATTAGAGTTTCTTTTGGATCGATATAAAGTGGGTTACAAAAGAATAATAAATGAGTTTATTGTTGACAAGATAACTCATTAGTATTCTCTACTAAAATATCATGTTAGGCACAGATGTTTGAAGACTAGAAAGATGTGATTATTTTGATAATTTTTTTATACAATTATTTTTAGCAATAGTTTTGTATTTAAGAGAATATTTCATTATAATATTTGTTTTTATTAGTTAATAATACATTGAATTGGATGCTACAATCAAGGTTCTCTTTCTCTAAATTCAACTAAGATACATATGAAGATTATCAAGATCATATTGGTATTCGATTTAGAAATGATTATGTTAATGAATTTTGTGATACAATACAAACTTGTTTACAACAATTTTGTACTTTAATAAATATCTCATCATATTATTTTTATTTTTGATTGCTTAATTTTTTTTTATGAGACACCCTTTATTTTACATGCCATGATTGAGGGTCATCTCTTCCATGAGATTCACCTAGGACTTGTATGTGGCCTTCCTCATTGTTGAATGTCACATCCACTATTGGATGTGATAGTTTACCTAGTCAACAATCAACACTTGTACATTTCAAGCAGACAAAACATCACTTTAAAAATTGAATACAAGTCTCTTTTATGAAAGCCCCGAGGATTTACCACTTGAGCTCATTCTATTTGGCATTTGTCATCATACTATTGTTAATGCTTATATTTATAATTTCTCCCCTCATTTGTTTTTGTTCTTTTATGGAATGCCTATTTCATCAACTTCTTTTTGTCTTTTCCTAAATCAATCATCATTTATCAATTTAGATTCATAAAATATAAACAATATTTAAAGTACAATGGCAAATAGAGGTAAAATTTGGTATGAGTTCCATATTTACTCCTTTCCTAGACATTCAAATGATGGTTGGCTAGGGATCTCTTCACACTACAATTGGCTTTGCAATTCCTCATCTTGTGAATTTTGTTTTAAAAATAGAGGTGTGATGGTACATTTGCCAAGGTAATTGTTTGTTGAACAAATGTTAATAGAATTATTAATACTATCTCTTTGTTTGTTGAATAAATTTTGTGTTTCATCTCATTTGTTTTTGTTTTTCTATGGAATGTTCTTCGTGAACCTTTTTTCTTTCCTAAGTCAAAGAAGAAGTGAAAAGGAAAACCATATGAAACAAAAGAGAAATAAAAGTGAAATGAGAAAGAACTCATTTATCAAGGTGATTCACATGACCTCTACTAGGGCTATAAACACTTGGTCAATAATAGAGATCTACCTAAAGTGGGAATAGAGATAACCTTGTCAAGGCTATAGATGCCTAGCTAGCAATAAAGCAATGCGTAGGTGATTAGTGATGATGTCTACTTGATTATTTGTGTATTGTAACAAACCTTGTTCACTTAAAGGTAAATTTATATACTAGCTTGATGCTTAGGTTGTGATGTATCCTAGTAAATTTTAGGAAGGGAATGAATTCATGAGAAGGCATGCTTTGGTTAATTAAATGATGAATTTTGTTCTATGGTTTCTCCTTTCTTTGTTGTTCACAAATTCATTATGCCAAATTTTCCTTTTTTTTGTAGAGGTTCTAGGTTCATAAACACATTCTTTTATTTTGGAAATTTTGAGAGCATTTCCTAGAAAAAACTCCATTTGTTGTTTCTTACACAACACACCTTACATTTTTAATGGAAAAAGGAAATATTTTTAATTTTCTTGGTTTCTTTTATATACATGTTTTATGGGCTATGCACCCTAGAATTGCATTTTCATGTTTTTCATGTTGTCTTGGTTCCCTAGTTAGATCTAATCATTGATAACCAATCTAAGACTTCTTTTAATGGGACCAACTAGGAATTTGTGCTTCATGTCTTATATCTTGTCTCCATTGGGTCTTTGTATTATGTTTTGGTGTAAGATTTTTTTGTTTGGGGAAATTTTAGACTTCTCATATAGCATTATAAATTTGTAATTCTTACAAACTTCCATCAAAACATATGAAACTTGCTAGCTTTGTTCATACCAATATTTTAGGCTTTTGTGTGGCATTATTATTACACTTTGAGCTTACATTCTCACCTCAAATGTCTAGAAACTTATATTTGTTAGATATCCAAACTTTCTCTACATCTTTGTAATGCCTACAAACACTACCCACCCACAAAATTCTTCTAGCCTTAATTGCATCAAAGTTCTAGGATTTTCGTATATCCTTGTAATTACATTGTTATTTTACATCCTTGAACCAAAACTAAAGAAGTTTATAAAGGGTGAAGTTGTAGGATTCTCATACACATATGTAGTCAATCATATGCCTACAATAAAAATCCAAAGCCCACATGCTCCCATTCATTGAACACCCAAACTTTCCCCACATAGTAGTTGTGATTACAACTTACTCTAAAACCCCAAATTCCCTTTCTCACTTCCTATTGTGAAATTATTTATTCAACTTGGAATAATTATATCCATATGGGTAATCTCTAACCTTGGATTCAATACTATGTTAGAGTAATTGATTACATTTACAATCTAATTTTTTCTTACATTACAACATATAAAGAAATTTTTGAATATCATGAGGCTTTTTAAAGATAGAATTATCTTACTTTCGTACACATTACATTTACAGCTACATCTTTGCTCCAAAAGTCCACTAGTTTCCTCATCAAACTTGTATAATTTTCTCACTCCTACTATAGTAGTTCAAAAGTTGAATCAAAATTCTAGAATTCTATTGATCTAATAGAAGCTTACATCAATAGTCTAAAACTATACTACAACTATGGGGACTAGAATTTTAAGGCTCCTTTATAGTTACAAGTGAAAAATTTACCTCAAAACCCTATATAATCATTTACACGTTACCAACTTGTGAGTTGTATGTTTATATTGAAACTTCATAACCTTGACCACTACAAATTATAAACCTAAATTAAAACTTTGAAAGTCCATAAAACATTAATGTAAACTTTGGAGGTGTTAACAAGATTGGACCAATTAGTTAGCTCTATGTGGACGTCAAGATCATGTTGAAGGAGGCTTATATGATTTTTGGCATCATGTTTGTTTGTTCAAATTCGATTTAGGCTTATGTTTAATTCTTATGACTCTTAATGAAGGGGTTTGACATCTTATTTGTTTACAATGGAAGGGTTGTATATGAATGACCTATATGTTAACTTTAGGGAAAAATATAAAATATAAGTGATATTATTGCTAAATTAATATTAGTATAAGATTCTTGTGCACTCATAACACTAAATGTTTAAATTATATATTGTTGTACTAACAAAGAAGATAGTGAAGCTAGTCGGGAATATGATCATGTGAAGGAAAAAGCTTTCTTCCAAGGGATTTAAAGGGGAGTTATTTGTGAGAGATGCCATAGGACATGAAGTTATCTTGGAACTTACGGTGAACCAACTATAAATCAAAAGTGGGGCTACAGTTGAATGCCCTACCTTGGAACTTATGATAATGCTTATTAGTACATGAAGACATTGGATGCAAACTAAATTAGTTATTTTTTAGCAAGGTTTTAGGATGAAGACTCCCTATCTTTAAACTATTATATATAAATAAGTAGATGGGACCCCTTAGAAAGAGAAAACCATTTTTTAGAACTCAAATTTTAATTTTAGATAATCTTAGTATTCTTTTTAGCACTTTTACTTTTATTTCTCTCTAATTTTCTAGACAATGAGCAAAGGGGTGAATTAGGTTTTGAAGGGACTTGAAACCCTAAAATAACTAGTAAAGTGTCAACTAAACATAAGATGACCAACAACAAAATGGTAGCACAACATAAACAACAAAATAGAACTCAAAACAAAGAGATAAAGCAAAGATTGTTTTTTCTTATCAACACATCAAATAAATTATTCTTTTCACAATTTATCCAACCTTCATTCTTCTCTATAAAATGTCTTGTGTGAGTCTATAAAATCATGTAGCCTCTTCTTCTCCTATGAATGATATTTCTTCTCATCACATCTTTTTCTTGAACTTGGATTGGTTGTATTCACCTTACCATCTATTTGAGTTTGAGTACTAGGGATCTTGGTTGAATTCTTTAAAATTTCACCACTATTTTTATTGTCCATTTACCAACCTCAATGAATCTATTGAGGTTTTCTTTGATGATTTTCATGTCATTGTATAGGGTAACAATTCTAGAGGTATGGTTATCCTTAACCTACTAGAGCTCTTCCTTAATACCTACAATTTTCTCTTTATACTTTGCACATTCAAAAACTAGACTGTTGACCTTAGGTATTATGTTCCACATTTGAAAGATTCTTACCTCATCCTCTAAAGTTACCTAGGTTTCCTCTTTAAGATTCTTGTCCATAATAGAAATATTACTATGAAGTCTACTAAACTCAATAAAAAAATATTTTAGGTTGTGCTATGTCTTAGATGTACTACGAAGAGTCACCATTTTTTGTATAATATAATTAACTACTTTAGCAAAATCCTCGAGGGATTTGGGATTATTGAGGGGTAGGGAAATGGTTCTAAATACAATGGAAGACACCAAGTGTAGGTTTAGGGAAGGATATTTCATTCCTTTTCCCACTTACATCTATCATGTGGTCTCCACCTTTCTTTGGAGTCTCTTGGACGCTATCACAATCCATATTCTCAATTCCCTTTTTTCATAGTAGAAATATTACCAACAAGGGCCTGCAAGTTCTACCTAGGGGAACCCATCCTTTTCATTGATTTTACCTTACAATCTATGATCCTTTACTATAACCTTTCACATCCCTTCTCTGCTAGAACTCAAAATTCTTATCCATGGAAAGGGAAACATCAACCTTTGAATCTAACTCACCTTCACTCTCACTATCCTTCTAAGACTCTTATTGGGCTATATGGTTGTCACCAAGTGGTTTAAAACTAGAGTTTGTGGAATCTACCACTCTTTTCACTATGTTATTTCTTCTCTTGTGAACATGGTAGGGGATTACAAGTTTCTATTGATGGTCTAGTTGACAAGTTTCAACATAGGTAGAGTGAAGTCACTCCATCTCTCTTGAAAAGATAACTAACATGTAGATTGGTTACTCCAAGGTCTAGGGAGTTAGGTCACAACTATGTTGGATCATTCAGTTGTTTGATGTTATTTATTATTCAAGGGGGCATTTGCTGGTTTTGGATCTAAGTCAGCTGGGTTGATGGTTTCTTTATCTCCGTTGAGTCTTATTTTTATAATTTTATAATTTTATTTCCTTTTTTCTTCTAATTTTTATATTTACAATCTAACCTACTCTAACAAGTTGTAAAGAAAATATAGAAAAGAAAATGGTTAATAGAAAAAAACAAAGTGGGTTTAATTTATTGACTTCCAAATTTATAATGAAAAATCCTTGACATTTATTAAACCTATTGTATCATGACCAAATCTAACCCAATAAATAAAACTATAGATGCTATATTTAGAGAATTTTACTTTAAGATATTAAAATAAATGCATTAAACTATTGTATTACACACACATTTTTAATGTGTTCTTTTAGTAACTTAAATCAATAGATATTCATTAAATATTATAAAATTTCTCTAATATTAAACATATAAAGAGAGAAAGTAAGTGCACTCCGCCACTCAAGAGAAAATAAAATTCGAAGACATGATCTTTATTAATTTTTAAAATTTGAGAAAAATTTGCAACACATCTACCCTAAAATCTAATCCCCTCCTTCAAAATTCTCTCTCCAACTATTGCTAATGAACATAAATTAACTTGCTACAGTGATGTAAAAAAATAAATGTGAAGTCGAGAGTGATCCTTTTATAATATTGGGAGCCTCCTTTTTTAGAGAAGGAAAGTAAAAAAGTACCCAATTACAAGTAGTTTGTTGCCTCTAAAATCTTCATACAATGACTATATTTTTATAGCACCTTAAAAAAGTACAACTATTAATAGCTATCCAATTTTAATTTTTTAAAAATAATTCTCTCCACAATATTGTATCATGTCCATAAATTATAGGAACCACTTTATAAATATAGTGGGACCTATTTACATTAATTTTACAATCCTAACATGAATGAACGAAGAAATTGAATTCTAAAAATAAAGAATTTAACATTGCCGAAAGATAAACTATCATTTTTCACTCAAATTTTGAATTCAAACTTCATTCTTTCAAAATTTATGCATTTTTTCAATCTATTTGGATTAGGTCTATTAAGCCACTCTAGTTTGAAAATATAGTCGTCAAAATCCTTTTGGGAAAACTCTACTTGTCTCTTTGTTTTCGTTAGATCCTTTTCAAAGACTATAAAATGAGGTTTTAACTCTATGAATTTATTTATATTGGCCCCATAAAAATTTGAAGATTCATTTAGCACCTCTACTTTCTTCCTAAGGGCCTCTTTGATCTCATTTGGTGGCTTTATCCTATAATCTCCTCCTTGCACTATCTTAGGGATTAATACGTTGAATTAGAAATATTCAAAATTACACAAGTGTTAAAGAAGATTTTTTTTTCTTCTCTAACCCTGAGCATGTATTGAGCATGTATCGATTAATTAGGTCATGCTTGAAGGCTATTACTTTTATAATTTTTATAAATTTGTTAATGAATTCCCTCAAATACTAGCTACTATACTAGCTACTATAGATTCATTTTAATTATGGATCTCATTAATGGGAATTTGGGAATTTTTTCTCATAAATTGTATCTTTTTTTCTTCAATTATTATGCAAATGAACCCATGACTTTTTTATAACTAATGAGTCCAATCATATAACTAGAAACTAAAATTAGTTATTTCATAAGCTTGATTCAAATATTTATTTGCCCAACTATCTATTACTTGGGACCTTTTCATGTGTTATAAATAATCAACATTCTGTTTAGAAATCAACATTAGTGCCTTAGAGGGAGTACCATAGTATTGATCAAATGGAGTGATTAGTTCCTTGATGAAGATATTTATTTGGGACAATTGTCGCTTCAACTCTCTTTTAGTCTCTGTCTTTATCCATTATCGTCTTTATTGTTTCAAATACAGTGTCCATAGAAATAATCTATAACGCCCCGCCGTGTGAACCCCAAAGGACAACAACACAATAATAATTTTTTTTTTTTTTTTTAAAGTATTCAAAACATACATGTGATGCACATTAAATCAAAAGTCATAGAAATCAATTAAACATATTCACTTACACTTACATCCCTTGGGGTACACGAGGAGACATTACGAACTTAATTCCATACAACAACAATAAAGAATAAAAGCCAAAGATATAATCCATAACAAAGTAAACATTAACAAAGGTAACACATACATGATAACTCATTGATAAGAAACCATCTGTGTATGTAAATACAACATATACATGATTAACTTAACACATTGAATAACGACTGCCATGGCCAAAATCCACACAAGGTTTAACGTTACATTACAATACAATGTTCTAGAGGTACAATGATACAAAAGTGGTTCCAATCATGAATGAAAACCATACAACAAGAATCATGATACAAATGAACAGATGAATACAAAGTATCATAATTGGCTCCAAGACAAATACAACTCTGGGGTCGCCGCAACAACACCAATCCACACCTCTCGATCCTCGACTGGGGACCCAATGGGGTGCTTAGCACGTTCCACCCGACCACGTGGGTCCGAAGACCCACCCCCCGTGCTAAGGAGTTGACAAGAAAGAGTCCTCAACCAAGAACATCCAAACACAGAACCACAAGACTCAACAACATACAAAAGTATCATAAAACTCAAGGATTACAATGAAATAATCAACAACATCCAAGAGTCAACATAATAACTTAAAATCATAAATCTCATCACATAAATCAAAGCAATGACCAGTAAACAAGTAACCAAAGGATGATCATGAAACACTTCCAAATCAAACTGAAATAATAAACATAATACAATTCCAAATTGCAATTAAACAATACAATAACATCATATCACAACACCATAAGAGTACAAGGTCAAAATATCAATGAGATCATACGAGACCACCAAGTACACCAAAGATGTATCAAGGCAATACTCCATAAATCAATATAAGTCCATTCAACCACAATCTAAACCAACTCCCATAGCATACTTCCAGAGGAACACAATAAAGTAAAACACCTAGGCAACTAGGGGAGAGTGTCATCGCATAGTCCTACATGGGCTATCCTGTGCTCTTCCTCCCAACTGGAGGCACCGATCCCATCTATGGCTATCCTATGCCCTTCCTCCCAACTGGAGGCGCCGGTCCATAGGGTGACTCATGCGGAGCCGTAAACCTCTCATGAAGACGAGGTCACGACCTTGCCGACCACGGCCTTCTCAGCCTTCCATTAGTCTGCGGAAGCACTAATGAAGACGAGGCATCCATTTTTAAATCTTATAATGATATTACTACCCAACCCTCCTAAGTTAATTATTAGGTTTTCACTTGATTACTAACTCACTCGTGGGATATCCTGTGCCCTTCCCCTTAAACGGGGCGCCGGCCCCCACGAGGAGCCACTCTCCCTAGAGACCCAACAACATCAAACCAAAAACAACCAAGGGTTATACCATCATAATTTGAACAAAGAATCGCAACATAAAAGCGTGCGAGGCATTACCCATCTCGCTAACAAGTACAAAATCAAAGTCTCACAAAGTTTCGTACAACCCTTTCAAAATAATGATACCAATATCTCGCCATGTCAAGAGCACATAAAATGAGGAACATTGACCAACAATATAATCAAGCCTCTGGAAGAATCTCAAAGGGCTTACACTGGGGTTTCCCCATGAAGAACTGACAACAATAAATGCAAGACCTCAAAGAACTATTTTCAATTCAAATATAATGAGTAAATACATTAAAATAAGACCAACAACTCCATCCAGACTACATAACCAACTTCGATACGAAATAAATCAGAAATTCAAGAAGATCAACTATCCACAACTCATAAACAAAACACGAGTTCCCAATTACATTGCAACAAAAATTAAATGACAAAGGATTCCATGAATCAAAATTAGTCTCCAAAAGCATTCACACCAACACAGAACCATCCAGCAACAATCCTTCAACAACAAAGGTAAAAGCATGCAACCAGGCATCCAAGGGAGACCTCAATTTCCTCCTCACAAGATACCCATACAGTTGGTAAATAAATGACCTTTGACAAAAATCAACAAACATGACAACAATATAATTTAATGTTTCACCAAAATAATAAAAGTGAGAAGACTACATTCAATAAGAAGCATAAACTTATCACAACCAAGCATTGCATTAGTATCCAAAATACTCCACCACAAAATCAATTAATAAGACCCCCACAACTCAAAACAAACCAGGAATTCACCGCGTAAGGTTAAACGAATAGCAACACAATTTAACTTAAAGAAGATCCCCAACTCACATCAACTCAAGAAAAGTCACAATGAAAGAATTTGTCAAATCACACATAAATCGACATGAACCCAACAGAATGAAATCACTTCTGAAGCCAAGCAATTCCAACGAGGACACCACAAATAGGATACACCAAATTACCCTTAAAAGAACAATGACCATTCAAATACAATTTATCCATTCGTTCAATAAGAATTAGTTAAAAATAAATAAAGGAACTCTATAATCACATATCATAATTATCTCAAGGCATATTTTATCACACTCAGAATACTAACTCAACAATCAAAACAATAAACTTCAAAGAACAATTGAATTATCGTCTACGATTTGACTCTACACTTGATAAAGAATCATTTTAACTCATTAAAGGCTATATTCACATACCTTACTAACATCTCACTATGCTCATCATAAAGTTGTATTAAATAAAAGAAGTTATAAAAGTATTCCAACCAATTTCTTTTATTCCAATTCAGGATTTATAATCATTCCTATAACTATATACATATATATAAACATAATTAGCCAATTAATACTCTAATTATACTTAAAAGGATAACTAATTTCACCAACACTACATTACAACGCCAATTTTCTTCTTAACTAAAACTATATTACCATCTAATTTCACTGTATAAATAAGAACCTATTCATTTATTAAAAAAAAAAAAAAACATAACTCTTTTCCCCAATATTCTAATGTGTTACCAATTTTCACTATATAGTATAATCATTTAATTTTACAATCAAGAGAACATTCTTTTCTAACATTTGACAATGAAACTAGAGAGATTATTTAAACTTTTAAACTTCCCATTATGCCAGGTGCGACGGCTGAGACAGGTTGCAAACAGAATCAGAGAGTTTATTTAAATCTATACACCCTACCATGTTCAAGTGCGCCACTGCGACAGGTTATCAATGAAACCAGAGAGATTATTTAATTTACTACACCTTTGCAAGTTGAAAAGTTGCAGCTGTGAAAGGTGGTCAATGATTTCAGGGAGACTATTTAATTTTGTACAATGCCTCAACTCCAAATACTATAACTAAGGCAGGTTGCCAAGCATATTAGAAAATGAATATTGGAATTTGGAAATATCGCCATCTACTTGCATTATTATCAAATCTCACATGTTATCCACAAGATGGAAGGGAAGGAGAAAGGTGAGGTGCAAATACGTGACTTAAGAGTAGAGGAAATACTGTACAACTTTTTTCTTTTCAAAACTGGATGCTTTGCTGTTTGGTGGCGAGTTTCCAGAGACGCACTTAAATTTGAAGTTTGGAAGTTGAACTTCATCACGATCAAAGGTTAGCTCTCTATTATGTTAGTACATTGACAATATTTATTTTCAAGTGCTGCAACTGCGATAGATTGACAGAAGAATCGAGCAAGTTATTCAAACCTTTAAAACTCCCTATAAGTTCATGTGTTGCGGCTAAGATTGGATGACAATGACAACAAAGAGATTATTTAAACCTATGAACTTCCTAATATGCACCAGTACCACAACAAGGACAGGTTGATAATGAAATCAGAGGGATTATTTAAACCTTTAAACTGCCTATATGTTCAGGTGTGCGGCTGAGACAAGATGGCAAAGAAATCAGAGGGATTATTTATGGCTTCTTTCCTTCCCTCCCCACTATTAAAATAATTGAATCTTGTGGTTGGAAACAGAGTTAGAGTCTCCATCACATGATTTCTCCAATAATCAATTAAACCCACAAATAGTTTGATGGAAATTGCAGAGTAAGGAAGCAATTATTAACAAGGATAACATGATTAGGCCCCTATTCTTAGAATTTATTGAAGAGGCTCAGAATTTTGAGAGATATTACTGTTTCTTTTTATTATCTGATCAACAAGTCTGAAGCCTTATCACTAAAGATCCCACCACTACAAATGGATCAATTATTTCGGTGAAGAAGAATGGTTATAGAAGGAAACTATTATTTTGATACAGAAATAAATACAAGAAGACCGATCCATTATAGGATTACATGCGCAAAAAATAGTTATCAAACCCTTACACAAAAATACTAATTCACGGTCTATAAAATAAAATTACTAACAACCCTCTTCCTAAATCCCTTGTTTTCTTAATAAGAAAAAAAAAGGATCTTTCGTAACAATCCATATCAAGGATAAAGAAAGCGTAATATCTGTGATGTACAATATAAAGGTTGCAAGTATATAAATGGATGCACAAGAATCATGAAAGAATACATACTTGATCTGCACCCAAGCTTAATCAATCTCTGCGAGACTATCCTTTGATGCAGTACAAGAGAAGCCTATCTCCAACAATCTCCCTTCAAAAGCTAAATATAGTTATTATTTATTTTTGCATATTCTACAGTTCTCTTTAACTTCCAAATGCTCTAAAGGTGTAGTTTCTTTCCAGCTTTTCTTGTTTTAAAACACTTCAGCTTCCTATCCATTTAAATTTATTATTATAATAATTATCTTTAAAGATTATTTTGTTCATAATTATTATTAACTTCAATTTAACACAACAATTTAAATCAATTTATCTAATAATATCACTTTTACTTTTAACGAATTAGTTTAATTTGATCATTTGTTCTAAATCATTTGATTTAATTTAATTGATTATTATTTTAATTTCTAATTATATTTTAAATAACCTTGCAAATCACTTATGATTTAATTAATTATTTAAACATGACTACTAACATATGATATTTTTCACACAATTAAATAACACAGTAATCAATGAAGCACACACAAATACTCACACAAAAGTCCAGAACAACCGACACGAAGGGGCACTACATAATCTCCTCCTTGGTTTTCTTATCCAAATTGACTTTGGATATCTTGTAATATGCTATTGTAAGTTCTCCCTCATACTTATCCAACATTGGGTTGGTAATCTTGACAATATGGTCATGAAAATTATTTATTCTTATGGTGGAAAGTTTCATAGGTTTACTTCTAAGCCTATCCTTCTCTACCTCAATATTTATTGTAGATATATCTAGAGATTTCACCACCACATTTTCCCTCTTACCTAGATTCAATTTTAACCATGTTGGAATTGTAGGGACATCTTATGGAAATTGAATTACTATTTTTGATATGTCTTACTATTTTTTTTGTTGATATTTATCCTAATATCCTTAAGCCTATTGATGTTCTTTTACTTGTTTCTCCTCACTAGCTCTGTTTGTCTCAAACTATACATTTTATTTGATTGATGTTTCTTTAGTTTGGTGTTCTATTGGCTTTGTTGGATTTCTCTTGTCATGGTATCATATTCTATTTTTCTAGGAAGAGATTAAGGAGTTTGTAGAATTTTTTGTCCCCTGATTAGTTTCTCCTCGATCTCTTTAGGCTTTCTAGCAAGTTCATCTTGTTTCTTATCTTTTTATTTCTCCATTGATGTAGGGGATACCTCACTATGGGGGGAATTTGCAAAGAAAGTATCTCTTCAGAGGAAGAACTTGCATCAAATATTACTCTCCCATATCTTCTATTCTTGTAGTTATTTCAAGAGTTACAATTGAAGGTTGTTCTTGGGTAGGTTTCCCTAAAGCATCCATATGATATAATACTTGTAAAGGCTTATAAATGAATCCCAATCTAACTCTAGCCTTAACTGCGCCATATATTATTTTTTATTCTCCCATGTCCTTTTGTACATCCTTTAAAGAACTATACTCTTTAAACTTATGCTTCTTGGAGTTTTTCTTGGCATTCTTTGGCTTTGTAGTTGCATATGAGGTTTTATATTGTCTCTTTCTTTTCTCCTTCTCAAATTGTTCTAGCTTGTCCTTCAACTAGGATAAGATAAAATATTCAACCATTTTTTCTGATCTCTTTTATAAATAACTCTTCTATTGATTCCCCTTTCATAGTTTTGAGAGGTTTAATTTCTACACCTTGAAAATAATAAACTGAGTTCAACAAATTTTCATCCTTTGTAAAACTTGAAGGAATATTTCCTTCAATCCTAAATTCTTTCATTTGTTTTTGTGTCATCTTAATGGTCAATTGAGAAATCCTCTAAATGAGGTCTATATTGATGGGTGAATTCCAAGTCTCCCTATTCTCCCCTCTGGATTATAACTTCCTCTTGATTTGTACATTTTGTAGTCTATAGAAATAAATTATTCCTCATCTTGCACAAATTATTGTTGCACAATTGTATGCTCCCAAATTAAATGAGAATTATATTCCTAGCTTATGTTTCCTAATAAATTTCTAGTGTATAAATCTACTATTTCTCTCAAGAATTATAGTGGCACCACCTTGTCATTGCAAAAAATGGGGAAAAAAAGGGGCCCTAGTAAAACCTATTATCTTAATATATGTGGACTTTGGGAATTGGATGAATGAATGACCCCAACCTTTTACAAGTTGATTTTCTTTTAAATAGAGTCTAACTTCTTGGTCTCTAGAGAGTTTGAAAATTATTGGGAAAATAAATGTACCACTCATCCTCTTATAATTATTTTGGGCTTCTTTATGCTCCAATTGTGGGTAATAATCCCATACCTTACTTTTCCCATCACCTTCTATGAGTATCTTATTTTTACTTAAGCCTAGGAAGACTACTTGTATTGCTAACAAGTATATGTCATATGATGTCATTGTGAACTTGTTGGTGGTTATGACTATGGTCAGTTTGGCATGGAGGTTGTCATTGTCTAGTTGGGCCCAATCAATATACTCATTTTCTTGGAAGATGGTTCTTATAAATTGAAACATCTAGGCATGATAAAGCTTGGAATCATCTTTCCCTGTAGCTTTATTTAGCAAGGTAATTGCATACCTAAATGATTAGAAATATAATCTAGTTAGATTCTTGGGTATCTTGGTAATAGCCTTCCTCTCCTTCATCAACTACTTCCTATTTAGATGCCTCATGTTATCTACTTCATATTTCTCAAATACTTCAAGTGATTGTGCTTATGTCATTGTAGTTAATTAACACTTAAATGGAAGCTAGAAGCCATGAGAAATTATTGATGGGGAAATATCCAAAATCATATTTCCATATTTTTCTTTAGAGGTTCTTGACATAGGGTTATGCTTGTGCAAATTCCAAGATTAACTTGGGACTGTGCAGTATAGATGGAAACCTTGCAATAATTGCTAATCTCTAGTTTTCTATGATTCTTTTTCAAGGAGATGCTAAATCCTCTACATTTCTCTAATGAAAGTCTTGCAAACTTACATGGCCTATAGATGGGGAATATCCAAAATTATATTTCCATATTTTTTGCTAGAGGTTCTTGAGATATGTTCATGCTTGTGCAAATTCCAAGATAGCTTTGGAATCTGCACTATAGATGGAAACCTTGCAATGCTTGCTAATCTTGATTATTTTATGATTCTTTTTCAAGGATATCCTAAATCCCCTACAACTCTCTAATGAAAGTCTTGAAAAATTACATGGCCTAAGTTAGTGCGTATGATGTCTTGTACTATTGAAGCAATCTTGGATGGTTTTATGACTCCTTGAAATTCATACTTCATAGTGGTGGGAAGCTTTTCAATATTATTAGATTTATTAGTCTTATCAGTTCTATTAGACATTCTATAATTCATAAGGAATCCATAAAAATAATAAAATCTATCATAAGTTTCAATGAATCCATTATTTAGTTTCTTCATGTGAGATAATCAAGTATTTACAAGAGAAAACAAGCTTTAAAGATCCTCAAAAAGATGTTTAAACCTTGAAAAACCTCATATTATCATAAAAAAATCAAGATCTTTGGTCCTTGGTAGGTCTAGAGGTTGGTTTTAGAGTGGCCTTTAAGTGATTTCAGGATCTTCAAAAAATCCTTCACATTGCAAATTTTACGAAAGTCATTCCTTTCAGAAAATCCACCTGCTAGCGGATTCTCCGAATCCGTCCAAGTGTGAAATTCTCAAAGACTTTCCAATAGTAAAAAGGTGCATGAATATGATGTTGTCATTTAGTGAGGGGTAACCATACTTCATCTAGTAGCAATTGATAGTTTGAGCATGCACTAATGTGATCCTTCAGAAATTTTGTCCCTTGGAGAATTCTCTGAGTCCTGTTCCTTTCGAAAAATCCGCCTAGGGTCGGATTCCCCGAAAATCCTCCTGGACCCCAAATTTCTAAATCCTACTAAATGAGAATGAGTGCTTGAAATTTGAACCTTGTTATGATTGTAGGAATGATCTTAGGACGGTTGAGAGATGATTTTAGCTTGGATCGAGCGAGATCATGTTATTCTGGAGAATTTGTTCCCTCGCGGATTCCCCAAATGTTTAAGCCTTCACAGAATTCGCCTAAGGTGGATTCCCCGAAATTCGTCCTTGATCAAAATCCTTAAAGTATGGAAAATCTTAAAATATTATAATACCTCATTTTATGGTTTTGTGATGGGATTCTATGGTCTCTATGATGCTTTAAATATTGATTATGTGATGTTCATGGGTTCTCATGGTGATCTTGGTAGCATGATTTGATTTAATGCAATTGTGCTCAATACCACAATGATTATCATTTCTTTCTAATAGATGCAAGTTGAGACTAGTCCGACAAAGGGATATAAAGAAAAATCTTTAGAACCTGGTCCTGAGGAACCTCACACCAGAGTTGAAAAGATGAAATATGACTTCAAGGGCATCTAGCCTTAGTCCAAGATTATCTCATCATGGAGCAAGATTGGAGACACAAATATGGGGCATGTAGACTATGATGACTTCAAACAAAGGATGTTTGAATATGCACCTTCTCAGTTGGCTCAAATCATCACTCACATAGGATTGGCTCAAGCAATAGGATTTCCACCCACCTTATAGTACCCAAAGTTGGTAATAGAATGTTTGAATCATTATGATTCAGACAAGAGAATAATTGTGGGGCCCCAAGGAAGAATCATGGCCAACTTGACTGAAGAGTTCATTGCGGGAATTTTCAATATAGGGTCACATAAAAAGTTAGTGAATATTAACATCAAGAATGCCAAAGAATTCTACACCAAATATCCTGATAAGGATTTGTTGATGATGAACAATAATTGGATTGCAAAGCCAAAAGCACATTACTCAAAATTGCCTAAGCAATTACACATGAGTAATTTTAAGTTGGAATATAATGATATGATTACTCTCTTGGGAAGAGTAATGGGGCTAGAAGATGCTTTTATATTTAGAAATTGGATGTTTTACATTATTTCTTAGATTGTGAAAGGAACCTATTACCATTGGGTAGGAATCATAAGTGATAACCTTGATGAGCAGTTGAGGAATGTGCAGGAGAAGAAACATTTCACCATGACCTCATATCTAGTGTATATGTTGGTTGGGAAACAAAAGTATAAAGGTTTGATTTGCAGGGGAGCCTTGTGAAAGGATAGAATATGTGATGTCTTCCCTCAAATCCATTTCAATACATCAAATTATAGGAGGGTTAATGCTGCATTCTTCATGTACATTGTTAAATTATTGGAAGATGCATTACATATTAGGATTTCAGCTGAGGCCATCAAGTTGATAAGGAAGTATGGCCAATGGTTTATTCAATTCCAAAATTTCTCCTATATCAGAATACAAGGATCACCAATAGTGCCATTTAGGCTACCAAGGTACCCAACAAATAAGCTCATCCTGCTGGAGGTGGCAAGGCAACTAGTGGCTTTTGATACAGTGGTGAAAGATATGCACAAATTGAGACTTGGGCCTGAATTCCCTTTAAGGATTGAAGTCCTGGAGGCTCTTCCTTCTATTCAAAGTGATCATTATGCTAAAAGGGAGATGGTGAATTTCAATCTATATTCACATACAAATAGGGACAAATTTGACCCCTATGGCGTGGCCCAAAAATAGGCAAACATAGAATATAGGCAAAAAATTCACTTGGAGGATTATTGGGATAACTATAGGGATGAATTTGAGGTGATTAGAAGGAAATGCTACCAACTGTCCTTGAGAATGATTAGATTGCATAGAATTTCCTAGGTCCCAGACCAAGTGGATGATGATGATGACCCTTTGCAACATCATGATTATGAACAGTACAAAGACAAGCCACTTCCCCCTATCAATTGGTCTGAGGAGGAGGTTGTGGATCTCAATGTGATCAATGCTCCTATCTTGAGATACTCCAAACTTTGGGTGAAGCATAAGATTCTTGAGCTGGAGGAAGATGGGACAAAATTTACTTATGATTTGATGGGAGATCTTGAATCCCATTATGAAGAAGAAGAAGAGGAGACAAATATACTCACATATGGTACTATAGTCATGTCCTCCATCTCAGTAGGAGATTTTGGACAATCATTTAGATAAAGCTTTGTTCCTTGCATCACATGAACAACTAACTGTCTGCAATCTACCATGTTGAATCTTTCTAAAATGAAGTTCACATACTTGCTTTGGCTTAACCAAAACTTTTTGTTAGTTTTGTCTCTCATGATTTCCATTCCTAGAATGTACCTAGCTGCACCTAGGTCTTTCATCTCAAATTGTGCTGACAATTGAAACTTCAAATCTAGAATCATACTTTTACCATTCCCAATAAACAACATATCATCTTCATATAGGAAAATAATGAGAATGCAACCATTATAAGTTTTAAAGTATACACAATGGTCAGATTTAGATCTCTGAAATCCCAATGAAAACACATTGGTATTGAACTTCTAATACCACATTCTAGGAGATTGTTTCAAACCATAAAGAGAATTTTTTAGTTTGCAAACCAAATTTTCTTTACCTTTTTCAAAGAAATGATTTGGTTGTGACATATAAATCTCTTCCTCTAAATCACGATGAAGGAATGTTGTATTCACATCCATCTGTTCCACTTCTAAGTCATATGTTGCTGCAAGAGACAATAGAAGCCAAATAGATGCCAACTTTGCTACAAGGGAGAATATCTCCCCATAATCAATTCCTTCCACTTGAGAGAACCCCTTAGCGACCAACTGTGCCTTATACTTCTCAATACTACCATTAGGACCACACTTTTTCTTGAGAACCCATTTACAACCAACAGATTTACGTCCAACAGGAAAAGGTACCAGATTGCAAGTGTTATTTTTCCTTAAAGAATCCATCTCTTCATCCATGTCTTGCATCCAAGCATTTGAATCACTCATACCCAATGCCTCTCTAACCATCCTAGGCTCATCCGCGTTAGTAATCAAGGAAAAGATGCAATTGGAATCCAATAAAGAATAACCAAACCTTTCCGGTGTCCACCTAATTCATGTAGACCTCAAAGGCCGAGGTTGAGGTTCTCCTTCTTCTTCAAAACTTTCAAAGCTACTTGAGCTCTCCTCATCATCAGGTCCATCAAGAGTGTGTAGTTCTTCTTTCTTCGGAGTAGGTGGAATTTGAACTACCTCCTTATTTTGTTTCTCCTCTTTCTTTGGCTACAACTCAATTGTAGAAGGTTTCATCTATCTGAAGATCACACTTCTGCTATAGAGAACCTTCTGAGCTTCTAGATCCCAAAGCTTGTACCCTTTCACACCGACACCATAGCCGATAAAAATACACTTAACAACCTTGTTCTCCAACTTAGACCTCTTCTCAATTAGAACATGAGCGTAAGCTTCACAACCAAATACTCTAAGATGTCTCATCAAAGTATTTTTACTAGACCACGCCTCCATGGGTGTCTTTCCAACAAGTGCTGATGTAGGAGACCTATTGATCAAATAACATGCAGTGGCTACCACTTCAGGCCAAAATTTCTGCTCAAGGCTAGCACCACTCAACATACTCCTAGCCCTCTCCATCTACGCTTTGTTCATCCTCTCTACAACTCCATTTCTTTGTGGAGCGTAGGGAGTTGTCTTATGCCTCTCAATCCCATGATCTTTATAGGACTTGTCAAACTCTATAGAACAAAACTCACCACCTTTATCAGTCCTCAAACACTTAATCTTTCCACTAGTCTAGTTTTCTACCAAGGCCTTAAACTCCTTAAACCGACTAAAGACTTCAACTTTGCTTTTGCAAAAATAAATGAATGTCCTACTGTAATCATCTATGAAAGAAACAAAATATATAGATTTTGATAATGAAGGAACATTTACAGGACCAAAAAAATCTGAATGTACATAGTCCAAAACCCTAGAAGACTTATGAGAATTAGAATAAAAAGAAACATGGTGTTGTTTTTCATATACACAATGTTTGAAAAAGTCAAACTCGAGATTACAATCATCAAGGCCTTCAACAAGGCTCTTATTTTTTAGGGTTCTAAGACCGTTCTCACCAATGTGAACAAGTCATTGGTGCCATAACATTGTATTCTCTACAAGAAGCTTCAGTTCCATGGAAAGAGCACCCTTAGGTACCCAAAATGCATGATCATCAGATGTAGCTGCAACATGCTTCTTCTCTGCACAATTTGATGGTGAGGATGGAGAATTTAAAGGTCTCTGCTTTGGTACATTAGAAGAACTATTGCACTATACAATGCATGCATAAAGTTGAAACAAAGTGCCAATACGAACTTCCTTAGCTATCGCCATAGCTCCTCTAGTCATCTTGTATCCTCCACTAGAGAAAATAACTTACACTCCTGAATCATTTAGTTTACTTACATAAAGCAGGTTTTGTGCCAAACTCGAGATATGCAAGACACCATCAATCCCCTTCACTCTTCCATTAGGAAATCTTATTTTGACTCTTCCACGACCAACAATCTTCAGGTGAGAGTCATCACCTAGGTACACCTCTCTACCATTGCTCTCCTCATACTTCGAGAACCAATCTCTATGAGAATTCATGTGAAAGGATGCACCCGAATAAAACAACCACACATCATCTAATGCATGGGCTTCCAAGGTTGCAATAAATGCTTATCCATCATCTTGAGATGATTTCTCAGATTCAAAATCAAAGAAAGACTTATTTTTCTTCTTCTTCTCCTTTTTGCAATCTTTTCAAATGTGACCAACTTCACCACAATTCCAACATTTTTTCGTGGACTTCTTACCAGGAGACTTTCACTTAGTTTTCTTGTCTTTCTTTTTGCTTCTCTCCTTTGGTCTACCATGAACTGGAAGGGCCTCCTTCACCATCTCCAAAGAATTACTTCACATCTCTTTAGATAAGAATGAGGAAACAACCTCATCCATATTAAAGGTGGAAGTAGTGCTTCCATTAGCCATTACCAGGTGATCCCAAGAGTCTGGCAACAAACAAAAAAGCAGAATGCAATGGTCTTGTTCATCAATCTTGTCTCCAATGAAACCCTATTGTGCAACTAACATGTTAAATACATTTAGATGATTTGATACAAACCCTCTATATTCCATTTTTAGATAATACATCTTTTTTCTTAGGAAAAGCTTGTTTACCAGGGATTTAGCTTGATAGACATCACCAAGCTTCTTCCGTAGAGAAACATAAGTTTTCTCTTCATGGACATTCAGGAGGATGGAATCAACCAAATAGAGTCTAATAAGACCCTTGGATTTCCTATCCATTAGATCCCAATCTTCTTGTTTCATGCCTGGAGGTTTGGTTCTAGAAATAGCAACCCATAGGTCACGATCTACATTCATGTATTCCAAATTTCTCATCTCAACCCTCCCATATGTGCTTGCAATCTCTTTCTTGCAATAAGGTAACAAAACACACACTTCTGCAAAACTCCTACTGAAATAAAGATCAGCTCAAAAAAACCTTCTAACCTGACAAAGGAACCAAGGCTGGTAGGCTCGGATTCCAACTGAAAGGAAGTTGGGTGAGCGGAAACAAATTCCTACACTAATCTAAGTAGGGGATAGTTACAAAAAATTTCATTTTAGCACCTTTAACAATCACAACAAGAGAAGAACATAGAGAATAATGGAAATAAAACAAGTGCATAATACAACATACACCAAATATACATGGGGAAAACTATTTCAGGTAAAAAAACCCACCCTACAAAAGTACTATATTTCTATATTACTTCAAATAGGAGTTACAACATAGTCCAAGTACAAAGCTTCTACAAAAGTGCTTCATCACAAACACCTGTTTTGGAGTTAACCCGACAACACTTCGTTACCTGCAAACAAAATATGCATTCTACAATGCAAGGCACTCATTTTATAGAGAGATACAAGCTTCAAGAAGCATCTAGAAGGAGAGGGGAATCCAAATCCACATGGCACAATATCCAACACCATGGACATGCATTTGGACACATGTAACATATTCCCTTACACCCCTTGCAATGGTCAAACATGTAAATAGTCTTCTTCCAAGCTTGGAAACCTAGAATATGCTAAAAATAGCTTGTAACAGATGCCTTACACATATTACAACTGTCATTGAATCTTTCATAGTTGACAACACTTACAATTGTAAGAGAATCTTTCATAATTGACTAAAAATAGTTGATTCTCTTACATCTTGTCATAACCCAAATTGGGTGCCAAATTTCTCCCATGTCTTATGACACGTCATAGAATCTATCATAGGTCATAGATTTCAAATTGGGATGCCTATGTCCACTTGGTATGATTATGTGTCATCTAATCACTTCCAACGGGGATGCCACACAATCGGTGGGTCCCAATTAATGGCATGACAGGTCATAGGCAATTAAATAATACAAATTGATACAATAATACATCAATTAAATAAATATTATGACTCTAAGGTTGAGACACCTTAATCCCAACAAAAATATCCCTCTTCCATTTACATCACGTATTTAATCTCCACAACTCTTTACATACATTAGGTCAGCTAGACATATGACCTAAAAGTATGTCGATCTTCTGTTACTTGTAACTTTCAAACCACTAATCCAAATCAAGAAAAAAATAGAATTAAGGTGCTACTGATGTTAATGAAAAACATATTAGAATCAAAAGTAATTCTGTATGGGTGAACAAATGTAGACTAAATTATCTGAGGGCACTGTGTGTTGAATTTGCTAGTGTAAACCCTTAGCAAAAATACTTAAGTGTTTTGGTGTGTGGATCAAACCTTCTTACAAAATAACTCTTCTACAATCATCCTTCATATTATTTTGACATTCATCATGTAGTGTTGACATCAATGACAACTCATTAATGACAACCTTCTTCATTCTTTCAACAAGGAGCTAATGATAGATCTCTGTGAACATTTATGTTTATGGAATTTTATTCACACATGTGAACATGGATATTTATATTTGACATGTGTGTGGAAATTATATATTTATATATTTATACATTTGTGAATTTTTATATTAATGTTTATGAACATTTATATATGTGTGCATGTACATGTGTAGGGATTTTTATTTTTTATAGACATTTATATAGACATGTGTATCTAAAAATTTATAAATTTATTTGTATATATGGTCATTTATTAATTTTGATGTACATGTGTGTATGGACATGTGTATTATTCATCATTACTTGCATTTTATCCTTATTTTGATCTTTTAAAATTTCAAACTTGTATAGTGTAAAATCACAATTAATTATGAAAATAATATTTCAAAATATCTTTAGGTTTCCATAACCTAGAAAGGTAGCATCTACTTTTTTATATCAGTCGATTAAGGATAATCTACAATATAATTAATTGCATGATAAGTTATATTTATTAAAATTAAGTCTCATACGATTATACTCTAAAGGGATTAATATCTAGATATACAAGTTCATTATTTAAGGAAACAATTTTTTTTTTTTTTTTTTAACGAGGGGAATCGGGTGCAGCACGGCCCCCCATATAACCCCCCACCGCCGGTAAACTTTTTACCGTGACCGGCAGTGCTGGCGGGACACACCAACCGGTACCACGGGAGCGCCAGAGAGTCGAACCCATGGTGGGCGCCCTGCTACAGGGAACACCTTAACCAACTGAGCTAGGACCGGCGCCATTTAAGGAAACAAATTAAAAAATACTAATAAGGCCTAATAAATAGGACACAAGTTTAGGGGTCATACTTGGAAAAATTAAGCTTAGATTTTTTTTTTTTGGAGTAAAACTCAAGTTTATGTTATATTCACAACTTAGTTAAAATATAAGACTAGTTTGGTCTTACAATCTAAGGAAAACTCAAGTCAAAAGGTCATTTAAACTACCCATTATAAGGGATAACCCCATTTTTATAACTCGAGTCTCTATTTATAACACAAGTGGAAGGATACATAATGCCTATGTATAAAGTTCAATGAGGAGCCCTAATTAATACTCTTCAAAATTTAACCCTCTCCCAATCATCATATTAAAAAACCAAAGGTATACAACCATTGCAAAATAATATTTCTATATGGTAATCACATTGTCACAAAACCAACATGTGATATTTCATCTCTATAAGTCCAATTAATGCTTCTACAATAAATTCTCTAAAAAGTATGTACATAGAAGTACCATAAACCATTACCATCATGTAAAAAAATTCATCAACCATATCATGTGAAATAAAAGATCAATAATAGTCATCACTAATCTCTTTTCTAAATAAATCATTAATTGGCCAAGATCCAAAAGATATAGAATTAAAGAGCTACCATGAGCTACATGTGGGAAAACAACCTCATATGACTTTCAATAAGATATATCCATGAAATGAACAACCTTAGGAACATCAATATTGATAAATCAAGATATATGTATATAGGAGAATTTGTCTAGGTTTGAGGGGGGAACTTTCATGAGATATAGAAATAATATCCTCACTAGCCATAACAATAACACTTGAATCAATTCCCTAGATATACCAAATAAAGATATAATTGAAGCAAGAGTTAAGTCACTTAAATATATAGGCTGAAAAAGAGAAACAATCATGTCATAAAGCATGATGGCATATGAAGTGAGCGTGAATAGATGAAGTAGGAAAAAGAATCCATGATAAATATATAAATATGATGCAAAACATGGAGATTAAAACCCTAACCAATATTTTAATCAAATCTAAAATGAAAGATTAAGAATAATTTTATTATAATATATTATAAAATAAAGTAGGAAAAAACCTTAAGGTAATGTCCCAATATTTTTCTCAAGAAATTAATGAAACAAAAGTACTTTAATTTTAAAAAAATATAACACAACTTGAAACCTCAAAACAATATAACCATACGTGTTTCTATATCTAAAAAAATACCTAAACTTAAGACACTATGAAGGTTGATATCTAACAAAGAACCTAAATTACCATGAAAAATTAAGCACTGGGAAAACGATGAATAAGATTAGGAGAAACCTCATACAATACATGTCCATGCAACAAAAAAATATATCATCCAATATCAATCAACCAAATTTTATAACCAAATAATTTGATATATTACAACATCATAATTAGTTAAATCATGCTGAGTAGAATTTATAAATAAAGGTAATTAAAAATAAAGATGTATTTTAAATAATTTTGAATAAAACATGTATAAAAATAAAATTTGATGATATCTTTGATCCAAAATTATAAATTACAAGTCTTAGATGCTCTCAATAAAAAAATGTAATACAACAATACAAATATTTATAGAAAAAATTGAAGATACTTCCAATTATGCATACATGCAATCTAAAAGAGATTCTCTTAGGTTTAAGAATATATTTCATAACAAATCTCCTACCATAATTTGAAATGTAAAAAAATATAGAACCTATAGATCATGTGAATTCTAAAAAGTCTAAGAACCATTTAAAGTAAACTTAAATATAAGTTATTAAAGAATAAATTAAAATAATTTTTAAAAGTTCTACAAGACAATTGATTTATCTAGTAAAGGTCTTTAAGGTGCACCCAAAAGACCTATTCTAACCATTATCTATAAAGAGGATTTTGGATCTAGTCATATTCTAGTAAATTAAAAAAATTTAAAAACGATGAATACATTTTCAAAAGACTAATCTTCATGTAAAAAATGCTTGTAAAATTATTAGTCTTATTGAAGTGTATATGTACACACAAGGTGGATGGAAACTTTGGCATTGCTAAATCATATCTAATTTGTAAAGTTATTATTATATTAATTAGCTTCATATGCAAAGTGATGAGACTAATTATGTTTGACATGTAATTTAGGTGACATATTATTAAGAAAATCAATTAGAAACTAGTCCCAACTATATCAACCACTTAAAATCCAACCCCTACTATGTGAAAATAGAGTGCCAGAGATTTTGTAGGTGATTTAGGTAGATATGACAAGTGTATCATAATATCTCTTTGTCTTGGTTTACACATGTTTAGATTATGTATATAAAGAGAAATTTTTTATCTAGTCATATTCTAGTAGATTAAAGAAGGTTAAGAAAGATGAATAAATATTCATAAGACTAATATTCATGTACAAATAATGTTCAAAAGATGATTAGTCTTATTGAAGTGTATGCACCCTTAAGGTGGATGTAAAATTCAGGGCCACTAAATCATATCTAATTTGTAAAGTTAGTATTGCATTAATTAGCCACATATACAAAGTGATTATGCTAATTACATTTGAAATTTTAATCTAGGTGACATGTTATTAAGCCAAGCATTGGAAACTAGTCTTGGAAATTTATATCAGTCACCTCAAATCCAAATGTACTACCATGTGGAAATATAATTCAATCTAGATTTTGTAGGTGATTTAGGTAGATCTCTATGACAAGAAAAGTGCATGAATGTCCCTTTTTATTGGTTCAAATGTTTAGATTATACATCTATAAAGAGGATTTTGGAGAGTCATATTAGTAGATTAAACAAGGTTAGAATAGATGAATTTGTTCATAAGATTAATCTTCATGTAAAGAATGCTCATAAGATGAATATTTAATGGATGTAGACCATATAGGAATCTAATTTTTATTAAAATCAAATTTGAAATTATAAAATATACTAAAACCCTGGAGTAGAGGAAGTGTGGGAAATAGATACAAACCATAGAGAAAAACTAGAGAATCTAGTAAATTTAACATTGAGAATTTAATTAAAATTTACATGTAGAATTTATAAAATCTAGATGAATGTAGAATATGCAGGTATCTAATATTAGTATAGAAATTAAAGATAAAACTATAAAGTATATTGAAACCCTAGAGTTGAGGTAGCAAGGAAAATAGAAACAAACCCTAGAGAGAAACTAGTAAATAAAACCTAGAGTTGATGAAGTATAGGGGAAAGAGATCTACAAACCCAAGAAGGAACTACTGAATTTAACTTCAAAAATTTATTTAGAATCTATGTAGGATTTTTGAAATTTAGATGAATGTAGTTCACATGTAGGAATCTAATTTAAGTATTAAAATTAAATCTAAAGTTAAAAACTATGTTGAAATCTTAGAGTTGGGAAAGTAGGGGAAAGAGATCTACAAACCCTAGAGAGGAACTAGTGAATTTGATGTAGATAACTTATTTGAAATATATATAGAATTTAAAATTTAAATGGATGTAAAACATGTAGAAATTATTTTTTAATAAAATTTAATGTAAAATTAGAAACTATATTCAAACCCTAGAGTTGAAGAAATAGGGATAAATACAAAGCTACTATTTTTGAAACAATTTTATTCAAATTAAAAATTATACATACCCTTTATTTATGAGATATATCTTTGTACCCTTTCTTAAGATAATTTTTTATCCTTTTTTGCTAAATCATGTAGTCTTGTTTTTCCTTGTCTCCTTATTTCCCATTTCCTCCTTTGAAAAATATTTCTTTGATATTCCTTTGTCAAATATTTTCTCCTTCCAAAAAGATTAAAATTGTATATAATTTTTTTCCATTTTTTTAAAATTTCACTTGTAAATAATTGTAAATATATATATGAAATTTTATTTTAAATTAATTTATAATTCTTATTATTATTTTTTTAAAATTCAGCTTTAGGAACTTCATTTGAAGGTAACTTTTGTTAAAAAAATAATCATTAGTATCTATTAGGTGAATACTTTGTAATTCCTTGTAAGGCCCCATTGTGTGTGATTCATTTTACTCTATTTTATTATGTGCATTCTATTAACCAAATAGTTAGATAGATTCAAGGGATAAATAAATTAACCACTTTAGTCATATTTAAGGTACTATTAGTTGCATTAGTGAGCCCTATGGAAATCTTTTATTTCTCTCCCTGCTAAAAAAATTGTAATGAGAGTACAATTATATGGTAAGGAAAATTGAACATTGTTTTATGAATGGGTTCTAATAAAGGAGGGATGACTCTTATGTCTAGTTTTAAGCTTTATATTTCAATGCTATTGTGTGCAATGTAAATAATAACATGATGCACATGAAAAGTCCCTAAATGTCTTAGCAAATGAAAGGGTGAATTACCATGTAATATTGCAAGTAGTAAAGTAATTGTTTAGTTGAGTTAAAAGAGGGATATATTTATAGATATGTTCATATAGAGGTGTAAGTGTTGGTTAAATAATATTATTAATATTCAATTAATTATTTTGTGATAACATCATTATTATTGGTAAGGTTTTAGTTAATTTATTAATTCAACGATAATATCATTATTGAAAAAAGGGTTTTAATTTAATAACACCAATATCATTGTTTTATTAATTGATCAAAATATAATATTCTTATTTATGAATAAGATTCAATAGCTAAATAACTAATGACATTACTAACGTGTATTTAGATGAACAATAATAATATGCTCATTATACAATTTAGTATAGAAATTTATAAGCCACGATCATTGTTAATTATGTTAATTTCCACCTTAGGAATTATTTTAATAATCGAGAAAATTGTCAATATCTATAAATATAACTAGCATCCACTGTTCTTTTGATTGCAATAAAAGACAAGTGCCACATAGTGGCTAGTACTTGCCTTTATAGTATTTTAGTTTAATAAAAACAAATAATTTTTATTAATGTGAATAAAATTAAATGTGAGTTTTGTTAATTATAATATTAACATAATCATTTTAAAATGTGACATTAATGTTAATTTTTATTAAAATTATAATAATATATTAATCATTATAATGTAAATTGTAAGATAGTGCATGTCTATATAATAAAAGATAGTTACATGTATTTATATTAATATTAATAATTATTAATCTTATCTTAATTATATTATATAAAAATCAATTATCTTTTATAAAAATAATTATGTATTAAAATTTTAAATATTACAAAAATAATATAAATATCAAGTAAAATCAAATGATAGTATAATATAATTAGAAGAAAAAAATGATAATTATTATATAAATATAAAATTTATCTAATAATTTTAAAAATATTTGCATCTCCTCATCTTTTTAAATTAAATTGGTGTATAAATATGCAATCTCTTTAGAAGCTTAGTGTAGAAGCTTGAGATGTGCTTAATAATAGGAAAAATAATAGTTCAGTATCTTAAAAATAGGCAAGATGACAAAAAATAGGAAAAATAATAGGTCATTTCACTTTTCCTAAAAATGGGTCAATAACACCAAACTTTTTAGCCAATCATATTCACAAAAAATATTTTTTCTAATTTATAAAGTTAAATATTTTACAAGTTAACTTTACAAAATTAAATTTTATTATATTTTTTTAAAATATTGTTTTTGATTGGTTGAAAGCTAACTTATTAATAACTAATTAATTAGAAAAAACAAAATTGATTGCAATCGTATTGCCTACAACAAGTACTAATAACACCTTTGGTCAGTGCAACATTAACGCACATGCTAGATATTTGAGATTTGGAATCTAACATCATTATTTATACTAGGAAAAAAGTTTTAGGCTACCTCTTGGGGGAAGTTGAATCGAATGGTTGTCTGAACAATAGGGATATTTTTTAATAGTTTTAAATTGAGGCTCATTCATACAGAGTCGACTAACTCCTAGACAAAAAGCACCTATGTACATACAAAAACGCATGAAAACATACATAATGACATACATGGTACCATACATAACATGAAGAGATGACACTATGTGGGGCCCGCCAGATGGATGATAGAAGTGACATAAACGACAACGGAAGGAAATGACACAGGAAGCAAGGAGGTGTCCCATCGTTGATAATATATCGACATTTTTTTCCTTGTGCGAGAAGGTAACCGTTAGTGCGGGAAGGGTGGTGCTACAGTTTAAATTTTAATGGGTACTGTTCACTTGGAAAACCCGTTGTTCTTTGGGTATTCTCATTTTGCAGGTTGAAATCAAAATGTTGGAGAGAAAGGGCACACCGCAGGTAGGGGAGAGGACCAAGTGACTTGAGGTGAGGTGTTTCTAACCGACTATATGCAATGTTGAAGGTTTTTATGTATTGTTTCATGTGTTGTTAAAAATGTGGGAATGTAATTAAATGTGGATTTATAGTTGCGTTGTTGTTAAAATATTTTGTTATTAAAACCATAGGAATGCAATGAAACACGGATTTAGAAACGCCCATTGTTTCCAACAACCTTTGACACTATGTATTCTACTATTTCATTCTACAGGTTGAAAGTGAAAGGTTGGAGAGTGGAGTTGCAAGTGAGAGGTTGCAGAGCAAGGGGAGACTATGAAAAGTGAGTTGAGGGGTTTCTAATCATTTGGGTTGTTAGTTGTAAAGGGGTTTAAAATGTTATGAGGGTTTTTGTTTGTAAATTGTTTTCAAACTTTAAGTGGGTTTAGGGTTTTGTAAAACCCAGTGTTTTGCATCTTAGAATTTTAGAAAATAAAATGAATTTCTTTACAAAATTTTGTTATTTAGACCTTAGGTATGTAATGAAAGACACTGTTTTATAAACACCCCGTGTTTTCCATTTCATTCATATTGGAGTGATAATTGCAACTGCACATTGTATTTGTTTGAGGCATTTTTTCAAATAGTTCACTGCCTTGTCTATGAAAGCATATTAGTAAGCATAATAGTAAGCAATAACAGAGAAAAGGTAGTGAACAGTTTGAAAATTGCCTCAAAGAAATGTGGTGACAAGCACAAGGCAATGAATTGTTTGTAAGTATGATTGCTTATGTATGGCTTACCATTGTGTTTTGGAAGACATATACTCACCCCACACTGTGTTTTCCAACTTGCAATCACACTATGCATGTATATGGTTGTTGGAAAACATCGTGTGTTTACTATGAAAGCATAATAGTACATTTGGATTGTCATGGCATTCCGACACCATGGTGATTGGAATGACATGACAAGCCATAGAAAAGGAAATGAACTATTTGTATGTATGATTGCTTATCTATGGCATGCCATTGTGTTTTGGGAGACATATACTCACCTCACACCGTGTTTTCCAACTTCCAATCACTATGCATGTAAATGGTTGTTGGAAAACATTGTGTGTTTTCTATCAAAGCATATTAGTAGATCTGGATTGTCATGGCATTCGAACACCATGGTGATTGGAATGAGATGGCTTGTGAACTGTTTCTATGTATGATTGCTTATATAGGGCATGCCATTGTGTTTTGGCAAACATATACTCACCTCACACTATTTTTTCCAACTTGCAATCACACTATCCATTATCTTATATGTATTTTACCATTTACTTTAGAGTGTTGTAGATATTTTATGGTCTATGGTTTCATTAAAGCTAACAATGTGAATCAATTGCACATTGTGCTATGTAAGCTTCCATGCATCATACCATAATCATTGTTAGAAGTGTATTCTCTGTTGTGCAGTTGAATGTTTTTTTTCTATTGCATTTCTATTCTTTTTTGGGGGCTGCAGACTGCAAGGTAACCCATAGTGATCAGGTAAGATTGAGAGACCATTTTCATTGTTTGTTTTATTGCTTGCATTAGAATGACAAGATTAGTATTAGTATTAGTTTTTTGTGATAACTCTGGAACTTTATGGGATGAGGATTGGGAAGCAACCCATATCCTCCTAGGTAAGATTCAAATATTGTCTTTAGTATTCCGATTCATTTCTTGCATTAGAATGAAATGATTAGTCTTTTGAAATAAATCTGCCATTTTATGGGGTTAGTTTACATTATTTTTTCTTGATATTGTTATTTCCTCTCTATGCCAAGTATGCAAAATTATCGTGTGAACTAGTCTCAGGTGCATTTATAAACTAATTTAAATAGTTTTCTTCCCTCTCTTTTTCAAACAACACACCATTTGTTGCATATTTTATGTTTCAACTGCTAGAAGAAATTTGTAAATCAGGAATACAAATATGCAAGTTTGACATCAGAGCTTATAATATACTTGCTTTGCTGTATCGATATGGAGTTTGATTTTAAAGGCACGCTAAGCTCAAACTAGGTTAATCTATGGGTATTTCTAATCTTCAACTTAATACACATATCCAATATGTCCATGTGCGAGGGTATACAACAAAATAAATATTGACTATTTTATATTGCTACATGCTACTAATTCCCAATGATGGCCTTGTTTTACATGCCAGGAAAAGTAGCTTTCCACAACCTGACAAAAGAAATCCCTAAAATATAAGTTCCATTTGTCTTTTTCATATATGATAACCTTGTTTTATCTTTTGGCATAGAAATGAGTTTCTTGTGCTATGGATGGTACAACAGCGATGCAAAGTATCATTGTGGTTATGATTGAGGACATAACTTCTTATGAAATTGTCTGATGGAAGGTCAACTTGATATCAGGTTTGGGCTGCTGCAGTACTGACTTAATGGATTTATGTTGTAGAATTGTCATAATACATATTATTGTGTTTTTTAATTTAGTATGTTTGATTCTAAAGTTACATAATTTTTGTTGGAAAAAGTTGTCTATTTGAACAAGTGCATAGCATAATTTTTTCTTTTTTTATTGAATTAAAGCTGTTGAGAAAAATACAGAGAACCATGGCTATTCTCAAATAATAGCCATATGTAGTACAACTAGATAGCAGCCATCTAATTAAGATACATATTAGCCCTCCAAAGAAGGGAAAAATGAAAATAGAAAGAACAATAAATCTGTCACATACCAAATGGGACTGAAGCAAGAGAAAACCGTAAACTGAAATGGTCCCAATTGAACAGTAACCAATTGAAGCATTCAGCTGCATAGGTTCTTGTATTGGATTTGATATCCAATTGATTAGCCACGTGGTTCATAGTATGATGTATGTCCTTGAAGCATTGATAATAAGATTTATTCAAACATCCCTCAATACAATGAAGAATTATCCAAGCAGGTTCAGTCTAAGCCGACTTGCAGTTTTGAACAAGAATCATGGAGGCTTAGTGTATGACATCTCCAACCTAAGGTATAGCATAAAGTTAATGGATTTTTTTTGTGACTAGTATCATAAGGGTATTATTTGAGGTCCTAGGAGGTCAAATTTGTTACTTTGTACACTGTAAATTTTTGAATTTACGATGGATTTGCATTGCATTAGGACAATGATAGATGCCATGAACAGATCTTAGTCAACTTGATTGGCTGATTTCATACTCTTCAACATAAGGTGGAAAATACTATATAAAGGTCGATTTACGTAGACAAGGAAAATAACTGTTTTTGTGTATGATTGCTTATCTATGGGTTTCCACTATGTTTTGGCAGACATAAACTCACCTCACACTGTGTTTTGCAACTTCCAATCGTATTGTGCATGTATATGCTTGTTGGTAAATATCAGGTGTTTACTATCAAACCATTATAGTAGATATGGATTGTTATATCATTTCAACACCATGGTGATTGGAATGCGATGACAAGCCATAAACAAGGAAATGAACTGTTTATGTGCACGATTTCTTATCTATGGGTTCCCACTATGTTTTCACAGACATATACTCACCTCATACTATGTTTTCCAACTTGGAATCCTATTGTGCATGTATATGCTTGTTGGAAAACATCGGGTGTCTAGTACGAAAGCATAATAGTAAATATGGATTGTCATAGCATTGCAATACCATGGCGATTGGAATTCCATGAAGAGCCATAGAGTAGGCAATGAACTATTTCTATTATTTGTCTATGGCTTGTCATGGAATTCCAAGAAGATGGTGGTGGAATGTAATGACAATCCATATTTTCAATTATGCTTGGATACATTTTTTCAACAATCCATATTTACTATTTTGCCATGGTGTTCGAAGCCATGGGAATCCATATTTACTATTATGCTTTGATAATTTTTTTGCAAGCATGTGTAGCTTGTTCAAAAGAACCTGTTTGAGGTTTTTAGCCATAGAAGCAAGGTAGTTAACTGTTTGCTAGATTTCTTTCTTAGACATGAATGAAAATTATGGTAGCATAGTGAACTGTTTCATAAAATCCCTCAAAGAAATCTGGCCTCGTGGTGATGGAATTCCATGATAATCGATATTGCAATTGCTGCAATATGGATTGTCATTGTAAGACCTACTCATTAAAATGTCAGTAAAATTAATAAATTAGACAAAAATAATGAAACAAATATGATAACAGGAGGAAATTCATTTAAAACCAACTTAACAAACTTCATTAATATGAAAGTAGTATTTTAGTCAATGTATTAGACAAATTTTTCCCTTTAATGAATTTGAACAATAAATGCTCTTTATATTGCAATGATTAACATACTCATGAATTGAATGCAATCATTAGACTGAGATAAGTAATATTAAATCAATTCAAAAACCTTCACAACCATAAAACATGAATGAGATTATAACACCCTATTTGTCTTGAGTGGAAAACCCTCTTGGGGTAGAAAAACCACTTGAAAATTGCCTCACTGGCTTAATCTCAAAACTTGTTGTTTACAATGCCTCATTGGCTATATATCAACATTTTATGAGGAGGTTATTGCTAGAGTTACTGAGCTCCTAAATAGTGGCCTTACTTGGAAGAAAACTATGAAAGTGCCAGACCAAATTAGTCTGAATCAATTTTTTCGCGGCGAAGAGAAACCTGTCAAGTTGCAGGGTGGCTTTGACCGCGAGGTGCTACCAGAGCCATGTGATAGAGTTTATTTGGTGATCATGAAATATTTCACGCTGGAAGGAAGGTATGGGGTCTACTATTATTACCACTTTAATTTCCTCAACCACCTTAGGAATCATTTGCATATTTCCATTCTTTTTTTCTTGTATCATGCTCTTGATAGCACTGTTGCGGAGTTTAATGAAGCCTCTATTTCTGGAAAGAATTATACTATCCTCCACTAGGGCCTTATGTCTAGGCTTTATCATTTCCATATGGCACTTTTCCCCACTCGGCCTATCACTGTGCAAGAAGTCCCGTCTCTCCCTACTCTTGATGAAACCCCGATCTCCTCTACTCCCCCCTCTGCTAGTATTTTGGACACGCCGGGATCGAGTAAGAAAAAATGACTAGAAAATCCTACCCTGAAAGACCATCACCATGGCACTTCCCCTGGTAAGGGCCCAGGGGATACAGGTAGGGAAAAAAAGTGGCTTGCCTCTACCCCGTGCCCTAAGGCTAAAGCCTCTAAGAGAACTAAATTCTGCCTCCAGCAAATTGATTCCGACATCGAGATTACTGAAGAAGCTAACACCCCCCGTAGATCTCATAGACTGGTTCTTAAGCAGGACAAGGTGGGAAGTCTTAAGGAAGCTTCTGATTCAGATAAGGATAATGGGAGTGACAGTGAAAGTCTAGAGGAAATGGTGGTAGGTAGGGAAGGCCAGTCTGTGTCAGTGAACAATGCATCCCATGTGTTTGAAAGCTTGAAGAAGGGTCCTTCTGGTGACAATGTGATGGAAATTACCCCACGATCCTCTGATGCAGATAAAGGAAAAGCCCCCTTGCAGGAAGATCACAAGGAAAAAGATCAGGCTTGGGAAGAAGTTGGCAAGCTGAAGGGGAGATTGGATAGGTTGGAAAAAAAGGTCGAGGGGGTGTCTCAATTTTCCCTGAGGGTCATGCACAAGTCTACCACCAGTCTATGTTTGCTGTAGAAGGACAAGTCTGTGGATGATGCTGAAGATGATGCTAGTTTCAAGGAGCTACTTGAGTTCCTCACGGCGGATTGGGCGACGGATATTTAGGATATGCCTGGCAGGAAGGATAAGAATTAGGCCATTGGGCCTTTTTGTTCTTGTTTATTTCTATGTCTTGTTGTTTGTTAATTCTGCTGAACTGGTTGGACCCCTGGGGGTCTTTGGACTTATTTGGCTGGTTTCATGCTTACATGAAGAACTTTTTTATCCTACGGTTACTGTTACTTTTTGTTTTTTGATGATGTGCTATGGGTGATGGCTTTCTCTCTACTGTCACTGTGCTGTTAATGTGCTTTCGCTGGATGGCCTTTGTTGCCTTGTACTTATGGGTCAACACCCTTGTTTTGCTACTTTTTAATTCAAAAACATTTTCAATCATTGTTTTAATGATACGGAAAGTATCACTTTTGTTTCTCTTACAACATCTTCTAAACTTGCATCACTCAAGATTTAGATGCATAAGTTTAAGTACAACATAATTGATTAATTTCACAAAGCACTAAATGTGCTAGCCAAATAACTTTCAAATATGAATTAATGAAATGCCATTTGTAAACTGAGAATAATACTCTTTTCTGCTCACCATCTTTTTGAAAGAATACATGGAAGGATATATATAATGTTATGGATTACTGAACTAGAGTATCTTTTCAAACTGAAAAGTAACTTTCTTCTCTAAATGTCCCTTAACAGGTAATAGTTACAAAACTGAAATGTTTTTAACAAATTTTAATCAATGCTTCCTTGAAACAATGCCCATTGTCTTGACATAATAGTATATCATAAAGATATTCAAAATTATAAATTGTTTTCCCAAATGATAAATAAAACTAAACCATGACAGGAACAACTAACAATTGACACAATGCAAACCAACAATTGTAATCATATGAATGAAGCTTGACAATAACTAACCACAATGCCAACATGGATTAAGTTACAGATCTGAGATAATAAAAACTTTACCCAAACAAAATGAAAAGAACTTAGGTTTGACTTGATACCCAACATTGTATGTAGGGTTCAAAGGCAATAATAGATTTTATACATTTTAACCATATTGAAAACATAGTGGGTTGTAGGTTGTATATCACACACTGTTTTCCAACTTGCAATTATACATAGATAGTATGGTTGCAACAAAACTCTTGTGTTTTTTAGACATTAAGACTTTCATGAAACTCACCTAAAAAAATTATTACAACTTTTCGGTGGACTAAAATTTTGGTTTTGAAATTGTGATATGATGGTAAATCAAAATGCACTGAATATTTGCAGGTTGGAAAACAAAGTGTGGGATGTCAGTATTGTTGGAAGTGGATTCACTCTGAGAGGGGGGGTGAATCAGAGTGAAATAATTTTTAACTTTTGACTTTGAAAGCACAACAATTTTTTTTACTAATTTAAACTCAATGTGGCAGACTTGTTTATGCAAGTGTACATTAACACTTTAAATCAAATTGACATGAAACTTGATTAACTTTTACAACTCATGTTAAAAGAATCATATGATATTGTTCAATTAGTGTGTGAACAATCTT
Source organism: Sequoia sempervirens (assembly GCA_007258455.2). Taxonomy (NCBI): domain Eukaryota; kingdom Viridiplantae; phylum Streptophyta; class Pinopsida; order Cupressales; family Cupressaceae; genus Sequoia; species Sequoia sempervirens. The sequence continues at coordinate 301,954,051 of VDFB02000017.1, read as the reverse complement.
GTATGTGCTTTTGAAACAAAACTACAACTTTTCTCAATACACTTTTCTTTTTTTATAAAAAGCGTAAAAACTTTATTGAATATAAAAAAAGAGCATTATAGTCAAAACCAAGGGAACAAGCCCAGAACCAAAAGAAGTAACACAACAAGCACAGAAACAAAATCAACTATCTTCCAATATCCTTCTATCCTCCTCAAGGAACCCATCCAAATCTTGACGAAACTCAGGTGAAACCTACACCCAATCCTCAATCTTCCAACCATTACCTTGCTCAAAAGCCCATTTAGCCAAGCAGTCAGCAACCCGATTCCACTCCCTCGGGATATGAACAAGAGAAACCGCCTCCATCCTGGAACTAACCTGAAGAATCCGCTGAACAACCAAAGCTAACTGCCAATTAATATCAGACATCTTTCTTTCATTCAAAATATTAACCAAGATCTGTGAATCCACTTCACAAATAATCTTTTGCCAACCCAAAGCAAGGGCCCACTCCATAGCATAAAGAATCGCCAAGCCTTCCATGAGATTAACAGTCTTCTCCCCCTCATGAATAAAGAAAATAAATATCACCGATCCCCTAGAATCCCTGCCAACCCCACCAATCCTAGCAGGCCCAGGATTTCCTCTAGAAGATCCATCAGTATTGATCTTCAAAATTCTAGCTAGAGGAGGTAACCACCTACCCATCCATTGCACTCTCATGTTCCCTTTCTTGCCTCTCCTAGAACCACCAGAAGAAGAATGTATCCCCTACAGCCCTAATCTGTCCACCAACTCAACATTCCCTTTCCCTAGGGGAAAAAACACTTCACTATTGGCCTCAACTGACTCCTGTATCATAACTAAGATACACAACCACACCTGCTGACCCACCAATTTCACACTGTGGAATATCCTACGATTTCGCTCAAGCCAAACCTGCCAAAGAAGGAAAGTAGGTCCAACATACCAAACTTCCTGCAAAAAGGAAGCCATCGAGGGGGGTCTTCCCATACTATCCCAGAACTCCACCAAAGAGGAAGCATGAACACAAGGATGCTTCCAAACCTCCCACCACCAATTCCAAAGCTGCAGAACAAAGGGGCAGCAGAAGAACAAGTGCGAGGAATCCTTTTCCTCAGTCCCACATATCACACAAACTGAAGGCCCCTAGAAACCATGTTTATGAATGTTGTCCCAGGTCAAGCACCTATTCCACGCTAAAGTCCATACAAAGAAATTGCATTTTGGCCATGATAGCTTACACCACACCCTCTTCCACCAAGGAACCTCCACCCTAACCAACTTCTGAGCCAATAACACCTGATAGCCACAAGCAACAGAGTAAATCCCCTTAGGATTGTGTGCCCATGCAAGAATATCCTCTTCAAGTAGAGAGCTACAATGCCTACTGCAAAGAATCATGTTAAGCTCAACACCACCTTCCTCCTCCCCCAAATCTAGCCACTGAGAGGGATCCTTCCAACCAGCCCTCTCCAATTGACCATAAAAAGAGGACTTGAAATCACTCACCCTAGACCAACCAATCGCAAGAAATCTCTAGCTTAAAGGACGCAGGTGAGGAAACTGGGAGATAAGTGGAGGGAAACCATCCCAAGAATCTGACCAAAAAAGAGCTTCCGAACCCCGTCTACAGATCCAAAATAAACCTTCCTTGATGAGCCTCGCAACCTTCTAAAGAGTACTCCAAATCACCAAACCTTTCCCCCCAAGAGGATACCTAAGGAGATCATGTTGAGGGGCACCAGGGAAATACTTATGAGATAATATCCTGGCCCACAACTGATCCTGCTCCACACACCATCTCCAGAAAAGCTTAGCAGCCGCAACCTCACCGAACAATGTTGACTGTCGTAAACCCAGACCACCGTACTGCTTTGGACTACACACATCTTCCCACTTGACCAGGCTCCACTTGGAGGATGAGAAGCATCCAATCCATAAAAACTGCCTTTCAAGAGAATCCAACTCCTTCAGAAACCCTACTGGAGCCACTTGAAGCATACATATGTAAGTAGGGAGTGCTTGCACAACCGACTTAAGAAGCTGAACCCGCCCAACAAAAGATAACCATCTATGTGTCCAATGATTGAATTTCACCCATAACTTATCAATAATATTTTTCCAAGAGCCCTTGGGAAGCCGACCAATGGAAATTGGAATTCCCAAGTAAGTAAAAGGGAGAACCCCTATCTAAAACCATAATATATTAGCAATTCTTCTCTGAATGGAGGCGGGCATATTGAAGAAGAAGATGGAAGATTTATCCTCATTAATCAGTTGCCCCGAAGCCACAAGGTAAACATCTAACAGTTGCCTCAGAATAGTAGCTTCCTTGATAGTAGCCATCCCCATCAAGGCAGTATCATCAACAAACTACAAATGAGACTGTAGAGGAAGATGTCCACCCTAGTGCCAACCCTGAATGATACCTAGTCCAACATTTCTTTTCAACAGACGCTCAAGACCTTCAACAAGAAGAAGAAATAGGTACGGGGAGATAGGGTCCCCTTGGCGCAGACCCCTAGAAGCCCCAAAAAGTTCAGAATGATCTCCATTTATCAGTACCGAGAAGGATACTGATGTAACACAACTCATGACCCATTGGATCCATTCTTCACAAAAACCAAAAGCAACAAGGATCTTCCATAGGAAGGACCATCTAACCCTATCATAGGCCTTAGCCATATCCAATTTAATGAACATTGTCTTCTTATGGGAACTGGCCATGGAGTGGATGGTCTCAGTAGAAATAACAACCCCGTCCAAAATCTGTCGACCCACAACAAAGCCACTCTGTTCCTCAGAAATCAACACTTTAAGCCACTTCTTCAATCTCTCAGCCATTAACTTGGAAATAATTTTATAAACCACATTGCAGAGGGAAATAGGCCTAAACTGTGTTAACCTATCCACCCCTTCACACTTGGCAATAAGAGCAATGAAAGTGGAATTAAGAGCACACAACATCTGCTTATTCCTCTGGGACTCCTGAACAACCACCAGAAGATCCAACTTTATGATATCCCAGAAATCTTGAAAGAACTCTATTGGGAAACCATCAGGGCTAGGAGCCTTTCCACACTTAATTTGGAACACAATCTCCTCCAGCTCCTCTAGAGAAATCTTCCTCATCAGATACTCATTCACCTCCCTGGGAACCAACTGAGGGATACAAGAAAGAACCAGTTCCTCCTCGACTGAACCCCATTGATAATCCTCTCTGAAGAGAGTAGCAAAATACTGTGATGCCTCAACCATGATTTATTGAAATGAGACAACACGATCCCCCTATCATTAACCAACATAAAGATATAATTACCATGCCTCCTAGCCTTCACAAAATTAAAGAAAAAGGCAATATTTTTGTCCCCTTCCTACAACCATTCGACACGTGCCTTTTGCTTCCAATAAACCTCTTCCCGTAATTCACATTCCTCAACCACCTTCAGAGTCCTAGTCTCTTCTTTCAGAAGATCCTCAGAAACCCCATTCTCCTGAATCTTCCCGTAATATTATTTTACTCTTCTTGAGCAATGGCTTTATCATGAAAAATATTACCAAAACATCTTCGGTTCCACCTTTTAAGCTAGTACTTGACGAATTGAAGAAGCTTGGAAAAGGTATACATAGCTATACCAAAGGCAGGTCTACCTATCCTCCACCACACATCCACTTGGTGATACAGAGTAGGGTCTCGTAACCACATAAGTTGGAATTTGAAGGAAGGAGAATGAGACGCCCGAGCAGAGATGATGCTAAGCTTGATAGGCCAATGGTCTGAACCCCTCCAATCCAAAATTTCAGAGGAAGTAAACCACAAGTCACCAACCCAATAACATGAGACCTAGAACCTATCTAGCCTCTCGGCAACAAAGTCCTCACTAGTCCTCCTATTATTCCAAGTAAAATGATGATTACTGGGCTAAACATCAATAAGATTTAGATCAACAATGCTATCCCTCAGAAGCAATGCAAAAATTTCCAATCTAGCAATTCCACCCCTTTTCTCAGACAACTCCACAATAGCGTTGAAATCTCTAGCTAGAATCCACAGGTGGAGAGGAGCTAGACTGCGAACAAAACAAAGGTGGAACCACATAAGCTGCTTACCCTGATAATCAACAGGCGAATACACATTAGAGAGGAGAATACACTCTCCCGTCATGAAGCATGAGGCCACCAAGGAAATAGAAGATCTAGAAGACATCCACTAGAGGGGGAAAATCCTCCAGGGGTTCCATAAACAAGCCACCCCCCCGGATGCACTGTGAGCTCCAACACACTGACACTCGCCAAACTTCCACAGCTTAGGTAACATATTCAACATACTCTCCACAGATAATTTAGTTTCCTAAAGAAAAAGAATATCCAGAGATTGATTCCTAACCAAATCACGAACAAATTTTTGTTGAGGGCCACTGTTCAAGCCCCTAACATTCCATGATAGGACAATCATTTCTAGTTACACAAGAAGTGCGAATCCAGGGTCTTGACTACCCCTGACTCCACCAGAGTTTCCCCAGTTGATTTAATCTTTTCCATATCCTTTTTTCTACCCAGCTTGGGATTCTTCTCACCAACCCCTTTCTTTGGGTCCTTTTGCAGAATACCCATGCAAGAAGAGGAAAAAGAGTTCTTTCCAACTTCTGCACCAGTCTTTATGGGCAAAGGAGAACCCTCTCCCCCATGCTTCAAAACTCCAATAATAGGATCCGGCCCAACTTGAACAATCAACTGTTGATCTGTGTCCATCTACCCAACACCCGTATCTTGCACCTCCTGCATAGCCTCCATAGGAGGCCCATCCTTTCCTGCACCCAAAGTTCCTTGATCCAAGTGCATCAAACCCAGATTCACTTCCTATTGGTTGAGGTCATCCAACACCTCAAACCTATTGAAATTATCATCATCTTGCCTCTCCCCCAGAGTCCTCTTCTACCATCAATTTCTATTACGAGTTTTGACAGGGATATATCCATCCTCTCCAGTACCATCACCCAGAATAGGCCCCTTCCCCTTATCAACCCTAGATGGATTGTGAAGAGGTTGGGAAGATTGGGTCACCACTGGCTTAGCCCTAATGCATCTACGCTGCAAGTGTCCATATTCATGACAAATTCGGCACCTAAAAGGTAGAGTTTCATAATCTAACTGCCGCACCCATGTATATGATCCTGCACTTACTTCCACAAAATCTGGCAATGGCATGCTTAAATCAATTTCTACATAGATATGGGCAAAAGTCATTACCTTTTTAAACTGTGTTTGCTGTGATGATCCAACTGGTTTACCAAGCATTAAAGCCACCAAATGTAAGACATCCTCTCACCAACATTTGACTAGAAACCATGGTAGCCGAACCCAAACTGGAACTCTATTCGGGAGCTCTTCAGTCGGATTGAAGCTTGCATGCCACGACTTCAAAAGTAGGCCCACTTGGTTATAGAAGTAGGGACCTCCCTTGAAAATCCTATTCCGATCTGCCATACAATCAAAAGAGACCATAAAGTAGTTATTCACTAGGAGTCTAATCTCCATCTCTCCTTTCAGCATCCAGGTCCTCTGAGCCCAAGATTCCAAAAATTGCAATGAAACACTTAAACCCATAAACTTGCAATAAAAGGAGTGCTTCGAATAATATTCAATATCATCCACCAACAACTCCATTAGGATAACCAATTTCGGTCTCTCCTTACATCTTTCCAAGCAACCGTTAATCTTCTTAATCTTAGATACCCCAGACGACCCAGAGCCAATCTTCTCTTGATCCTGCACAAACAAATTATTATCAAAAACCTTCGCACCCTGTGTCAGAGATTTTGAACCAAAAGCTGATCAGAAATCCATCTTGGGGTTAACCCTAGATGATTACCCTCGAGACATGAACCCAGAACGAGACCCTAAGCGAGCATGCAAACCACCAGGAAGAGAGAACAGAGGAAAATTCCCACACGAGGGTTAACAAAAAACCCCTCTGGCTCCACCCACAGCTCACTAAAACTCAAAAGTTTCAACTTCAGCTTCAAGAGGAAATGCCCTTCACCCAATCAGGCAACACACAACCCCAAAAAATAACCACATCCCAAATTAGACGCCCACACCACACCAAAAAAATGCAGCCCTGCGCGGGCCTAACAGGTAGATCGAGCTTCACCAGGTAGCAACACACTGGAATCCACCTGCTCGCCACTACGCACAGGAAAAAAGCCGGCCTAAACCAGTTGGCATGAGCAAAACAATCACCAATGCGAGCCAAGGATAGCCAACAAGGAAGGAAGGAAACACAGCAAGAACAACACCCTGACCGTAGTAAAATCCCCCCTCGTTGCACCAACAGGTAGACACCAAGAACGAGCTAGGGCACAGACGCCCTAGCTCGACCATCAGAGCACGGAAATGCCATCTTCAATAATTCTTCTTAATGCATTTTTAATTTTCTTAACAGAAGGATTTTTAAAAATAGATTTGAACAATTTTAACTTTGCATGACAAACTTTTGAAATATGAACCTTTCGAGCACACTAAAAGTATCAGAGCATTGTCTGAATGAGCACATTAACATAAAATAAAATGAGAGACAAATAACATCACATAACACAAGATTTCCTGAGTGGAAAAACCCTCTTGGGGTATAAAAAACCACTCACTAAAATTTCCCTTTTATTAATCAAAGAGCACCAACTCTGTAACAATGTGGAGCACCAACTCCCATAATCTTTCTAAAGCACCAACTTCATCAAACATTCAAGATATTGCAACCCATCAAAACCTTATAATTGCAATCATTCTTTGCAGTCATACAATTACAATAGGATACACAATGATTTTGCAATAATGCCCAATTAAAAAATAATCTCTGTAATGCAATTAGAGATGAAAAACAATATGAGCCCAATCTTCCTCTTTACATTATGATTTCACAATAATATTCTGTCCAGAAATTTTCTTCTCTTCACATTACACACTTTCAAGTGTTTTTTGCAAAGATATATATATATATATATATATATATATATATACAATGTTTGTAAAACAATTATTCATCTTTAAAAAAAAAACCCGTATTCAATAACCAAATTTTATAAATTGGTAAGAAAAATATTTGATCATGATATCAATCAAGGATTTTTAAGAAAAAATCAATGACTTGAAGATGAAAATACCATTGTGAGATGAAACCCTTGAGTTTACACTCAGGTTCAAAGTAGTTTCAGATTAGTTAAGAAATTTGTTCAAAACTGAAACTAAGTTTTCTTTTCCTCTTTCACTTCTCATTTACTAGATTTACCTTTGAAAATTCAAAACAATGCATAGATATTACCTCTGTCATGGTGGATTTAACCTATAAACAAAATCCCTAAAGTTCTTCATGAAAAATTTCCCAAACTACTGTTTCCAGCTGAAGTGAAGACCACCAACTATCTTTCCATCCATCAAAGACCATCATAACTGAAAACCAAGTCAGAATACCACAGCTAACATGTTCAACCTACAACTGTAATTCCAGCATGGCGGCGCTAGGGTTCAAACTTTTGTTTACCCTATTTCTTTCTTCATCGAAACTCCAAACCAAAATGAATGAAATTTTAAATCCTAAAATCATATTACAATCATTTTGAAATCCATGTCACCGACACAATGAAATATTAAATGAGTGCCAAATCATAATCCACACGTGCTATCCAAGTCAACACAGTCAACATACTCATTAAACAATAATACTATTGCTTCCAAGTAAGCAAACCAAGTATAATTCATTTGCTGACAATCCAAGTCTCTAAAAAATATGTATTGACTACTGTGCAATGTATAAGCCCGAAACATGATCGACCTTCAATCAAAAACCAAGGAAATGCCACCTTGCCAATCACTTTAAAAGTGATAACCATAGTGTATATTGTTGGCCTTAAGTGCTAATGCACTTTAAAAACAAATAGAAATGTCTTAATGCCGACCAACTTATATCACAAGAAAACCATATGCCAAGATATAAATGAATATAAAATGTGAAACCATATAACATGTGAAGGCCCAATAATGTCAAAATACTCTTTGTAAGAAATGATATGAAAAGTCTAAGCAATACCATTTCTTATGAAGCTATAGTAGCCAACTCAAGGATACAAGACTAACTTTGTATCAATACAAACATCTCCACCTCATGTATAATGCAATAACCCTTGTGAAGCTATATGTATAGCATGCTAACATATGCACCAAACTAATCTGGCCATGAAGATAAGAAATGAAAAAAACCAACTGATGAGTGTATATATTTATACCAATGATGCCAAATGAAATACCATACTCAAGTGTCAAGAAGAGCATTAGTAAAATTCCAACCCAAAAACCCACATACCAAATAATATACCATAATCATGGATACCAAAGAATTATGAGACAACCATGAAGATTACCAATAGAATGCCATGAAGACATAATGAACCTTGTAAATGATGCCATGATCAATCTAATAATGAACAACTGAAATAATATACTTGTTGTATAATAAAGAAGTGCCAATTTGTCAAAATGAATTCAACTGTTCCATAATAGCTTTTATCTACACATGAAGCTCAACATGATCAGTACCACAATATGTGATGAACAAATGCACCCAAATACATCAATCCAAAGCATTATCACCAAAATACTGAATATGCCAAACTGAACACAGAGAGCACCAAGTATCATTAGTCATTAGACCAATCACCAATTAGTTCAACCATCAATTAGTTTTGTCATCAAGGACAATATACCACAAAGAGAAATCCAACAAGTACATGCTTTTATGAATCTCCCACTTGAAATAGGACATGTACATACATGAGTAACGAGAGTAACGATCATCCCTTTAAACAAAATCTAAGTACGTACCATTCACCTCCTTGCCATTCACTTTGGCCAATAGGAAGAGAACTTCGCTGAAAAATGTCACCTTTGTAGCATCTGAATTGCTGTAAACTCATGCACTAGGAAATACAAATGGCATAGGAGGAAATGGTATGGGCTTGGATTTGTTTAAAGGGATAATCGTTACTCTAGTTACTCATGTATGTACATGTCCTATTTCAAGTGGGAGATTCATAAAAGCATGTACTAACATCCCACATTGTGTTTTCCAACTTGAAAATATTCAATGCATTTTGATTTGTTTTCCAATTGTTTTTAGAGCAGATTCCTTTTTTTTATTACACACTTTCTAGTACGTCCTCATATGTGTTTTATTACTACCATGTTATACAATTCTCATAACAAATATTTTTCAGATTCTATTTGATTTCTTGCATGCTAAGGGATAGAGTTTTGAATGTATTGAATACTTTCAAATGATAAAGGGAAAAACATGTGGTAATGAAGTTTTCATGTTTATGGATGAGTTTCAAAAGTATATCACAGTCTAGAAAGGAATACATTTCAAGAGTTACTGGGTTGCTATTTTTATAACACCTCGTGTTTTCCAATATGTAGTTTTACAAACAGTATTCATCTAACTAAGAGCTTTTATTTTCATAAATGTTTTGAGATGTTTATTTATGTTCTGAAGTAGTTGATGAATCAGTAGTTGGAAGTAAATATCAATTTTTTTATAGATTCTTGCAACGCTATTTGTTACTGACTTTTTTTCCCTTTTTTTTGATAGCACAACCAAAAATGTTGAACTTAAGAATTCACATTGTGCAACTTCCTTGTGACAATGAGGAAGACAATGGTAGTCCCTTCAGTACGGAGAGGCTGCATGGTGCCTTCAAATTCAGTTTTTGTATAGTGGAGGATGGCATTCGCAAGATCCACAGATTTCCTGAGCCCACTGAACCTGTACTCCCATATTCTGAGGTTGATGTAGCATGCAGTTTCTTGTCAAAATCCATGGACCTGTTGAAAAACCATATTCTAGTTCAAATTTTGTGTGCAAATTATGTTTGGGGACATGTGGCCAATCACGTTAAGCTTGATGAAGCATTGGAAAGATATGATGTTGATCAGGGTGTCTACCTCATTGGTGGCATATTCCCACATTCATTGCCTCAGTCATCCTCAGATATGAGGTGTCTACAAAAACATTTAGTAGTGCCATACAACATCAAGCTGATCATTTTTTTGACCAAGCAATGTGATTGCATGGTCATGTTGCTAAGCCACACATAGAAGAGGACATATGAGAGATGTATCTTGCCCTACGCACACTGCTTGACCACCCCACACCAGTTCTGTCAAATGATGAAAGGGTTATTTAGTGGCTTGGCATAGGATTCCCCGACCATTCCAATGAGGGCACAAAAGTAAAGACAGAAAATGTAAAGAGTGAATCTGATTAGGATGTCGAAAGGCTTGTTAAATGAAAAATGGAAACTCAAACTTCAAATTTTATTTTCTATTACTCTTTTGAAACACTACAGTTGAATGAATGATATTTTGTATTGCTGTTTATTAGTGTTTATTACTATATTTTTTTATCACTCTTTATTACTTTTTATTACTATTTAATACTTGACTACTATTTTGTAAAACTACAGATTGTAAAACACACAATGTTGTAAAAACAACTCACTCACAGTTGTAAAACACAGGGTGTTGTAAATTATTTTGTATTACCCTTGATTAGTGTTTATTGGAAGTATTTTGAATTACTCTAATTACTTTATTACTATTTATTACTATAGGAAATCTCAAGGTGAAGAACATTAGACATATGGAGTGCAATATCACAGGTACATTTAACAAGGTATGGATGAGCAACAAATTTTTAGTAGATAAAGGTCATGAACATTGAACCAATAGTAGGACAGTCACCACAACATTTAAGTAAACCTATGGTCAACACTCTCTTCCATTTTTGTTCCCAATTTCATCCATGAAGAATTTCCTCAACCTGTAGATCCTATTGTTAGCCATAACTTGAGCAGGTGTCGAGGATAGCTTTCAGTTTTTGATTACCCAAGCAACAATTGACAAAATTAGGCCTTACCAAATAACATGTGGTGAAAATCTTTTTGAAGTTATTATGGAAAAGAGTTCTTCACACTATAATGTGTTATTTTCAATTAACCTTTTTTCATGAATTCCATATATTTGATTGACTATTTTGAGCTTGATGACCTTGATCAAGAATGAGGAGGCTTGGGCTCTGTAAAAGTAGGTTTCCAGTATGATTTGCCTCTTTAGGAAGGCTCAAATTTTCCTCACAAGTTAGGTATACAAAAATATTGTAGCCAATAACAAGCACACTTTTTCTTCTATGCCACTCACAAAGCATCACCAAATGCCTCAAAATTTTCAATTTTTTTCCCATGATCTGGTTGCTCTTAGCCAGTTTTATAATCTCTTCATAGTCACAGTTGGAATGAATTTCATTTGCAAAGGTCGTTGATCTGTTAAGCATGCAAACTAGAATGTCAATACTCCACTTCTTGAACTCTCTTCCCCAAGGGAAAATCATGTGTTTTGGAGCAATAATCAAAGGCCTACATAAGATTACACAAACCTTTGATTATTGCTCCAAAAAACATGATTTTCCCTTGGGAAAGAGAGTTCAAGAAGTGGAGTATTGACATTCCAGTTTACATGCTTAACAGATCAACAAACTTTGTGAATGAAATTCATTCCAACTATGAATATGACAAGATTATAAAACTGGCTAAGAGCAACCAGATCATGGAAAAAAAAATGAAAAATTTGAGGTGTTTGGTGATGCTTCCTGACTGGCATAAAAGAAAAAGTGTGCTTGTTATTGGCTACAATCTTTTTCTATGCCTAACTTGTGACACAAATCCGAGCCTTCCTGAAGAGGCTAAGCATATTGGAAACCTACTTTTACACAACCCAGGCCTCCTCATTCTTGATGAAGGTTTTCAAGCTTGAAATAGCCAATCAAACATATAGAATTCATGGATGCACAGGTTGACGAAGTTCTTCATGGATCAACGATTTGGAATTCATTGATGAAAGAAATGGAAATCATGGATTAAAGTTATGGCTAATAGCAGGATCTATAGGTTGACGAAGTTCTTCATGGATGAAATTGGGAATAAAATTGATAATGGAAAAGATAGTGTTTACCATACGTTTACTTAAATGTTGTGGTCACTGTCCTACTATTGGTTCAATGTTCATGACCTTTATCTACTGAAAAGTTCTTGCTCATTCATACCTTGTTAAGTGTACCTATGATATTGCATTGCATATGTCTGATGTTCTTCACCTTGAAATTTCCATATTGAAATACAATAATTAACCACTTAGAAAAGGAAATAAAACACAAGAAGAAGTTGTCACGGTGAAAAGAAGAGGACCTTAATGCTATTCAGAGAGAGCTGCAATCTTGGTGCAAAGCACCTTGTTGCTGAATTTAATGAAAAGAGTCTAGATAGGTAGATAGAGTCATAATAATGTTGAATAATTCCATGTGAGGCCCTTTTATAATTTTTTTTGTGGTTTTGAGTCATTATTTGGTTATTAGGAGAAATGTTGCAAATTTGATAAAATGTTGTCAAGACAATTTTGTAAAAATGCAAAAAATGTAAAATTATGGAATGCCAAGGGTAGGTAGTTGTACACGTAGTTTTAGGTGTTGGTAGGTTGCATTTGAGGTATAAATATGTTGTGAACTCATTGGAAGAGGTTTTCAAAGGCTTTAGAGAAGAAACTCAATAAAATTTCTTAAGTTTCTTGTTATTTTCTAGTAAATTCTGAGTTTGCAGATCTGGTACGGTTCCATACACGCTACCATTGAACTAATTTACATTTGGAACAGTAATCATATGTGTTAGATTCCTTTAAAAGTTATTTTGATTGGTTTTGGGGGTGTTTTGTGAATTTAACACACTATTTCCTTCAAGCGGCCAGAAAATAGGGGTTAAGGGTTTGATTGTTAAAATGGATTGATAGGCCATTCCAACTTTTTGTATCAACTGTTTCTTCATGGAATGGGCCTAAATATGTTATGAGTAGGGGTAGGTAACATGGATTAATATTGGAAGAGAATTTACAAGGGTTTCTCCACGCTTCCCTATTGAAACATTGAATTATGGGCCTTAAGAATAAAGCAAGAGTTGGTAACTAGGAGAAATTATCTGAGAATAAGGTAGGATAGGCTAGTCCTAATGTGAGTGAGAGTATTTTTTTGTGTTTAGAAGGTTGTTAAAGTTAGGAAATGTCATTTGTGTGATGGGGAATGTAAACCTAGTCGTTAAAGGGTGAGAACAAGTGAATTTGAGTGGTTTAATGAAGGAAGAGTCAAAGAATCTTGGGGGTAGCATATTTGAGTGGTTTAATGAAGGAAGAGTGAAAATATGAAGGTGAAATTCAAAACATTGTTTTGTTATGGTCTACATAAAAGAAAGTGACCATTCAAGAAGAATTGACAAGTCAGTTAGAACCCAGTGTGTTTTCCATCGTGCAAATATTATGTACATTTTGTGTTCGAAATGTATGAACATATATTATTACCATGTTTTTTGAAAGTAAGGGTTGTTAAAAAATATGAAGGTCAAGTTGGAAACATTGTTTTGTTACAATGTGCATAACAAAAAGTGGTTAGTGAACAAGAATTGAGAAGTGAGTCACAGCCCTCTGTGTTTTCCATCCTGCAACTGTTATGTGCATTTTTTTGTGTTCAAAACATATGAATAGATATTGAAATGGAGTGGTTTTCTAAAAGTAAGGGTTCTCATAAAACAAAAAGGTGGACTTCAAAACATTCTTTTGTTACAGTCTGCAAAAAAATAAGAAGTGAGCCACAACCCATTGTGTTTTCCATGATGCAACTGTTATGTAAATTTTGTGTTCAAAACATATGAACAAATATTGAAATGGAGTGGTTTTCTGAAACTAACGATTGTCATAAAACAAGAAGGTGAACTTCAAAACATTCTTTTCTTATAGTCTGCAAAAAAATAAGGAGTGAGCCACAACCCACTGTGTTTTCCATGATGCAACTATTATGTAAATTTTGTGTTCAAAACATATGAACATATATTCAAATGGAGTGTTTTGATGAAACTAAGGGTTGTCATAAAACAAGAAGGTGAACTTAAAAACATTCTTTTCTTATAGTCTGCAAAAAAATAAGTGAGCCACAACCCACTGTGTTTTCCATGATGAAACTGTTATGTAAATTTTGTGTTTGAAACATATGAATAGATATTCAAATGGAGTGTTTTGCTGAAACTAAGGGTTGTCATAAAATAAGAAGGTGAAATTCAAAACATTATTTTCTTACAGTCTACAAAAAAATAAGAAGTGAGCCACAATCCACTGTGTTTTCCATGATGCAACTGTTATGTAAATTTTGTGTTCGAAACATATGAACAAATATTCAAATGGAGTGGTTTTCTGAAACTAAGGGTTATCATAAAATAAGAAGGCGAATTTCAAAACATTCTTTTCTTACAGCCTACAAAAAAATAAGAAGTGAGCCACAACCCACTGTGTTTTTCATGATGCAACTGTTATGTAAACCTTTAAGCTATATCATTACTTGTTTAAAGAACTCGATTAGAAGAAACTAATCACAACCAAGTTAAGTACTCATAAGAAGGGTCCAAAGAGGGTTTCACAAATTTACATCCAAGAATAACAAATATTATGAAAGGTAACAACAAGATTTACTTTCTTCTCAAGAACCGACAACCAAAACAAAAGGAAACTCAAAAACTTAAGCAAGAAAAAAAATTCCTTAAGCCTAAGAGAGAGGAATCAATGACACCTCTGGCTCTCCATAAAACATGTCTTACAAAAGAATTAAAAAAAAAACCCTTGAATACAACTTTATGTTATGATATTTATCTTCCAAGCCCTTAGTCTTTGATTGCATAACCTTGATATTTCCTTGATATTGTTCTTCATATGGTGAATGTTGTATGATACATGAAGGTATGTTTGACTTGTACATAGATAAATATATGCGAGATTTAAAAATATGAATGACCTAGGTGGATGCAACAAAGAAAGGAATGTGACACATTGATTAGATGCAAGGAAGGCATATAAATGGCTTACAAAAAGTATTCGATATGGGAGGAAAGGATATGAAAGGCTGCATATGAAAATGAATGGAATGGAAATGCTATCAATTCATCAGTTTTGAGTTGTATGTAGAAAATGAAATGAAAGATATAGAAATATGAATGACCTAGGTGGATCCAAAGAAGAAAGGAATGTAATGCATTGATGCGATCCAAGGAAAGCATATAAATGGTTTATGAAATGTTTTCTATATGGGAAGAAAGGATATGGAAGGCTGGATATGGAAATGAATGGAATGGAAAGGCTATGAAGTGATCATTTCTTTCATCATAGAGTGGAACAATTCCCCCTTTTTTATTGGTTAGGCTTTTCGTAATCATCATAGGGTGGACTAACTCGATACATACACATAAGAAAAAATCATGCCCCATTCCTCACTCTCCTTTGTACACAACAAGATGTAGAGATCCTCAAGCTTCCTCAGAATGTGAGAAAAAAAGAAAAGATATAAAAAGATAATGATATTGATGGAGACAAGAGACAAGAGTTAAGATAAAGCACAAGTTGTCATGCATGCAGTATGAAAATGATAAATATACAATATCATGATAATGAAAAAATGAAAATGCTAATGCATATGATAAGGACCAGTGGACAAAATAGTTGTAGGATGGAAAACACAGTGGGTTGTGACTCAGTAAAGCCCAATGTTTTAGTATGTTAAAGATTTTATGGTTTGTTTAAATGTTTTAGTCATAACAATGATAACACAATAAAAAATAAGAATTTAAATGATAATGATAAACAAGATCTTATTCCATAGTCAAGTTGAAAACCAAAGGAGATATGGATGCATAGGGATCAATGATATGGGTAAATGATAGGAAATGTAAGGATACACCTTATATGGAGGATGAAGATGTTGGTAGAATAAGGACAAACAACTAAGAAGGGGGGTGAATCAGTTGTCATAGAAACTTAAAATTTTCTAACTTATCTTAACTTTAATCTTAGATCTGATGAACAAGCAATTGACCATAAGCAATTAACACATCATAGAGACAAATAACACCAAGATTTTTTGTGTGGAAACCCTGTTAGGGGAAAAACCATGGTGGATGTTAGTCCACAAGATTATACTCTGTTAGAAGTATAAGGAGAAATAATAAGGGGAATGAACATGCATTTAGGCACACTGCCTAGAGCTCACTACTCAAATATAAAAGAGGACTCACTGTCCAACAATATAGAATAGGATTAAAATCCAAAGAATACGAACTAAGAAAATAACTTCTGCACAAGCCTGATTACAGTTCCAATTAAGCTCATAAAACTTTCTTCACACTCTGCTCTGTAATCAAATGATAGAAATACTATTTTCACATTTACACTTTCTCTGGAATACATTCACACTCATGTACACACTAACTTCGCTCAACCAATCACTCTTATATATTGGCTACATGGGATTTCATCACAACTTAGTCAACCAAAAAAAAAAATAATTTTCAATGTCGGCCCAAATTTACAAATAAATTTCCAATGAAAATCCACAAAGGTCAGCCACAACATAATGGAGACCTGAATTAACATATCCAATACAAAAATACTTTAATTAATTTCACCATGAAGATCCACATCACACCACCACTAACATGTTATCCAAGAACAAGAAAAAACAAACATGCACACAAATATCTTCAATCACGAGCTTCACCGAGTAATGTGGACGTACCACAAAGATAGAGAATG
Organism: Sequoia sempervirens; assembly: GCA_007258455.2. Lineage (NCBI taxonomy): Eukaryota > Viridiplantae > Streptophyta > Pinopsida > Cupressales > Cupressaceae > Sequoia > Sequoia sempervirens. The sequence continues at coordinate 301,937,326 of VDFB02000017.1, read as the reverse complement.
ATCTAGAGACATCTAAGAACACCAAGAAACAACATAGAAGTATCCACAATAACTGAGATTACTAGAATCACACAATCTTCATTTAGGAACACTGACAGAGACCACAAAAACACTGTCAGACCACAACACATTCAAAACTTCTTGTTGACCTCTGAAACTTCTAGTAAATGATCTAGAAACATTAAAAAATAAACCCTTTAATCCACACCAACTAATATTCAACTTACAAAATAGAGCCACCTTCAAGACCTGCACAGTTCCACTAGGAACCTAGAACACTTTCTTTTACAATTTTCTCAATATCCTCGACATATAAAACCTCTAATACACCAAATTCTAATAGTGTTGACATCAATGACAACCAAATATCAACAACCATATCTAAAACATCCAAAAATCTCCCCCTTTGGCATTGATGGCAACACATGTGAAAAAAAAATACCATCAACCCAACACACTGACTTCTTCTGCACTTCTCCTCTTGAAAATATTTTCACATTACACTTCTCCCCCTTTGACATCAATGGAAAAGGTAACAATGAGCTTTCCATAAACATGCTTTGAACCACATATCTTCACATCTGACTACCCCCCCTAACTAGTAGCCACAAAAACATCAATCCGAATCAAAATATAGCAATGAAGCTCTTAGATTGATGCAAGTAAATGCATCTTTAGTTCTTATCAGGAGGGGTGATTACCCCTAGCATTCCTCTAAGATAATCAAAAGTATCCTTTGGAAAAGGATTAGTAAATATATCCACAATTTGTTCTTTGGTAGGCACATACTCTAGTCTGACTTCTTTCTCATTCACTTTCTCCCTCAAGAAATGAAACTTGATTGATATAAGTTTAGTCTTAGAGTGTAAAACTAGATTCCTTGAGATATTTATTGCACTAGAGTTTTCACAGTATATGGCAATAGGCTCTTCATATATCACCTTGATATCTCTCAACATTTATTTCATCCATATCACTTGAGTATAGTTATTGGTAGAACCAATGTATTCTGCCTCAACAATGGATAGAGAAATTGAGTTTTTCTTTTTACTTAAGTAGGATACCAACTTCTTCCCTAGGAAGAAAGCACCACCACTAGTACTTTTCTTGTCATCTACATCACCAACCCAATCCGCATCAGTATAGGCACACAAAGTGAGGTCATCATCCTTTGGATACCAAAGTCCAAAGTCAACTGTGTTGGTTATTTTTAATGGAGCAACCAGGTTGGTCTCCTATTCTACCTATGGAGTAGCCAACTCCAATCAAGGGCAGCTTAGAGGACCTAGACCAACTGACAAGATCAAGAGATCTTCGGCACTTTAGGCTCTGTAGAACCAGGGCGGGTATACCCACACAATGCCTCAAAGAAGACCAGAAATTGCTTTTTATAGCAGATAACTCCCGATGTCAAGTGTTGAGGACCTCAAATGGGGCTAGATTCTCAGTAGCTCAACCTTGAAGCAACCAGGAGGTAGGGAAAGATATTAAACAAAAGATATTCAATGATTTTGAAAGGTTTTCTGAGAGGAACAGGCTGCAAGACAGATCAGTGCCTAGTTTTGGGCCACGAAGTCTAACATAAAAGGGGAAAATTACCTGCAAATAGACCTCAATCAGTGGATCTTGTTTTGTTGATGCCTTACATCAACTATCAGTGCCTTACACTGACAATCCAGCTCCTGTAGCAACCAGACTCTTCTTACCAAATCCTACCCACGAACAAGTAATCACTACTATCTGTTCAAAGGATTTAACTGCTTCCTTGAAGCAGACCTATCAACAAACAACACAGTCTCATGAAGTATGAGAAGATGAACAAAGACACATTATGCATTCATTCAAATGATTAATAGCACACAAATAAGGAGACAGTCTGATAACATGCATGAGAGACAAGCATCTTCATGTTTTCATTGCTCAAACTGATTGTATTTATAGACAAATTCAAAATTTACAGCCTATAGACTCAATATTGACTCAAGACTAAACCCTAGCCTATCCCAAGACTATTCCAGAACTCAGAAAAATGTGGGACAGAACACCAAAGTTCCAAACCCCTACATCTGGCCATGAATTCTCCCTTTATAGGAACAAGGAGAGCAACAAGCAACTGGCCAGATGAGAATACACATCACCAGCTGACTAGGACAAACCCTAAATTAGCTCATAGGCCAAGTCAAAAATTCCAACTGCCCCACTGGTCACATAAATGCAACTGGTCGAGTTGTTGCAAGAAAGACATTTCTGCACGAATGAAGCCAGGCAATCAATGTCAAATCCACCACAGAATTCAGGCACCCATACTCGAGCCATGCCATCCTTTTCCAAGAGCCATCGCCATGAATGCTGGTTTAGTGGATCCAGCGACCCTCTCATCTGCCACCATGAATGCTCCAAGTCTTCACACATGAACATAACAGAAACCCTGAAACACGCATGTTTGAATCTCCACCGTCGATCAACTGAGATCGGACGGTTGTCTTTTAAAATCTTTGTCGGACCGTTGAAAAAGGCCTCCACAGTCAACAAGACAAAAAAGAGGTCAGAGAGACATCATACAGAATCAAAATGCCTCATCGAAATGTATCACTTTTATGTACTATCCATTCACCAAGATGAGGGCACATCTCTCACTGAAGAAATCCTTTCACTTGTTCACAGTCGCTATAGTCACCTACCATCGGCGAGACATCATAGAGACTTCACCAAGCTTCATCGAAATGCATCACTTCAAGTCATTGTGACATATAACTTCTCCTGCCGATGAACTCACTTGCCAAATGTATGCCACAGAGACATTTTACGTTTCTTACCGATGCACCCTTGTATTCACTTTGTCGCTATAGCTTATTTGTCTCGGGGAGACCCTTTGTAGATATCACATTGCATCACAAAAAACCTTTATACACCTATTTGCCAAGAGAAAATAGGACTCTCACCGAAAGCCACATATGGAACCACTGTCGGCAAGACTCGACCCCATCACCATGACCACATATTGAAATAAGAGTCTCACCGAAACAATAAATCCTTCACCACCGGTTGGCGTAACAAGATGACACCCCCGAGATGTTACACTGAGAGCCCAGACTCCTACCAAAGAGATTATCCTTTATGTTTTCGGTCGGTGTAACAAATCGTATTCGCCAAGACCTCCCACCGCAGATAAAAACTTACACCGATGGGATCCTAGAGCGCACAAGTCAGGGAGACAAGATAGAACTCACTAAGACCTCACCCCGGGTGGACGCCGACACACCGAAGGGAAAAGTCCATTGGTGAGACACAAAGAAGTCGGGGAAACATCTCCCTGACATCAACCAACACAGGCCGATGGAAAAGAGACCTCGGGGAGACAACACAGGGATCGCCGAGAGGTTATCTCAAGCACCAAAGGTCTCAGCGAAAATAGTGCGGAGCCGGTAAAAACGGTAGCTAGGGGCCGGTAACGAATGGAAAATGGGGCTCGGGGGAACCACTTAAGTTAAAATGAACCGGGCTGATAGGTCAATGAATCAAAAAGGAAAATGGAAGGGGAACCAAACAAGGTCGGAGCCGGAACCAGGAAAGAGACAGGGTCAGAGTCGGAGCCAGAGTGGGGGAAGAAACGAAAAAAAAAACTGACCACCCGAGACCAAAACCAAACCCGGATCCGCCTCTGCAAAAGACAAAGGAAGGGAGATGGGAGTAGAACATAACCCAAAACTGGAATGTTCCAAAACCTATTCTCATTTCGATCCCACGCCCGCCAAAGGAAACAAAGCAAAAAACAAAGGGAAGAACGTAGAGAGGAAAATGACCAGTGACCAACGCAGGGCAGAAAGGAAAAGAAACTCCAAACACGTGGAATAGGAACCGGGACGGATGCATGAACAGGAACTAGAACTTCAGAATTTGGAAAAGTTCTAGTTTCGTTCAAGCATCTGTTCCGCCCCCGATTCCGAAAGAAAAACCAAGGCAAGCAAAAGAGAAAGGGGAACCGAATTAAAAGCCCAAAAACGGGGAAACGAAAAACCAGGAAAAACCCTAACACAGGCCGCCCCATCAGAGAGATGAACGCTAGCACGCTGGGCTCAACCCTTGTGGGAGCCCATTTAACCCATGTGCCAAAATGAAAAACACCCCATAGCTAAAGTTTTGTCATAAAAAACTAGAGTACACAATTATGCAATGAGAAAACCATAAATGGCACTAACAAACTACTCCTTTCAGATAACTAAAAATTCTCTTCATAGCAGTCACATGCGATTGTTTTGGATTAGCCTGAAATCTAGCAACCATGCATACAACATTCATAATGTCTAGTCTAGTCTAAGTCAAATAGAGAAATCCACCGATCATTGACCTATATCTGGTTTGATTTTCCTTAGGAGAGTCATCATTCTATGTCAACTTACATCCGGTCACCATGGGAGTACCAACAGGTTTGGAGTCATCCATTCCAAACTTCTTTAGTAGTTCTTTCACATATTTGGACTGAGATATGAAGATCCCCTTATCTAACTGTGTAATTTGCAATCCCAAAAATAACTTCATCTCTCCAATCATACTCATCTCAAATTCATTTTTCATCTCATCAACAAAATTCATACATAGATTATCATGTCCTCCAAAAATGATGTCATCAACAAAAAATTCTATAATTAACTCCTTATCATTATCTAATTTGAAGTATAAGTTGCTTTCAACAGTACCTTTAGTGAATCCAAGCTTCAGTAGGTATTTTTCCAATCTAGCATACTAGGCTCTGGGGGCTTGCTTAAGTCCATATAGAGCTTTCTTCAATTTGCAAACCATATCTTCTTTGTTTGTTAGCTGAAATCCATCTAGCTGTTCAATGTACACTTCTTCTTCTAGTTTTCCATTTAGAAATGCAGACTTTACATCCATTTGATAGACTTTATTGTTCTTGTGTGCAACATAAGCAAGAAATACTCTAACAACTTCAATTCTAGTGACAAGGGAAAAGGTTTCTTCAAAATCAATACCTTCCATTTGAGAATACCCTTTACATACTAGTCTTGCTTTATTCCAGACCACTTCACCTTCTTCATTCAACTTGCTTCTAAATACCCATTTAGTACCAATCACATTTTTGTCTTTAGGCCTTGGAACAAGTATCCATGTGCCATTCTTTTCAATCTGAGTCAGCTCTTCCTTCATAGCTTCCAACTAGTGTTCATCTTGACATGATTTAGTAAAATTTTTAGGCTCAATCTTGGATATCAGACAATATTCTTCTACAATTTTTCTTCTAGTTGCACTCCTTTACTCTTATGTCCTATGATTTGATTTTAAAAATGATCCAGCTTTACATACCTTGGAGTTTTGGGACATTCTTGAACTTCTGACTCTTTTGATCTTTCTTCTACACTTGCACTTGTCTGTGTCTCCTGATTGACTTGATTTACCAGAACAAATTGACGTTGCTTCACCGGAACAAATGGAATAATCTAAAGTAGATTCTGTGTTTGAGTATTCTTCCTTTGGATTGTAATGTCTTTGTCTGAATCATGACTGCAATGTCTAGATGATTCGATAGAATTCTCATTGAGTTTGACATTTGCACTCTCAACCATTTTTCTCAATCTTTTGTTATAGCATCAGTAGGCCTTGATTTTAGTGGAGTAACCTAGGAAGATTCCTTAATGACTTCTTGAATCAAGATTTCCTATATCATCATCTCTTCTGATATAACACTTGCTTCCAAAGATCTTGAAGTACTTAACAATAGGTTTGTGACCGAACCATAGCTCATAAGGAGTCTTACTAGAATTTCCATTAACATTTACTTGATTCAAAGTATACACAACAATGCTTATCGCTTCACTCCAGTACATCTGAGATACATTTCCTTCCATCATCATTGTTTTGGAAGCATCCAAAATTGTTCTATTCTTTCTCTCTGCAACTCCATTTTGTTGAGGGCTTCGGGGAGTAGATAACTATCTTTTAATACCATGCTCTTCACAATAAGAATTGAAATCCTTGGAAATAAACCTCTGTCAGATCTCAAGAACTTGATTTTTAGACCTTTCTCATTTTCTGCCATAGCCTTGAAACTTTTGAACTTCTCCAATGATTCACATTTTTCTCTTAAAAAGGAAACCCAAATCATTCTAGAGTAATCATCAATAACCAACATGAAATACCTTTCTCCATGTATACTTCTGATTCTGGAGGGACCACAAAGGTCAGTATGTAGCAGCTCCAACAAATTATTTGAATGAAAATGTTTGCTCCAAAAAGAGACTCTAGTTTGTTTATCCATCTGACATTCCTTGCAGATTACATTAGCAAGATTCACTAACTTAGGCAGATCCTTACTGTTTCAGTAGAACTTATCTTGAAAATGTTGTCAAAGTTTACATGACACAACCTCCTATGCCACAACCAAATTTCATCTACTTGAGCCATTAAACAACTTCCATTAGCAATATTCAGATGAAAAATATTACCTTTTATTTGTTAACCTGTTGCAATCATATTCCTAGAACTTCCACGTATCTTGCATCTTCCATCTTTGAACTGAAGATCATATCCTTTATGAACCATCTGTCCAACACTCAACAAATTGTGCTTTAGGCCTTCAACATAGAGGACATCATCAATGTTATCCTTACCACCAAGGAAACTAGATCCTTTGCCACGAATCACACTAGCATTGTTATCTCCAAATCTTACAACCCCACCGTCATGATTCTCCAGACTCACAAATTTTCTTTTATCACCGGTCATATGATGTGAACATCCACTATCAATAACCCACTCATCTTTTTCTTCAACTTGGGCTACAAGAGCTTTCTCATCTTTAGCAAATTCGGTAGCCACAAGATTATCTTCAATGGTAGCAATGAAAGCCCATTTATCTACTTTTCCATTATCTTTAACAGACTCATCATCAGTCACTGCTTCTTCAGCAAAGTAGCATCTATTTTGGAATCTAGACTTTTTAGGCTTAGATCTAATAATTCTTTTAGGACATCTTGATACAAAATGACCTATTTTACTGCATGAAAAACATTTAATAGGGAATACATCTTCATACTTACCTTTTCCTATGCCTTCTTGTTTTGCAATCATAGCTTCCAATTCTTCTACCTCTCTTTCTTTATCTTCAAGCTGTTTCAGTTCTTCATCATACTTGGATATCTTTCTAGAACTCTCTCTCGGATTATATCTTTTCTTGTTACTCTCGGATATAGTAGCATTGAATGCAGATTCAGTCTTTGGTGTAGATTCACCAAATTCACTTATTTCAAAAGAAACAAGCTTCCTGATCAATGTGTCTCTTGTTATCTTGTTTACCGATCTGAATTCTTCAATAGCATGGACCTTCATTTTCTAGGAGGGAGGAAAGTATCTGAGTATTTTAGCCACAATTTCATCCTCATCCACAGAACCACAACACCTTTAATACCCATCACTATTTTATTTACTCTTTGCATAAAATAAGTGATATTTTCATCTTCACCCATCTTCAAATTCTCAAATTTCCTTTCAAGCTTTGTAGCTTAGCCATCTTCTGTGCATCTCCTTCATACAAAGTTTCTAGTTTCAACCAAATCTCATGAGCTATCTCCAAACCCAACACATTAGCCATCTCTGAATCTGTCAGAGCACTCATCAAATCTTCAATAGACCTAACATTATTTTCAACATCTTTGATCTCATCAGGAGTTGAGGGACCATTCTAAGGAATAGTATATGGATCTTTTGTAATCTTCCAGAAATTATCACTAATACACTTTAAGTGACATTGCATTCTAACTTTCCACATTGAATAGTTAGTGACATCAAATCTTGGACTGTCCTTCTTGAATACTGTTGCCATCTTGGATCACCTCAAGCTTTAAGACTTCTTCAGAGGAACCTGCTCTGATACCAATTGTTGGCAGAATAAGGATAGACAACTGAGAGGGGGGGTGAATTAGTTGTCATAGAAACTTAAAATTTTCTAACTTATCTTAACTTTAATCTTAGATCTGATGAACAAGCAATTAACCATAAACAATTACCACATCAGAGAGAAAAATAACACCAATATTTTTTGCGTGGAAACCCTGTTAGGGGAAAAACCATGGTGGATGTTAGTCCACAAGATTATACTCTATTAGAAGTATAAGGAGAAATAATAAGGGGAATGCACATGCATTCAAGCACACTCCCTAGAGCTCACTACTCAAATACAAAAGAGGACTCACTGTCCAACAATATAGAATAGGATTAAAATCCAAAGAATGCGAACTGAGAAAATAGCTTATGCACAAGCCTAATTACAGTCCCAATTAAGCTCAGAAAACTTTCTTCACACTCTGCTCAATCTTCTTCACTCTCTTCTCAGTAATCAAATGATAGAAACACTATTCACACATTTACACTTTCTCTGGCATACATTCACACTCATGCACACACTAACTTCGCTCAACCAATCACTCTTATATATCTGCCACACGGGATTTCATCACAACTTAGTCGACCAGAAAAATAAAATATATTTTCAATGTCAGCTTAAATTTACAAATAAATTTCCAATGAAAATCCACAAAGGTCGGCCACAACATAGTGGAGACCCAAATTAACATCTCCAATGCAAAAATATTTTAATTAATTTCACCATGATCCAGAACACGCCACCACTAACATTTTAGCCAAGAACAAGAAAAATTGAACATGCGCACAAAGATCTTCAATCACAAGCTTCACCGAGTAATGTGGACATACCACAAAGATAGAGAATGATATAGAGACATCCAAGAACACCAATAAACAATAGATAAGCATCCACAATAACTGAGATTACTAGAATCACACAATATTCATTCAGGAACACTAACAAAGACCACAAAAAGACTATCATACCACAACACATTCAAAACTTCTTGCGGAACTCTGAAACTTCTGGTAGATGATCTAGAAACATTCAACAATAAACCCTTTAATCCACACCAACTAATCTTCAACGTACAAAATAGAGCACCTTCAAGACCTGCATAGTTCCACTGGGAACCTAGAACACTTTCTTTTACAATTTTCTCAATATCCTTGACATATAGAACCTCTAATACACCAAATGCTAACAGTGTTGACATCAATGACAACCACATATCAACAACCATATCCACAACATCCGACAGAAGATAGATGGATCAAAGTATGGAATGCTATGGGTGGAGGGATCCAATGACAAGGGAACCTGAAATGTTTACTCTTATACAAAGGAGAAATAGAGGACCTATGGAGGACTCCAAAGATGGCATGTCAAAGTAATAACATGCCCCCATTGTAAGAGGTATGATAAGTTATAACAACATGACATGGATATGGAAGATAAATGGACACGAAAGGAAACAAGAAATGGATGAAAAGTGATATGGAGGATGGAAGAAACACATGGTATAAAGCATGCATTAGATTCAATTTCTTCGTATTTTTCCCCAATACTTTATGCAAGATCAAAGGAAGGTGGATGGATAAAGTAGATATCATGGAATATAAATGAAGGAATATGATGGGTAAGTGGAAATAGGATAATCAATAATGTATTGTACAAATGGAAAAGTCTTGCCCCCAATTGTACAAGCAAGGGTATTTGTATGGGTGTGAAAGCTAGTGGATATGAATGGCCATGGAAATGGATGCTGATGAAGATGTATGGCTATGAATGGAGGACTCAATTGTCTCTTTGCGGAAGATGGTACCCCATTGACTAACTATTTCTTATAGACCATGGCTAAGATGTTCCCACTTAAATATGTTGGTAGGAATATTGGTAAAGATAATGGAATGGATAGGGGTAGGTAGAAGGGGGTTAAGGATTCATGCAAAGGATTGGATTAAAGCTATGGAATGAGGGATGAAGCTTCGATGGAAGTATGGAATGGAGTTGTTATGAGGGAATCTGGTCAAGAACAACATTGGAACACACCTTGAAGGGTGGTGAAAGTTGAAGGATTGATAGTGGGCTGGGATAATAAAGTTGGGCATATAAGGATGGAAAACAGATTTGGAGGATGAATAATGGAGTCTTTTCGATTAGCAAGTAGGGATAACAATTTTAGTTTTTTATTTCAATGCATGGATTTTTTTTCTTTTTTGGGAACCCACTTTGTTTTCACTTTTCATTTTTCTTTATAGCCTTTTCATTTTTTCTTAATAGGCACCTTCCATTTTCTTGGAAGTGTTTTGCTTTTCATTTTGGAGCATATTTTTCTTTATTTTGGCATGTATTTTTAGTGAGAGATGATAATATTTAGGTTTTTGTGGATTCTTTGATTTATTCATTTCTTCTTTGGTATCCCAATTGCTTGGATAGGCCATAGAGGGATTTTATGAAATGAGAGAATTTTGAAGTGGAAGGTGTTGGAATGAATTCAAGGGTACGTGCCTTTGTTGTTCTTGAAAGGGCACCTACAGATATGTATTAGGAACATATGGGCCCATGATGGATGGAATGGTTTGTGGATATGGTCCAACAATAGATGGCGAAGATGATGGAGGAGGTGGATGTATTGATCTAAAGGGAGGCCTATTGTGTTTGAAATAGCTACCAACGTCTTAAGAAAGAGGTATACAACTAAGGCCATAAGAATTCAGATGTGTTTTAATGTTAGGTTGTGTAGGTAAATGGAACTGATGAAGGCATGTGGTATTGTACGAGAAAACTAGCTTTTATAAAGGTGGATTAACCAAGCTTATATGTTTGTGGTTCATGAATGGGATCTTGTGAAAGTTTAGGATTATCATGAGATGTGAGGGAAATGCTTATACCTTGGGGGTTTTGACTTATTGAATGGATGGAAAGCTTTTTTTAATGAATTTATACATTACGATTATGGTATGGAGTTGACATACTTCGATCATGAGATGGTATGGCATCATGACATGGAATGGAATGATGAGATGAACTGGGATCATGAGAGGGAGTATTTTGATCTTCACATAAAAGGGGGATCTAGATCAATGAGGTCAAGTGTGTACATGGTTGACTTTCTATAGGTGATATGAAGGTGGAAGAACATGAAATGGATGAGCTAAATAAAAATGGGATGGATTAGGTGAAAGTGGGTGGAACTAGAAGAGTACGAATACCATGTTGTGAAATAGAATTTTGCATTAGGTATTGTATTCCTTACAGGGTGACTTTTGATGTTCCTTTAGTGAAAGAGGATGGATAGCTATTTGTTCAACATGGAAGACATTTTGGTTTCCCTTGTCAATGGATGAAAAGGATGACATGGATGGTGACATAATTTGGGTATAAGTTTCAATGGTAGGTTTATGGTTTTTCTCGCTTGATTAAGATTTAGATCTTGAATACCCCATCCCACTATAGAAGATCATAGACACCTCCAAGCATATATAGACTCTATATTACTATGGTCTTGAAATGTATCGTTTGATGTTTGATAAATGCACAAACACAAATAATCTGTATGATAGTAAAATGGCTTGTTGCAATGAGCACTTTCTATTCTATGCACTATAACAATGTATTTAGGTGCACCTTCATATTGTAGGCTAGAAAACACAGTGGGTTGCAGTTTGTATATCACACAGTATTTTCCAACTCGCAATTATACATAGACAATATGCTTCTCATGAAACTCTTGTGTTTTTTAGATCTTAAGAATTTCATGAAACTCACCTACAAAATTTATTACAACTCTTTAGTGGACTAAAATTTGGGTTTCAAAATCATGATATGATGGTAAATCAAAATGCGCTGAATAATTGTAGGTTGGAAAACATAGTGGGGGATTTCAGTAGATGCTTCTAAGAATCTTGCATTTCCTTTTGATGGGAAACAAGTTGATTATCCCTTAAAAAAAAATCCAAGCCCAAATAATTCACCTCCTCGCCATTCACTTCAGCCAATAGGAAGAGCACTTGGATGAAAAACATCCCCTTTGCAGCATCTAAATTGCTGCAAAATCATGCACTAGGAAATACAAATGGCATAGGTGGTTCAATTTCATCTTCATAGGAAATAAGAGATAATGGAAGCCTTGCATTTCCATTGTTTAGCAATTTGGCTGGTGATTGTTGAGTTGTGGAGGAAATGGTATGGGATTGGATTTTGTTTAAAGGGATAATTGTTACTCCTATATGTAGATATCCTATTTCAAGTGGGAGCTTTCCTATTTGTTCTGTATCCACTACCACATTACACAAATCCCCTCCTCCACCAACCTCCAATGCAACTATTGTTGTGGCATCTTAAATTTTTATTAGTTGTGCAACAACGCCTTTCACTTTTGACCTACCAATTATGCAACAACACTTGTGACTTGAGATGTTGACGAGTTGTGCAACAAAACCTGTGACTTGAGATGCTGATGAGTTGTGCAACAAGAGCTTTCACATTTGACCTATCAGTTGTGTGACAACACCTTCCATTGTTGTCTTTGTTTTATGAAATTCCTGTCTTTTAGATTGTAGCTCTCTTCGAACAACATTAACCTCTTCTTTTCACTGTGACAACTTATTCTTGTGTTTTAATTCCTTTTCTAAGTGGTTCATTTTAGTGTTCACTTGTTCTACTCCACTTTGAGCATTTCTAGCTATTGTTTTTGTAGTGTGTTTATGATTAGAGTATGCAGATGTTTCTTTTCACAAGCTCATTACATAACTTGTTTGCCTTTTTGGATAAGACTTTCATGCCTCCACCCAACTGATTCTCTTTTTCTGCACTTAGGTCTAATATTTCCTTATCATCCATTTCCAATTGTATTTGTTCCATGGAATTGCTAACTTCAAGAATACTTTCCTTCATTCGTTCAACCCCACTTATAAAATCATCTCTCTCTTTCTCTACTTGCAAAAAATCATATGCAATAGAAAACCTTTCAAGTTAATCCCCCTTATGCATTTCCATTTTCCCCTTGCACATACTGCACATGGTCCTTCCTCCACTTGTCAGGAGTAGGAACAATCTCTTTAGTCAATACATTATCTATCTTGTTTACTTTGGTCTGCTTCTTTCCAAGTGTTTTTAGAGCAGATTCCTTTTTTTTCATTACACACTCTCCAATATCTCCTCGTATTTTTTTAATTACTACCATGTCATAGAATTCTCATAACAAATATTTTTTAGATTTTTTCAGATTTCTTTCAGGCAAAGGGATAGAGTTTTGAATGTACTGAATACTTTCATGTACCTTTATAGCTGCTTTTCCCCCAACTTTCAGAGTGTTTTCATGATTGCATAATCCATTTTTTTCTTTTAACAAGTTATTTGCAACAAGTGTTTTTATGATTAAATGATTCATATGTTTCTTTGAACAAGTTATTTGCAACAAGTGTATTTGAGATTACTTAATTGATATGTTTGGGATAAGACTTTGATGTTTCAACTCAACATATTCTCTTTTTCTGAACTTACACCTAGTTTTACAATTGTGAGTTGGTTGCACTTTCATAACACCCAGTGTTTTCCAATCTATAGTTTTACAATACATGATGCATGTGCAGTATGTGCAAGGGGAAAATGGAAATGTAGAAGGGGTTTAACTCAAAAGGTTTTGTATTGCATATGAATTTGTGCAAGCAGAGAAAGAGAGAGATGATGCTATAAGTGGGGTTGAACAAATGAAGGCAACCATTCTTGAAGTTAGAGATTCCATGGAACAAATACAATTGGAAATGGATGATAAGGAAGAGGCAATATCAGACCTAAGTGCAGAAAAAGATAATCAGTGGCTGGAGGCATGAAAGTCTTATCAGAAAAGGCATACAAGTTCCCTAATGAGCTTATGAAAATAAAAATATGCATACTTTAATCATTAACACACTGCAAAAACAATAGCTGGGAATGCTCAAAGTGGAGAAAAACAAGCAAATAGTAAAATTAACCACTTAGAAAAGGAATTAAAACAAAAGAAGTTGTCACGGTGAAAAGAAGAGGATCTTAATGTTGTTCGGAGAGAGCTACAATCTAAAAGATAGGAATTTCATAAAACAAAGAAAATAATGGAAGGTGTTGTCACATAACTAATAGGTCAAAAGTGAAAGCTCTTGTTGCACAACTCATCATCTCAAGTCACATATGTTGTTGCACAATTGATAGGTTAAAAGTGAAAGGTGTTGTTGCACAACTGATAAAAGTTTAAGATGCCACAACAATAGATGCATTTGAGGTTGGTGGAGGAGGGAATTTGTGTAATACGGTAGTGGATACATAACAAACAAGAAATCTCCCACTTGAAATAGGATATCTACATACAGGAGTAACAATTATCCCTTTAAAAAAAATCCAATCCCATACCATTTCCTCCACAACTCAACAATCGGTAGCCAAATTTCCAAGCAATGGAAATGCAAGGCTGCCACTATCTCTTGTTGCCTATGAAGATGAAATTGAACCACCTATGCCATTTGTATTTCCTAGTGCATGAGTTTGCAGCAATTCAGATGCTACAAAGGGGACATTTTTCAGCCAAGTGCTCTTCCTGTTGGCCAAATTCTATGGGCTTGGATTTTGTTTAAAGGGATAATCTTTACTCCTGTATGTACATGTCCTATTTCAAGTGGGAGATTTTTTGTATGTTCTGTATCCACTACCACATTACACAAATTCCCTCCTCCACCAAATTCCAATGCAACTATTGAGGTGGCATCTCATACTTTTTATAAGTTGTGCAACAACACCTCTGACTTTTTGACCTATCACAACCCACTGTGTTTTCCATCACACAACTACTTCTCACAACCCATTGTGTTTTCCATCATGCAACTAATATGTGCATTTTGTGTTTGAAACATACAAACAAATTTACAAATGGAGTGTTTTGCTAAAAGTGAGAGTTTTTAAGAAATAGGAAGGCAAAGTACAGTGTTTGGTTACAGTTTGCATAGAAGAAAGTGCTCATTGAAGAAGACATGAGCAGTGAGTCACAACCCACTGTGTTTTCCATCCTGCAACTACTTCTCACAACCCAGTGTGTTTTCCATCGTGCAACTAATATGTGCATTTTATGTTCGTAACATATGAACATATATTCGAATGGAGCGTTTTGCTGAAAGTAAGGGTTTTTAAAAGATAGGACAACGAAGTTGAAAACAATGTTTTGTTACAGTTTACATAAAAGAAACAACTTATTGAACAAGACTTGAGAAGTGAGTCACAACCCACTGTGTTTTCCATCCTACAACTAATATGTGCATTTTGTGTTTGAAACATACAAAGAGATTGAAATGGAGTGTTTTGTTGAAAGTAAGGGTTTTTAAAAAATAGGAAGGTGAAGTTGAAAATAGTGTTTTGTTACAGTCCACATAAAAGAAACCACTCATTAAACAAGACTTGAGAAGTGAGTCACAACCCACTATGTTTTCCATCATGCAACTACTTCTCACAACCTAGTGTGTTTTCCATCATGCAACTAATATGTGCATTTTTGTGTTTGAAACATATGAACAAATATTCAAATGGAGTCTTTTGCTGAAAGTAAGAGTTTTTAAAAAATACAAAGGTGAAGTTGAAAACAATGTTTTGTTATAGTCTGCATAAAAGAAAGCACTCATTGAACAAGACTTGAGAAGTGAGTCAAAACCCACTATGTTTTCCATCGTGCAACTACTTCTCACAACCCACTGTGTTTTCCATCATGCAACTACTTCTCACAACCCAGTGTGTTTTCCATCATGCACCTAATATGCACATTTTGTGTTCAAAACATATGAATAGATATTCAAATGGAGTGTTTGCTAAACATAAGGGTTGTTATAAAATATAAAGGTGAACTTCAAAACATTTTTTTCTTACAGTTTGCATAAAAGAAACCGCTTATTGAACAAGAATTGAGAAGAGAGTCACAACCCAATGTTTTTCCCATCATGCACATGTTATGTGCATTTTGTGTTCCAAACATATGAACATATATTGAAATGGAATGTTTCTTGAAAGTAAGGGTTGCTAAAAATATGAAGCTCAACTTGAATACATTGGTTTTTTACAGTCTGCATAACAAAAAGTGCTAGTTGCATGAGCTTACATGGACTTGTAAGTTTGAAATAAATAATAAGACTTGACGTGGCATTGCCTACCATTATTTGATGGCATTTGACATTGTTTATAATGAAATTTTACATGGCAACAAAAAGTGTCATGAAATCTACAAGAACATTGTCTTACATTTTTTAAAATTAAGAGGAGTAAACGCTTTTGACTCAGAGCTATGAACTAGTGAGGTCACAAATGAGGGACCTCATCCCCTAAACCCCAAAGGGATTGGAGCCTTGATGGAAAGATTAACAATACAACTTAACAATCATGTAATGCCACTATTGGCAGAAGACCATAGTCTTCAAACATACCAAAGAACTATAATTCCATAGAATAATTGATCAATAATTACATGATCAAAGATAATGTAATTCCACACCAGAATTGTTCAATAATTACATGATCAAAGATAATGCAATTCCACAACATAATTTTTCAATAATTACATGATCAAAGTCCGAATGGAAAATGAATATTGTCAGCCTATGTCATCCTCTCTTACAATGCCTTTTATGTGTAATTGAGGAGACAATCAGATAAAATCTTATAGGCTTCTTTAAGTCCTTGGCACTGACGGTGGGGTGATTCCAATTGCACAAGGGTTTGGAGAAGCCTCTGCTTTGACTGTTGCACTTTCAACACCTTTGGCCTATAAGAAACCCATGAATATAAATGACTACGTTCAACAATTAACATATGGATATAAGGAAAAGGCAACATCAAATCTAAGCGTAGAGAAAGAAAATCAGTAGGGGGAGGGATGGAAGTCTTATCTGAAAACACAAAAAACTTTCATAACACATTTATATGAGCCTATGGAGGAAAAATACAATTCAAAATTAGACATACCAAGAAACGTTGCTAATAATTGAGGCCCGATTTTTCCGCTTCTTTCACAAAGTTGAAGGAAATTGAGAAATTGAGTAGGCTAGTGTCAAGAATCAATAAAATCAGACCTCAATTTTATTAGCGATGTTTCTTCACACCCACCACTTCCTTGTTCATCCATTCCCTACAATGTGAAGAATGTTAACGTCACATCCAATTCAAATACATGCAACAAGTTCATTCAAATTATGAAAATACATGTTCGAAAGCAGATTTCAAAATGACCCTTTCTTCCACTTTATTCCTCTGAAAGAACCAGAGACGGTGTGTTTTCCAATACACTGTCAAAATCAACATATTCGTAATAGAAATGAAAATTTCTAAATAAAGTCACAAAGACACTCTAAAATTAGAGCAAAAATCGACTGCAATGGCACATATTACAACCAACAACAAATGCATACTTTAAAAGGGAAAGTTCATGATCTCTTCCCCAGGCACCCTTTCTTCTTGCTGCCTTGTCAAGGCATATTTTCCTGTCCCAAATGGACACTAACTTGCTTGCGTCCACCACTTCCTTGTCCATCCTTGCCCTCTAATGCCAAGAATGTAAACGTCATATCAAATTCAAATACATGCAACCAATTCATTCAAAATATCAAAATACACATTAAAAAGAAAATTTCAATATTACCCTTTCTCCCGCTTTCTTTGACTTTCCCCTTCAAAGTATGCATCTGTGGTTGTCTGTAATATGTACAAAAAAGTTGCAAGTGTTACAGGATAGTTAAAGTTCTAAAATTTATTGCACCGTCTACTGTAAGCAAGCATATAGTTTTTGAATCATAAGAAACAAAATTTAAAGGTGGACTTCCTTACATTCTTCATGGGTAGGAAACAAATACTTTTGACAAGAAAATAACTGACAGGGGACAGTGTGTTTTCCAACATTGCAAATAATGTGAGCATTTTTTTTTCTTGCAATCAGATGAAGATAGTGAAATTCCATTTTTACTCTTACAAATAACATTTAATATGACTATTCATTTGAAAGTATCCATGATGAGAAAAATAGTCAACCTCAAATGATTTAAATGTCAACCTTTTTCTTTCATTTATAAGCAGGCTACCATAAACAATAAGACTTCAGGTGGCATTGCCTTCTGATATATTTCATATTAACATAAATAGAATACACATTATAAACACAAAGCCAAATGATTATTGTCATAGTCTGCATAACAAAAAGTGGTCATTGAGCAAGAATTGAGAAGTGAGTCACAACCCTCTATGTTTTCCATCTTGCAACTGTTATGTGCATTTTGTGTTCCAAACATATGAACAAATATTGAAATGGAATGTTTGCTAAAAGTAAGGGTTGTCATAAAAACATGAAGGTGAACTTCAAAACATTGTTTTGTTACAATTTGCATAACAGAAAGTGCTCATTGAACAAGAATTCATAAGTGAGTCACAACCCTGTGTGTTTTCCATCCTGTAACTCTTATGTGCATTTTCTATTCCAAACGTATGACAATATTGAAATGAAATGTTTTATGAAAGTAAGGGTTGCTAAATACATTCAAACTATCAATATAACTGCTGGTGGGGGATACATAAAAGTATCCAAAACCAATTGAGGTGTCACCAAGCAATTGGGTTCTCACAGTGTAAGTAACCAAAATGTTTTCATTACATTCATACTGTCTATGTGTAATTGTAGGTTCAAAAACATTGGGTATTATGAACCTTGCAACCCAAATATTGTTTTCAAACCCTTTACAAGTAACAAGCCAATTGGTTACTTACCCCTCAGGTGAATTTGGATTGTATTATATATCCTCAACCTGCAACTCCCTACAAAATGAGAAAACCTATAACACAAAGTGTTTTCTAAGAAAAATACTCGTTACAATCTAAAACGTATGTCTTAATCACATCAACGCCCTTCCTTCCTGTAGTGAACAAATAGCTTCTTGCACAAGCAAAAAAATGCTGGCACAATTTGATGCGAGAGGACACCTCCTCGCTTTCCTCACCATGATGTTTCCTCTCGTCTGCCAGTTTCATCACTTTTATCATCCGCCTTGGAAGGCCCCACACAATGCCATCTCCTCATGTTATGTATATTTTTATGTACTTTTGTATGTACATAGGTGTGTTTTGTGAGGAGATTAGCTATGTCCATACAAGGTTTTACAACATTGTGTGGGTTGAAGGTTTCATAAATTATGCTCTCACATCCCACTGTGTTTTCCAACCTGCAATCATATAGAATTTTAATTGTTGTTGGAAAACACTGGGTTTTAAAAAATGGTGCCTTTCATTGCATTGCTACAGTCTAAATAACAAATTTTTTTTGAGATGAATATTCATACTATTGTATAAAATTCCAAGTTGCAAAACACTGGTTTTTCAAAATTTGCAACCCACACAATGTTTTAAAACCCTTTACAAGTGACAAACCAATTAGTTACAAACCCCTCACCTCAACTCCATTGGTTTTTCATCTCCCCCAACTGCTCTCCAACCTTTCACTTTCAATAGGAGCTACAAAATGAGAAAACCCACAAAACAATGTGTTTTACAATAACAATACTTCTTACATATTAACCATGACATTTCCTTTTGTTGTTGGTTTTGTCACTTCTATCATCCGTATGGAAGGCCGCACACTATGCCGTCTCTTCATGTTACGTATGTTACTATGTATGTCGTTATGTATGATTTCATGAATTTTTGTGTGTACATAGGTGCTTTTTGTCTAGGAGTTGGAGAAAGATATCAGAGAAAGCTAACTGCTAGAAAAAACACACCTATGTTATATACATGTATATAACATGATATCATAACCCCATCCCCCATCCCACATAGTGGAAAAATGACACCGATGGAAAGACTTGACAGATTGGTAGCCCCATTCCGTCATGTGTCGAACGCTGGAAAAGGATGTGCAGCCCCGATGGGAAAGTAATAAACACTAACCATTTTCCATATTTTATTTTGTTTTGGTCTGCCATTTTCTTCATTTTCTTTTTGCAGTTTTTTGGAGAGGGAGGCACGAGCATTGAAATGGAGTTACAGGCAGCCATGGGGAGGGAGGCACGAGCATTGACATGGAGTTACAAGTGGCCAAAACAATATGGGAATTGAAATGGAGTTGTAGGCGGGAGGCGGCTAAACCAATGTGGGCTTTGAAATGGAGTTGCAAGTGTGTTTATGTTGTTTTTTTATGTAGATAGTGTTGGTTGTTTTTAATGGAGCAACCAGGTTGGTCTCCTATTCTACCTATGGAGTAGCCAACTCCAATCAAGGGTAGCTCGGAGGACCTGGACCAACTGACAAGATTCATTCAAAGACTGAGATCTTCTGCTCTTAAGGCTCTGCAAAACCAGGGCGGGTTTACCCACACAATGCCTTAAAGAAGACCAGACATTGATTTTTATAGCAGATGACTCCTGATGCCAAGTATTGAGAACCTCAAATATGGCTTTGATTCTCAGTAACATAGTGCTTGCAGTAACCAGGAGGTAGGGAAAGACATCAAACAATACTGATTAAATAAAATGAATGTTCTTAAGCAAGATAACTGAAACCCTAAAGACAAATAGCATATATCAGATCAGTGCCATATCCATTGGGCTAGGAGTGAAGACAATCTGCAAACAGAAGGAATGATTACTTGGACAAATAAAGCCTATTTGAAATTAACCTTATTAATCCCACAACTAATGATCAGATCTCAAAGACTACTTATCAAATCTTTCAATCATACATATAAATTTCTGAGATGATGAAAGCAATTTAACCTGTTCCTTGAACAAGGGCTATTATCAAAACAAACAATGCAAGAGAGTATTACAAAGGCTAATGGAATAATCCTTGATCATTTTCATTAACAATTCAAATGTACAATCCAAAGGAGAGACTCAAAGACCTAAACAAATACATTTGGGTTCTGGTATGCATCCAAGAACCTTACAATTTATAGACTGTAACCTGAGACCTAAAAATTTGGTAAAAACCTGACTCTGTGACTTAGTGCTCTTTTTGTTCTTATTTCAGTATCTGGCCGAAGACCTTTACAAATGATTCATAAATTCCTTTTAAACAGTCCAGGGATCACCATCCAGCTTAGAGCCACATCAACACGCCACGTCAGACCCCAACTGCATTGTGACCAATCAAAACACTTGCTGTGACCTTCAACAACTTCTCAGGTCTTATAAATGCCACTGGTCGGGTTGCTGTAGGAAAGACATTCCTGCATGAATGAAGCCAGGAAATCAATGTCAAATACGCCACTGAATCCAAGCGCCCATACTCGAGCCATGCCGTCCTTTCCTAGAGCCATCGCCATGAATGCTAGTTCAGTGGAACCAGTGACCCTCTCATCTGCCACCATGAATGCTCCAAGTCTTCTATTTTTCGCGCGCAAACATCTTTGAAACCATGACTGCGCGCATGTTTGAATCTCCGCCGTCGATCACTGAGATTGGATGGATGTCATTTAAATATCATCAGCCATTGAGGCAGGCAACCACCATCAGCAAGACAAAGCGGTGTCGGGAGGACCACAAGCCGAGAATCTTATGTTACATCGAGTGCTCATCATAGTCGGAAAGAGGCAACCGGGTCGGCGGAACATCCCAGCGAAGTCCGCAAAGGATATCGAGTGCACCATAGAGTTGGGGAGAGATGGCCGGGTCAGCTAGACATCATGGCGAAGATCTATGTGTTTGATCGAGAAGTCAAGTCGGTGAGACTGGGCGCACATCGGCATGAGATTTCAACTTAGAATAATGCCCCATCGATGAGAGAAAGCTCACTCGATAGGAGGTCATGGCGACACCTGAATAGAGACACTATCGGCAAGAGAAGATGGACTCGGGAAGACATCATACAGAGTCAAAATGCTTCATCGAAATGCATTTCCTTTATGTACTATCCATTCACCAAGACAAGGGCATATCCCTTACCGAAGCAATCCTTTCACTTTGTTCACAGTCGCTATAGTCACCTACCATCGGTGAGACACTATAGAGATTTCACCAAGCTTCATCGAAGACATCATTTCAAGTCGCTGTGACTTATAACATCTCCCGCCGACGAATTCACTTGCCAAATGTATGTCACTGTAGCACACAATCCTCGGTGAGAGGTTATGTAGACATTACATTGTTATACTGAGAAGACCTTCATACACCTGTTTTCCGAGAGAATTTAGGACCTCCATTGAAAGCCACATATTGAATCGTTATCGGTAAGACCCGACCCCATCGCCATGACCACACACCAAAATAAAAAATCTCGCCGAAGCACTAAATCGTCCATCACTGGTCGGTGTAACAAGATGACACCGCCGAGACCTCACCCTGAACGGACGCCAACATACCGAAGGGAAAATTCAGTCGGTGAGACATGAAGGGGGCGGGGAGACATCTCCCCGACACAACTAACACCGGCCGAGAAAAGAAGACCTTGGGGAGACAGATAAGAGTCACTGAGACATCAGAAACTCGGCAAGAGGCTAGCCTGATAGCCAGAAGATACACTGATAAGGGTTCCCGCCGTCGCCACAACAAGAGGAATGTCTCGCTGACAACCTGCAACAAAGAATAGTGGAACATACACAGGTTGGGGAGACAATTGGGTACCTATGCCGACATGAACTAGAATGAAAAATATGCATGACACAATGGATTCAAATGGATCACATGACATAATATGAGCGAGGAAATATGAGGAAGGGACAATATGCTAATGACAAGGGCCCAATTTGAACACTCATGGATGCAATTGACTATGAAAATTTGCAAAATTTTACAGTTCTAATAGAACCAGAGGGAGAAACACCCACCAGAAGTGAATTCAAACACGCTGAGCTCAACCCTTGTGGGAGCCCACTTATCCCACGTGCCAAAATGAGAAACACCCCATAGCTAAAATTTTATCATGAAAAACCAGAGTACACAACTAGACAATGAGAAAACCAGAAATGGCACTAACATAGGCTCCAGATGGGGGATGTATGCCCCTGGTGGGCATAGCAAGAATTCAGATCACTGGGAGAGTAGACCAGATAGAAAAGACCAAAACCAACCATGAACTAGCCCGGACAGAACCAGTAGACACAAACAAGAAAAAAAAATGAAAAGAAAACCCTAAGATACTATTCATGGAAAAGAGATACCTCAAGAGAAGTACAACTTCAAGAACTTTCCATGAACTGGAAGTTCAAGAATCTCACCTATCAAAGCCCGAAGAACATATGAATCTTCTCCCCATTTATCGCTGATCATGAACGGGCCTAACCAAATGGCATCAAACTTCCCATGCTTCCCTTTGTCTTCTAATCTGGAATTCCATAATAAGACTAAATCTCCCTCCTCAAAGTTCCTTGCTGATGTCCTTTTATCATATAGGTTCTTTACCTGCGTTTGCAACTTGGCATTTCTCCTTTGAGCATCCCTTCTAGTCTCATCTAGCTCTGTGAGAGCATCTACTCTCAATTGCATCTCGTTGTCAACTTCATCGTCATACACTTGAACGAACTTGTACATCTCCATGAGGTTATTTTGGGGCAACTTTGCATTTATGCCATAGACCAAGTCAAATGGGGCACAACCGATTGCCTTCTTCACAGTCATCCTATCTGCCCAGACAACCAATTTCAACTTAGAATCCCATGGTCTCTTATTCTGATCCAAGATTCTCTTGATGATCTTCATTAAGCTCTTGTTGCTTGACTCAGATTGTCCATTTCCTTGTGGGTGGTATGGTGATGAGTAGGAGATTTGGATACCATATCTTTCACAAAATTTAGTATATTCCTCAGATCTGAAACACATAGCATTATCGGATACAATCCTCTCTGGGCATCCAAACCTTGTCAAAATGTTATTCATCAAAAGTCGATCACCACTTTGCTAGTTGCTTTCTTTGTTGGGATTGCTTCCACCCACTTGGTAAAATAATCAATGGCTACCAATATCCAGGAGTGGCCCCCACTAGATTTGTGTGATATCTCACCTATGAAGTCAATGCCCCAAGTCTGGAATGGAGATTGCACTGCAACTGGTCTAAGAGGAAGGTTACCAGAGAATTTCAGCTTACCAGAGAAACGTTGACAAGCATCACATGTCCTCACAAACTGATGTGCATCTTTAAATATAGTAGGCCACCAAAAACCAACCCTCATCACCTTGTGTGCAGTTGTATTGGCCATGTAATTTCCGCCACAGACTCCACCATGCATCTCCCTTAGAAGTTCTAATGCCTGATTCTGATCAACGCATTTCAGCATGACTCCCTCTCTGTTTCTCCACCAAATATTTCCCTCTACGATAACATATTTGATAACATGTAGCTTTATCGTTCTCTTTTCATTTTCACTCAGATTGTCAGGGCATTTCATCTTCTGTAGATAATAGATCACATCTTTGTACCAGTCAGAGTGCTCCATATCGCAGATGTGTGATCTGTTTTCCTCTTCCAATGAGTTTATCTGATTTGCTTCTAGATTGGCTCGTGCCATAAGCTTGGCCAATCCCTGTCCTCTCACCAACTTAGTAATTTGGACCTCAATGTTAAATTCTTGGATCTTGTTGATCCATCTACATCTTCTTCCTGACACCTCCTGCTGTGTGAAAATGTCTTTGACAGCTGCACTAGGCACATACGCAATTATGACAACTCCCATTAAGTAAGGCCTGAAAGCTTTGACAGCCTTGACTAGTGCATATGCCTGTTTCTCATTTATGTCATATTTCAATTCTGTAGCTTGTAAAGACTTACTGAAGAAGGCTATGGGCTACTCGAAGCCATTATCATTCTTCTGTAACAACACCCCTGCTACAGTGTGAAAAGAGGCAAATGTGAATAACTGGAAAGGATTTGAATAGTCGGGTGCCTTCAACACAGGAGCATCTTTTATTGCTTCTTTAATGGCTTGAAAAGCCTTTAAGGGCTCTTCTGACCAGACTATCCTCTCATTCTTCTTCAACATTTTGGAGATAGGTCTACTGATCTCTGCAAAATTGGTAACAAACCTCCTCAGGAAATTTATCTGACCAAAGAAGGACTGTACTCCCTTAACATTCTTCGGTGGTTGGATCTTATCAATGGCTGCTATCCTTTCTGGATCAATTCTGATGCCATCTCTTGAGACAATGTGCCCCAGTAACTTTCCCTCCTTAACCCCAAAGGCACATTTCTTGGGATTAAGGGAAATACCATATTCCAAAGCTCTGACAAAGATCTTCTCTAAGTGAGAGCAATGGTCCTCTTCCCTCTTGCTATGAGCAGTCAAATCATCTTGCTAGACAACAAGGAAAATGTCTAGAAAATCTACAAAGGCCACATCCATGGCTCTTTGAAAAGTGGCACCTGCATTAATTAAGCCAAAAGGCATTCTTACATAGACATAGGTTCCCCATGGAGTGGTGAACACTGTCTTATACTGCTCTAATTCCTTAACCATGACTTGGTTATAGCCTGAGAATCCATCCATCATGGACATCAATTCACACCCAGTCACCTTCTGCAACATAGTCTCCATGTTTGGGAGTGGATAGTTGTCTTTCAATGATGCAATATTTAAATTTCTAAAATCCACACACAACCTGAGATCACCATTCTTTTTTCTGACAGGAACCAGGTTTGACACCCATGATGAGTGCCTTATAGGCTTAATGATCCCTGCATCACTCAATTTTTTTAGTTCTTCCTGCATCTTGGATCTCAAGGTTGGATTGATAGGCCTTTGTTTTTTCCTGAATGGTCTCACATCAGGCTTCAGGGGAATTTCATGTTGGAACAAGTCTTCCTTGTAAGCCTTCAAGTCATCATAAGACCAGACAAAGACATGCCTATATTTCCTCAATAGGGTAATCAACATCTTCCTCACATGAGGCTTCATCTTTTTGCCTATGTAGACATTCTTGGGTGCACTATCAGTTCCTAGGTTGATTTCCTCTAGGTCCTCTCTATGGGTAGCTGCTTGTTTTGTGTTGGACTTATCTGGTCCTTCAAAGATTCTCTCCAATGCTACCAGCCCTTTTGGGATTTTTTTGCTCTTCAGTTGAATTACTTCATTCCCAAACAAGGTCTCTCTACCATTTTCCTCTACCACATATGAGCCAAAATCAATCTCCTGATGCTCATATTGGTCAACACAGTGCAGGAATCTCAAGATATCATTTTCATCTTGAAACACCTGCCAATTGCAGATATTATCAGGCACTGCAGGCCTAGTTTGTACCTCAATGCTAGAAATGCCATTAAAGGTCACTTCATCCAGTTTAACAGCAATATTGGCCAACAAGTCAGCCTTGGCATTTTTCCCTCTTTCTATCCAATCTATGTAAAAGGCATCAAATGCCTCAATGGTATCCCAAACTTCATTCCTATATTGCCTCAAGCGCCTATCTTTAGTGACAAATCTAGATCTGACTTGAGAAACAATCAGCTCTGAGTCACCGAATACCCTTAAGAGTTTTATCCCATGCTTAGAGGAAATTTTTAGGCCAAGCAACAAGGCTTCATATTCAGCTATATTGTTTGTACATGCAAATTGGAGTAGAAAGGAATACTTAAAAGTCTTACCTTGTGGTGAAACCAGCAAGACACCAGCACCTGAGCCATCCTTGGAGCAAGCTCCATCAAAGTACATGGTCCATACTGACTCTTCTAAGGTAGTCTGCATGACTTCTTTGACTATTGGTACTAACTTGGTCTCTCCATCCTCTTGTTCTACTTCCTCTACTCGAAAGGTATCCGTATCAGTGTCAACAAAGTTGATGAGTGGAGGTTCTTCTATTTTATTAGTAGATTTAATCATATGCTTGCACCTTGACTCTCAGGAAATCTTAACATCCTTCTGATCAATTAAGAATGTAGCAAATGATAAGTCACATTGTATACTTCCTCCCATAGAAGCACACCACTTCCTTGAGAGCATCATCTGGAGGAATGTCAGCTACTATGACATTCATGACAATTTCCTTCTCAGGGCAAGCTGCCAGTCTATATGATACTTCATTTATGATTCCAATCACAAGGATCTCCCTTGAGTCCATAACATAGCATTTTCCATAAGTGCTATCCACCTTTAAGCCCATTTCCTCCATGATTTTGATAGGCATCACATTATTTGAGGCACTTGAATCAATCATACAATTTCTAAGCAAGTTTCCATTGATAATCAAGCTCAGAAAGAAGGGGTTGACCAGATCAGGGTTAGCAGTGATTGTAGTTCCTAGATAGACTTCAGGATTCTCATCTGCGTTCAGTTGAATTGCATCATCCTTCACCTGACCTGCACTTGTTTTAGGTATTTGAGCTTCCATTTTGGGTTGATTGTTCCCAGCAATACTCTTGATGAATGCCATTGTTTTATGCTTATGGTCATCAATCCTCATCATCTCAAGAAGCGGGACTGTGACCCTTATTTGAGATAGGACCTGAAACATGTCAACTGGTGCATAACTTGGAATCTTTGGGAATATAACTTCATGAGAAGTCAGTGCATCTGTTTTCTTACCATCAATGTGATTTGCAAGCCTCAATTCTTTCATCTTTGTATCTGATGAAGTAGCTTCATTGGTTATCTTAGCTTTGTCATTCTTTTTAGCCCAAATTCTTGGCTCTTTGACTTCCTTGGCCTTGGTGCTCACCTTTATGCTCTCAGCTTTAGCATCTTTAGGATCAATATCATTTTCTTTGATGAATATTCCCCCTTGGTGACCTGGATTAGCCTTTACCACCCTATTTCTGAGGTGAATATCATTTCGAGCCTGAGCTCTGGCAGCCAATGCAACTGCATACCTTTCTATCTCCTCATTAGAAGGTCTCCTCAAAGAAATGCCACAGGTTTCAAGGTTGTAAGTAGTAAACTGATAATCTCCTTCTCCATCAGAAAATACTTGCTACTGATGAAGAAGAGCTTCTTGTCTTTGCATATCTGTCTTATTTGATTCAGCACCACAGTCAGAGGAATATTCCTCAGACTCCAAATCTGACTTGATCATGAACACATTCGAAGTCTCAATAGGGTTACCAGGATAATCACCTTCCTCATAACTGCCTTTCTTTTCTTCCACTGCCTTGGCCGCAACAACACACTGATGTGAGGAGTGTGGCATTTCACAGGCATCACACCATGGCAAATCATCTGCCATGTTTGAGGTATTCTTCTGTAGCGGGTTAGGCACCCCATGGAAGTTCCTCTGATTATTTTGGATAGGCCTCCCATTATTCCAGTTAGTGTGATATGGATATTCTTGCAACCTTGGGGGCCTCTCATTCCTCTGAAATTGAGGCTTTTCAGCCTTTGCTTGTTTCTGCAACAAACTCAAAATTTGATCCCATTTGTCATCTGGTGCTGCATCCTTGACCCCTTTCTCATTCGAAGGCTTTGCAGCTTTGGTAAGCCTGGGATCATCTCTCCTACCCATCTTACCAGATGCTCTTCTATTATTTTCAATGTTTACAGCCATCTTGTAAGCCTCTTGCAAGGATTGTGGGTCTTTGTCTCTAAGCAAGTAGCACATCTAGCTCTCATAGGCATTATAGTAAGTAAACAGACATGATCTTTCATTAGGTCGGAGAGAAACAGGGACCTTAGCCATTGCTTTCTTGAATCTTGCATTAAATTCAGTAGCCATTTCATTATGTCCCTTTGTGATATTATTGAAATCATGCAGCATAAACCTTGGGTCAGTTTGGTCACCATACTGCTCTTTGAAAATTCTGAAGAAAGAATTCTTAGAATCAATGCTTAAATTAGGCAGACTTCTGTACCAGTCTCTTGCATCCTCTGTCAGAGATTGCATGAAGTATTTCATGGCTACATCCTCATCCCATAGCTCAAAGTCTTCCAAAAAACTTTGAAAAGCTTTAAGGTGATCCTCACCACTGATAGCATTATTGCCTGCAAACTTTGGCACATGTTTTCTAGCATTATCAAGTAATGGATTTGGGTAACCAGGGATATTATCAAAACATAACTGCCTATATCTGTCAGTATGAGTCACTCTTCCTCCCATAGGTCTTCTTTCTTCACCTTGAGTATCACTATCTCTTTGTCTTTCATTTTGATGACCTGACTGCTAACCTTGAGGCTCCTGTAGATCAACAAAATGGACAGCTTTTTCATGACCTCTAGGGGGTGGAAGGGAAGGATTACCTTTGGGTGAGCTTCTATCACCATTATTAGGGTTTGAAGAAACAGATCGACCACATGTGTTCTAAGCATCAGGGACATGATCCTTCAAAGCAGATTCTAGAAAACTAAGCTTCCTCTTCATCTCTTTGTTTGCTGCAAGTAATTCCATCTCCCTTGCTTTTCTCTCCAACTCCTCATTTTCTCTCATTAGCTTATCAAAAAGTGAGGCAGTGTTATTTTGATCTGTGTTCTTCTCAGCACCTCCTTCATTTATCCTTACTCCTTCATTTCCTCTCATTTCCTGCATAGGACGCTTACCTTTGTCCACATTTTGAGGCTATTTACTGGTATTCCTAGGAGGAGGAACAACATGTTCCTCAACTCTATGACTTTGAGGTTTATTTGTGATCTTATTAACCAGGGGGTCAGAGAGGATCCTTCCTGAAGTTTCTGACAATACTAGGGTATCCTCCTCATTTTGTTGGGCTGCCAATCTATCCACGACTTCCATCTCTTTAACTCTTCTACGCAGCTCATCCCTCTAATCCATAGTATCTCTTATACTTTTCTCTTTTGTTGCTTCTCTCTGTTTCCTATTCTCATTTAGTGCAGCGATTTTCTGATTAAGTCTTTGTATATCATCAGAGATCTCATCCTCATTAGGTAATGTAGACTCTCTATCAGAAGCTGTACTAGCAGTTTGGTATAAATGCGGGTTGTGGGAATAGTCATCCCTAGTGGAGGAATCATTTGGGACAAAGGTAGCCCTAAGAGGTGTGCGAGTGGGGCATTCTATGGTCCTAGCATGTCGGGTATTCCTATTATTCCTTTGGAATCTACCCTTTCCCCTTTGTTGTACGACATTTTGGCCATGATCTGATGAATATTCATTTACAATATTTTTCATATGCACTTCCCCTCTCTCATTGAATACATTATCATCTAAATCTACCAAATCTCTTTCACTTTGTGAACCGAAATGAGAAGAAACTTGATGTTCAAGGGTGGGATGCGGTGTAGGCATACCTTTTTGTGCTGGTTTTTCCTTTACCCATTTGCCTTTGTTTCTAGGCAACTCTTCTTCCAGCTCCTGCTCTGGATGGTTTTTGTAATAACCTCGTGTTCTCCTCATTTGAACTGGGATTCTTTCAGCCTTCTTGACTCTCTTTGAATTTCTGCTCCGAACTTCTTCTATATCTTTAAATATTGGTCGCACTGGTACAAAGACTTTAGAGTCGCCACCCAGGCCTCTTGGGATAGATCCGTAACAATGGTGTTACTTTTTGGAATACAACAAGACTTTCAGAGCTTGGTAACTACAACTTTGACAAGAATAAGACTAGGAATCACTCAGGAATATAAACACAAAGGAAGGGACAGAAGCTATGCTTGATCAATGTTCTCAAATGATCGACTCTATGAACAAACTGTGGGATAAAACACCTTGGAGATTCTATTCAGTATGAAACATAGGTCCCCAGCGGAGTCACCATCTTATTGGTTGTTTTTAATGGAGCAACCAGGTTGGTCTCCTATTCTACCTATGGAGTAGCCAACTCCAATCAAGGGCAGCTCAGAGGACCTGGACCAACTGACAAGATTTAGTCAAAGACTAAGATCTTCTACTCTTAAGGCTCTGCAGAACCAGGGTGGGTTTACCCACACAATGCCTTAAAGAAGACCAAACATTGCTTTTTATAGCAGATGATTCCTGATGCCAAGTATTGAGAACCTCAAATATGGATTTGATTCTCAGTAACACAGTACTTGCAGTAACTAGGAGGTAGGGCAAGACATCAAACAAGACTGATTAAATAAAATGAATGTTCTTAAGCAAGATAACTGAAACCCTAAAGACAAATAGCATATATCAGATCAGTGCCATATCCATTGGGCTAGGAGTGAAGACAATCTGCAAACAAAAGGAATGATTACTTGGACAAATAAAGCCTATTTGAAATTAACCTTATTAATCCCACAGCTAGTGATCAGATCTCAAAGACTACTTATCAAATCCTTCAATCATACATATAAATTTCTGAGATGATGAAAGCAATTTAACCTGTTCCTTGAACAAGGGCTATTATCAAAACAGACAATGCAAGAAAGTATTACAAAGGCTAATGGAAAAATTCTTGATCATTTTCATTAACAATTCAAATGTACAATCCAAAGGAGAGACTCAAAGACCTAAACAAATACATTTGGGTTTTGGTATGCATCCAAGAACCTTACAATTTATAGACTGTAACCCGAGACCTCAAAATCTGGTAAAAACCTGACTCTGTGACTTAGTGCTCCTTTTGTTCTTATTTCAGTATCTGACCGAAGACCTTTACAAATGATTCATAAATTCCTTTTAAATAGTCTAGGGATCGCCATCCAGCTCAGAGCCACATCAACACACCACGTTAGACCCCAATTGCATTGTGACCAATCAAAACACTCGCTGTGACCTTCAACAAATTCTCAAGTCTTATAAATGCCACTGGTCAGGTTGCTGTAGGAAAGACATTCCCACACGAATGAAGCCAGGCAATCAATGTCAAATCTGTCGTTGAATCCGGGCACCCATACTCGAGCATGCCGTCCTTGTCCTAGAGCCATCACCATGAATGCTGGTTCAGTGGAACCAGCGACCCTCTCATCTGCCACCATGAATGCTCCAAGTCTTCTATTTTTCACGTGCAAACATCTTTGAAACCCCGACTACGCGCATGTTTGAATCTCCGCCGTCGATCACTGAGATCAGACAACTGTCGTTTAAATATCATCAGCCATTGAGGCAGGCAACCACCGCCGGCAAGACAAAGCGGTGTTGGGAGGACTACAGGCTGAGAATCTTATGTTACTTTGAGTGCTCATCATAGTCAGCAAGAGGCAACCGGGTTGGCGGAACATCCCAGCGAAGTCTGCAAAGGATACCGAGTGCACCATAGAGTCAGGGAGAGATGGCCGGGTCAGCTAGACATTATGGCGAAGATCTATGTGTTTGATCGAGCAGTCAAGTTGGCGAGACCGGGCACACATCGGCGTGAGATTTCAACTTAGAATAACACCCCATCAGTGAGAGAAAGATCACTCGACAAGAGGTCATGGCGACACCTGAACAGACACACTATCAGCAAGAGAAGATGGACTCGGGAAGACATCATACAGAGTCAAAATGCTTCATCGAAATGCATTTCCTTTATGTACTATCCATCAGCCAAGACAGGGGCATATCCCTCACCAAAGCAATCCTTTCACTTTGTTCACAGTCGCTATAGTCACCTACCATCGGCGAGACACTATAGAGATTTCACCAAGCTTCATTGAAGACATCATTTCAAGTCACTGTGACTTATAACATCTCCCACCGACGAATTCACTTGCCAAATGTATGTCGCTATAGTACGCAATCCTCGGTGAGAGGTTATGTAGACATTACATTGTTATACTGAGAAGACCTTCATACACCTGTTCGCCGAGAGAATTTAGGACCTCCATCGAAAGCCACATTATGAACCGCTATCGGTAAGACCCGACCCCATCGCCATGACCACACACCGAAATAAAAAATCTCGCCGAAGCACTAAATCGTCCATCATTGGTCGGTGTAACAAGATGACACCACCGAGACCTCACCCCGAACGAACGCCAACATACCGAAGGGAAAAGTCAGTTAGTGAGACACGAAGGGGTCGGGGAGACATCTCCCTGACGCAACTAACACCGGCCAAGAATAGAAGTCCTCGGGGAGACATATAAGAGTCGCCGAGACATCAAAAACTCGGCAAGAGGCTAGCTCGATAGCCAGAAGATACGTTGATAAGGGGTTCTCGCCGGCGCCACAACAAGAGGAATGTCTCGTCGACAACCTGCAACAAAGAATAGTGGAACATACACAGGTCAGGGAGACAATTGGGTACCTATGTTGACATGAACTAGAATGAAAAATATGCATGAAACAATGGATTCAAATGGATCACACGATAGAATATGAGTGAGGAAATATGAGGAAGGGACAATATGCTAATGACAAGGGCCCAATTTGAACACTCATGGATGCAATTGACTATGAAAATTTGCAAAATTTTACATTTCTAACAGAACCAGAGGGATAAACACCCACCAGAAGTGAATTCAAACACACTGAGCTCAACCCTTGTGGGAGCCCACTTATCCCATGTGCCAAAATGAGAAACACCCCATAGCTAAAATTTTATCATGTAAAACCAGAGTACACAACTAGACAATGAGAAAACAAGAAATGGCACTAACAGATAGCTGCATTTTTTCTACATTTTTTGAAAAGAATTGAACTATTGGTTAAAGAAAAAGGGTTTTCATTGATGGAAAAATAAAATTATTTGTTTGCGTGTATGGTTTTCATATGAAATGTATAGTTGTTTCTATTTATGCAGAATAAAAAAATTCCATTGGAAATTCTTTGCATTCACCATAGTAAGCATCTCATCTATAAAATATGTCATAACTTCTTAATGCATAATAAATTTTTGAAGTTTTACTGACCTATACACTTGCAATTCAAGGTATGACAGGTAGAATCACCTGTATTTAGTGCAGAAGCTTCACGTCTCCAAAACCATCCTTCTTAATCTACCTGTCCTTGTTTTCTTCAATTTTGTTTCCTTGAATATATCAACCATCTGGAAGGAAGAAAAGTGTTAGCGAGAGATTAAATTGGAAAATTAAAGACATTTGGTGCTACAAAGAATTATTTTTATTCCAAATTTCATGAATATACAATTTATATGTTGTGGTGAGTGCAAAATTCCAGCTTGCACAGACAATAAACAAAAATATTAAACTGTACATTGGGAATTTAATTTCCAATTTAACCTATCGCTAACACTAGTAGTATATATCAATAATTATATCTACCATTCTGCCATTCTGTAGGAACTGTGAAGCATTGATCATTCATTTTGAATATATAAAAAACTCATCTCTCCTAACATATGAAAGAGGCCATAACTTACAATAATAAAAAAGTGCATAGAAGATAGAACAAGAAGGATACCACGTACCACTATCAGAATTCTATTTATATCCTATGTATCTCAATGAACACCTAAATGACATATTGGTATCTTAACCATTGTTCAATGATATTGTAAACTGAACCATTACTTGTACAAACGACTGGAAAAATATAGATCATTGCAAGAACAAAGGTTAACAAGTCAACAAAAGCCTTGCCGATCACCTTGATTGACCAAAAAATAGTAGCTAGTCTTCCGACAAAACACACCTATATACATACCAAAATGAATAAAACCATACACGAAAACATACATAGAAACATACATAACATGAAAAGAAGAAAGAATAGGATGTCAGTGCACAAAAGAGAATCAGTTGGACAGAGACATGAGAGTCCTATGTGAAAAGGTAGAATTTTTTTGCAAACAACTTATTAAAAAAAAACATCTGCATTCTCTAATCAGAAAGACACTCTCAAAGATGAGAACTGTATTTGGGTTGCAGGTTTCATAACACATACTGTTTTCCAACATGCAAGTATGTATAGACAACATTCTTCTAATGAAAACCTTAAAGTTTGTAGACAATAACAATGTACTAAAGTTCATTCACCTTTACAATTTATAGCAACTCTTACTTACAGAAAATAATTGAAATTCAATTTTTTCATATCATTTAAAAATAAATGCACAATATAATTTGCAAGTTGGAAAACACAATGTGGTTTTCCATTTATTTCATTCTCTACATTCAAAGTTATGTGGTCGAGAGCATAGGTAAGAATGTCTTGAAAAGCTTTTGTTAATTAGGCAGTAGGAATGCAATGAAAGGAAATGCTTTATAAACATCCATTGTTTTCCAACAACCATTAAAACTCTGAATGATTGCACGTGGAAAACACCATGGGAGGTGAGTGCATGATTTATGAAACCTCCAACCCACACAATGTTGTAAAACCCTCTATGGACACAACTAATCTCCTGAAAAAACACACCTATGTATATACAAAAACACATGAAAACATACATAACAACATACATGGTACCATACATAACATGAAGAGACAACCTAGTGTGGGGCCCACCAGAAAAATGATAGAAGTGTTGGAACCAATAGACGAAAGGAAATGTCACAACAAGGAAAGCGAGGTGGTGTCTTGTCATATCGAATTACACCAAATTTTTTTTTCCTTGTGTGAGAAGCTATCCATTCACTGCACGTGGGAAGGGCATTGATGCGATTAAGACACATTTTAGATTGTAACAAGTATTGTTCTTGGAAAACACTTTGTGTTCTGGGTTTTCTCCTTCTACAGGTTGAAAGAAAATCGTTGGAGAGCAAGGGGGCGTTGCAGGTAGGGGAGATGACCAAGTGAGTTGAGGTGAGGGGTTTGTAACCAACTGTATGTACATAGGTGCGTCAACTTAGATTTCTTGGCTTACCAATTGGGCTATTATGTCTAGGGGGTTTTAGAACACTGTGTGGGTTGCAAATTTCTTAAAACTCATTATTTTCCAATCCCATTAAATTCTTAATATCTAATTCACAAAAGACTCTCAAGACAATCAAAAAACATCCCAAATTGAGGTGAGGGGTGAGTAACCAATTGGGTTGTTACTTGTAAAGGGTTTTAAAACATTATGTGGGTTGCAGATTTTGAAAAACCAGTGTTTTCCAACTTGGAATTTTATAGAACAGTATGAATGCAATTTAGACAATACAAACAATTGGAGTATGAGTTGTCATTTTTAGAGATTTTTTTCTGTCACAAGAATTCAAGGAAAAATGATGTGTGCATTTTCAGTTTGGAGAAAGAAAGGGAAAAAAACTCTATGTTTCATGTTTGCACATTCAAAGCTGATGGTTGGAGTGCACATGTAGGAGTTGGAGGAAAAACCCAATGTTTTGAAACTTGGAATGTAACAAAATGGTATAAATGTAATTTAGACAGTACAAATGTAATGAAAGACACCTTATAACAAGACTTACACAAAATAGAATTTGTGTTTCTATTTCTTAACATGATCTAAATATCCATGCACAGTATGATTGCAGGTTGGAAAACACAGTGGGAGGTGAGTTGACAACATGATTTACAAAACCTCCAACACACAAAATGTTGTAAAATACTCTACACACTGAAGCCAAATACCTTACTGGCTATCTAGAAAATAGTGCCTATCACCACACTCCTACGATCTAAATAACACATTCTTTTCAATACATACATATTGTTTCCAAAAATTCTAGGATGTAAACCAATGTGTTTTACAAAACCTGCAACCCACCTAATGTTTCAAAACCATTTAGACACCACTATGGGGGTACGATATCATGTTACATACATAAGTGTTTTTTGTCTATGAGTTAGCGTCTCCCATTCCCTCTAATACTGATTATTATATGAATCGGCATCTAATACTGGTATAGTATATCGTTAGGGGAGAAGCTAACTCCTACACAAAAAGCAACAGTATATACTATACTAGTATTAAAGGCTGATTCATATATTGTACTAGTATTAGAGGGAACAATTAATAGGAGACAGTGTGTTTTCCAACACTACAACTCCATTTCTATTCCCACATTGGTTTGGCCACCTGTAACTCTATTTCAATGCTTGCACGTCCCTCCCTAACAAACTGAAAAATGAAATGAAGAAAATGGCAGAGAAAAACAAAAGAAAATGTGAAAAATGTTTAGGGTTTTTGAATTTCCCACTGGGGCCGCATGTCCTTTTTCAGTATTCGACAAGTGATAGCACAGGGCTACCGATCTGTCAAGTCTTTCCGTCGGTGTCTTTTGTCCACTGCATGGGATGGGGGATGGGGGGTACGATATCATGTTACATACATTGGTGCTTTTTGTCTAGGAGTTAGCTTCGCTCGTTCCCTCCAATACTTGTATATTATATGAATCGACCTTTAATATTGGTATAGTATACCATTAGGGGATAATCTAACTCCTACACAAAAAGAAACAATAAACTATACCAGTATTAAAGGCTGATTCATATAATATACTAGTATTAGAGGGAACAACTGATAGGAGACATTGTGTTTCCCAACATTGCAAATAATGCAAGTATTTTATTTAAACACAACAATGAAAGGTGTGATTTTGAAGACATTCATACTATTTTGTAACATTCCATGTTGTAAAACTATAGATGTTAAGAAGTAAGACAGTGTGTTTTCCAACACTGCAAATAATGCAAGCATTTTATTTAAACAAAACAATGCCGTTTGATTTTGGGAGAAGATATTCCTGCTATTTTGTAACATTCAATGTTGTAGAACCGTGCATGTTAAGAAGCAAGCAACCCACTGTGAGACAACCCTTTACATTTAAACAAGGAGATTCAAATAACTGAAACCTAACATTGTGTTTTCCAAATTACAATTATTTTGTGAACTTTTTCTTTTCAATCATGCAAAATTTAAATACAACAATGGAAGAAAGGTGTTATTTTGAAGACATTCATACTATTTTTTAACATTCCATGTTGCAAAACCATAGGTGTCAAGAAGCAAGACAGTGTGTTTTCCAACTGTGCAAATAATGCGAGCAATTTATTTGTTCCAATAAGGAGAAAGCTAACTCGTAGACAAAAAACACCTATGTATGTAACATGAGATTGAAATGGCATTTCACTTTCCTCATCTGATTCAACCAAATAACTGCTCACATTATTTACAGTGTTGGAAAACACATTGTCTCCATATAAGGTGTTAAACAACAAGCAACCCATATAGTGTTGTAAAACCCTTTGCAATTGAGAGGAGACAGTGTGTTTTCCAACTCTACAAATAATGCAACCAATTTATTTATTCCAATTAGATAAAGAAAGCGAAATGAAATTTGGATTGTAGCAAAGAGTTCAAAAAATTGAAAGTTCACTTCATTACATTCTTCGAGCATAACGAAATGAAACTTTTCATATCGAACTAATTGAAATGGGATAGTGTGTTTTCCATCCCTGCAAAACAATCTATAACACTGTGCCTTGCAGGTTTCATAATACCTATTGTTTTCTAATTTCATTACATTCTTCACACCCCATTTTTCTATTCACAAATAATGGTTTCTAATGCCACATTTTTTGGAGTTTTTTTCCATTCCAAAATTCAGTTTTGGTTTCTAAGACCACATTTTTTGGGGTTTTTGTCCATTCTGCAATGGAAAAATTTGAAAACCAGAAGACGGAAAGAAAGGAGACAAAAATTAAAAAACCTTCGACACAAAAAAACATTAACATCCTTTCATTTCAAATAAATACCCCTTCTCCCAACAAAAACCCCAAAAAAAACATTTTATTTGTATTTCCCAAAAAACCCATTTCATAGCTCAATGAGCTGCTTCACAATCCCTACAGAATAAAAAAAATGGCACAAATAATGGCAGATATACCCACCTCTTGTTGCTTGCGTTTGGTCGACCACCATCACCTGTTGCTTGCATTTTTTTGTTCGGCCGTCGTCGCCTCTTGCTTGCATTGGGGATTTAGCCGCTTGCCGCCTACAACTCCATTTCAATGCTCATGTTCTTTTTATCACATGTAACTCCATTTCAATGCTCACGCGTCCCTCCTCATGGTTGCTTGTAACTCATTTCACTGCTCGTGCCTCCCTCCTCAAAAAACTACAAAACGAAATGAAGAAAATGGTGAACCAAAAAAAAAATGTGAAAAAAGGTTAGGGTTTTTGACTTGCCTATTGGGGCCGTGCATCTTTTTCCGGTGTCCAACATGTGACGACACGGGGCTACCGTTCCATCAAGTCTTTCCGTCGGTGTCTTTTTTTCCACCGCATGGGATGGGAGATGGTGGGGGATGGGGGG
Source organism: Sequoia sempervirens (assembly GCA_007258455.2). NCBI lineage: Eukaryota > Viridiplantae > Streptophyta > Pinopsida > Cupressales > Cupressaceae > Sequoia > Sequoia sempervirens. The sequence goes on along the minus strand of VDFB02000017.1, from coordinate 301,898,498 downwards.
TATGATATTATGTTATATACATATATAACATAGGTGTGTTTTTTCCAGGAGTTAGGTTTCTCCCATTCATACTACACAATTTCCAAGGACACTTCCCTTTCTTTCATCTGATAGGAGATGTGATTGGCATTCAAGGGATAGGAATCCATTAATGAGTGAGATTAGAGCTCTAATTCGCCATACTGCTATTTGAGGCTGCAGCCATAGATAACTCAAGTGGTTGGTGTGGAAGTTAGATATTTGGATTGCAAAAAAACAAATGGGAGATTGCATTTATTGTGTAACACTTATTGTGCTTGGGGGGGTGTTTCTTTTATGCAAGGGAAAAATACTATGAGTTGTTTTGATTATAATATCATTAATTCTGCTATCTAGTGGTACAACTTATATTTCAAATCACATGTAGGTTATCAAAAAATAATATATATTACTCATACTAGGGGTTGTGATTCATTTTTTTTGCTATGAGTGCTTTATTCTCTTAGGGAATCGTGGCCATTTTAAATGCTCCATATATCCATTCATGGAAGGGAGAGAAATTGTTACTAAGGCTGCGAAGGAAGTTCTGGGGATGGGGTTTGGAAATTGCTTACATCCATCATAGCCTTTATAGGGGAGGTTGCTGCCCATTTTTCAGGGAGTCACATAGAAAGGATGATATAGAATTTTATACATTGAGCCAGGATAGTAGAAGAGTCAGATAGGGCTTAAGGAGTTCTTTTCCTGAAACATTAATTATGCTTTCTTTTCCTTTCTCGAAATGTGATGGAAAAGAGGGAGGCTTACAACTGGGGTTGGAAAACAATGTCAAGGCCTCATAATAGCAGTTTGATTGGAAATAGAATGATCAATTTGAAATGGGGATAAGAGACATGGGTGAATGTTTTTGGCCTACATGGAGGTCACAAGAGTGGAGCTTCACCTAAAGTGGTGGTGTTGCTAAGAGAAAAAACTCTAAAAAGGCTCTGTTGATATGACACACTAGGTAAGGATATTAACAAATACCTACCTAGGCTATGAAGCTTGTTGGTGTTAATCAAATCCATTCATTTTTCCTATTGTTCTTGGTCTTGTGGATATTAAAATTCCTTCATTCCATTCTATCATCATTCACCATGCACCTTTCACTATTCAGGTGCTTGATTCTCTTATGTTTGTAATGACTACATACCATTTATGCACTTCATTGTAGAGTGAAGCACATTCATGTATGAAGGAAATATATTTTTTCATTCAACAAATATTAATAGGTTATCTACAATTTAGTTAGATTAAATAAAGTAAAAAAAAAAAAAAAATGCATAAATAAATCTAGGCACTCCCATGCCTTGTCTACATCCCCAATCAGTAGTCACTCCCTACCCCCATTCCATGTAGACCACATTGTTATACAAAAATTTTATCCAACGACCATTTTTAGTTTCATTTACCTTGATGCTAATGAGTTTGTTTGGGTTGAAACTGTTAGGAGAGATGTGTTTGTGTAGCTACCAAATGGGGTTCTATTTTCAAAGCTCTTTCCCTTCCCGCAAATGTCTCTCTTGATGTGCTAAGAGTCTGGAATCAAATGTGGGAAAAATATGGAAAACCCAAATTGAATAGAGGTAACCCTCTCGTAGCTGTTTACTTCTTTTGTCCTTGCGAATCTCAACTCTGATGTTATTTGATAACTATATTATGTTTGCTTGTTTGAATTTGATAGTAGCCATAGATTTCATTCGATTATTTTTGAAACTATAGTTCTATTTGTTGTTGTAATTAAATTTTTAAAGAAATTGATGGTCAATAAGCAATGTTAATTAAGAATGTTTCACCAGTAATGAAATGTATTCCATTGATAACTACTTTTGCAATGTCTTGATCCTCTTTGCGTCTAGCCTAAGTTTTTGTGTATATGCATTTTATCCCTTCAATAAAACATTGTGTTTTTTTGGAGATTGTAATCCTAACTACCACCCAATTCAATCAACTTAATATCTTCTATATCTTCTATCATGTCTGCAAACATTAAAGACAAATATTGAAGAAGATGATTCGAATGGATTTGCATTTACTTCTCCAACATGTCCACTGTCCACTGTCCTATCAAGAAGCTTCTAACACATAATATTTTATTCTAATCTCTCTCCGAAGTTACTCTTAGCATTCTATATAATATTTGAGACTTGTATTTGCTAAATACTCTCTAGTAGAGTCCATCTCTACAAAGCTATTAGAGGATATTAGTCTAAATGTATGTCTGAATGTAATGGTGAGTTGCAGCTCAGTAAATCTATGTAATGTTTCATTTTGTATCAATATAAGTTACAAGTCTATTTTATCTATTTTACTTCTACTCCCCTGTTCTCCTTCAAGTGGTATTAGAGCCATGGTTGAGGAGTAATGAGAGACATCTTACAAGTGAGATAGGACAAGAGCAGAGTAGAAGTGGAGGCTTGTAGGTGAAGCTTCCTCGGTTTGGTTGAGCCATTTGAAGATGCAGATCAAGACAAAAGGAATAAGTGCTTGGAGCTGCTTGTTTGTTGGTAGTCAGTTGCAATTGATCAAGCTCATCAGAAAGTTCACAAACTATAGTTGAAGGAAAGCCGTCAATCAAAGATTGTTGGGAAAAAAGAAGAAAAGGAAAGTGCAGATTGGACTGGAGATTGAAGGCATGTAGATTTGTTAAAAGTTGCCAAATAAAAGTTGAGATCGCTAGTGTAAAGTGGAAAGAAGAGCATGGAGGCACCAATTTGAATGAGGAAATTGCTAGAGTGGTTCTCTGAAGGTGATGCCAACCAAACAAGATCGAAGGAAATTGTGTAAAGATCACTGGAATGAAATCATAGTTTGCAAAAAAGAATGCAAGATTCATAAGACGCTACTAGCTCACAATAGGAGATGAGAACGAATGAGTTTATCAAGACCTGAAGCCAATTTGAAGATATTGGGTCTAAGGTAAATCATATTTTGTGTTGTTGAATTTGTTGTTTAAAGAGTTGCTGAAGTCTGAGCTAGAGAATGATCAAGTAGAGTCAAAGAGCTAGAGGATGGTATGTCGTCATTGTTGTCTATTTTGAAGTTGGTTTTTGTAGAAAGTGCAAAGCTTGAGGACATTGGATGAGTATGTGTAGAAGTTGTGAGAATGAAAATTGTGTAGAAGACTATTCTTAAAATCTATAGATCAGAAGATGGGAGGAGAATAGAAATTGTACGAGGTTGTGAAAATATAAGTGAAGACCTTAATGGATTAAGGAAAGAATATGGTTGAATGCTATAACATTATGTTTTTGTGTAAGCATGTTTGAGGCTAGCAGAGCCTACTAGGATCCCCGAGCACCAGCACTGTGTCTCTATGGGAGGTGTTGATGGTCAAAACAACACAACAACATTAATCAAAATATCACTATTCTATTTCTCCTAAAAAAGGAAGACAACATATAGTAATCTAACTCCCAATGTCTTGGTAGTTGGTTCTCAACTATGCTAATATTGCTCAATGGTCAATGTAACTGTAATATGAAAGGGGCCTTTGCTGGTAATAAGGAACAAAAATGTATTAGATCAACTAATCCTACGTTTGGGGGGTTTAAATAAAGATAAAAAGATAGATTAGAGATTTAAAATAGAAGAACATGAATGTAACTTCTTAATATCTAGACATGCATATCAATAATGGGTGTTTCTTTACCTAATCAAAACCACAACACGATGCAATCCACAAAATAATCTATACCACTTCATACATTCATAGTGCTAATTCACAATCACAACCTTTCACTATACTTCAAAAACTTGAAACAAATCATTCACTCATCATTAAAACATAGATCAAATAGATCTAAAAACAACTTCATTCACAAATAATTCAATGAGATAATCTTGAATCCAATTTCCTCTATTGATTCTCATCAAATAGAAAACATTTAGGCACAACAAAACCACTGGCATATGGATTGATTATGATTCATTAACTTTATCCAAGAGGTCCAAACTTATAAACATGTAAACTGTATAAAATTTTCAAAATGTAACCAAGTTAAACTGAACTTTCCAAAGTATCTTGCTAACAAATATGAAATTTTGAGACTATGATTCCTATTGCTATCATCAACTAGCTAATATTTTTTCAATGATTTGACCTTTACAAAGTAGAGTCAAGAGATACATATAGACATGCCATGCATAAGTTCCTCTCAATCAAAAACTCAGATCCACCAATTAAGGAACTTAAACTGCATGAAGAAAATAGACTGTTGATTTTCAGTTACATCAAGGCTTGATTGCTCTGTTACACAAAATTCCAATGCCCAAGAGAGAAGGTGAAACTGAGGAATGGGAACTAGAGTCTAACTTGTGTCAAATCCTGCAAAATAGGAGAAGAGAGGATGTGGTTTCAAGAGGAGAATGTTATGTTGCCAGCTCACCCCTGCGTTGCTTGGTCCATGATATACTCATCATAACTAGAGAACACTTGTTGAAGGATATCTAAATCAGGCCCATCTACCCAATTGTCCTCAAATTTGATCCTCTTTAATTTTTCTAAGGCCAATTCTTGCATATCCTTTAATTTAATTAATTCCTTTCTAGCAATTTTTAATTCTTCCTTGATATCTATAAATCTATCCAACAACAATTATTCTCCATCATCTCCTTTTTGCATTACCTCTTCAAATCTACTACTCCACCTCTCCCAAAACTTGTCCAAAGGAAGACTCTCTTTGACTGGGATGTCCACATTGGTTAGAATGGAAACTACTACCTCCAATTCATCAATCCGCTTGTTCAAGTCTTTGATTACTTCTTGAACCTCATTCTTATGTTGATGGATGAACTTGCATTTGAATCCTATTATGCTCATAGTCTTCTCAATAAAATTTGCATTATCTTCTTCAAGAATTGACTACTATAGGAGAGTTGACTAGGGGGCACTTTGTTGATATCTTTAAGCTTCTTAATATATTCTTTGTATTCTTCATCTTACTTTTCTAGTTCCTCAGAATGCTAATTCATATTTTCTACTAACTCAAGTGTTGTTTCATGAACCTTGAAACTATCAGTTATCACTTCAACAACATCCTGATTAAGTCTATCAATCCATCTTTCAAGCATCCCCACCTTACTCCTCATTTGCACCAAGTCATCAGCTTCCTTCTTTGTCAATAAGATTGGGGATTCGGGAGCAACAACTTGTTGAGAAATTGGAGTGGAAACATCCTTTAGAAACTTGTGTAGCTGATCCAATTGGGCTTTAAGCTCATCTTTCTTTTTCTTTTCTTTAATCATTTTGGATTTGGTGGAGGAAGCTACAATATCAATTAAATTCATTTGTTGGTTCCTTGTAGGTCTCCCCAAATTCATAGTACCCAATTGGTAATCAGTCATTTGTATATCATCCCTATTCTTATCCACCACTAGAATTGCACATTCAATAATAATTTCCCTTGTATTTGTGAGCTTAGTGGAGTGAAGAAATCAAGCCTTCTTTTTGGGTCTTTCTTTCTCAATCTCCTTCATCATTTCATCCCAATTGAGAGGTTGTGGCTGAACTATCTGTTTCTTCTCTAAGTCAAGCCTCAACCATGTAGGAGTAGTGATTATTTGTGCTGAAGAAGAAGAAGTAGTGGCAGAAGATTAAGGTTGCAATATTGTGTTGCTAGGCTGAGAGTCAACCTCTTGCACATTTTGTTGTTCTCTTTGTGCCTCTTCTTGTGCAAGTTTCTCAACCACTTGCAATATTTTGGCTTCCAACTCCTTCTACAAATGTTCTTCTTCCAACTTCTTTTCCTCTAGCATCTGGTCCCTCTACCTTTTTAATTCCTTGATATAGTCCCATGCTTCCTTGGATTTATTCTCATATAGAGAAAGTTCCTCAACCTATTTCTCTCTTTGCAGGCATTCTTACTTTTCTTTCCTTTTGTGGGCCTCCTCAATAGCCTTGAATTTAGCCTCAAGGGCTTCTTTCTCTCTTCTTTGAGCAGCCTTCTCCTCTTCAAGGTTATGAATTTTCTACTCTAAAGCCAATTTATCTCTTTCCTCTTTCATCCCAAGCTCCTACTCCTTTTGTTGCTACTACTTGGCCAATTCATCAGCCTTGTCCTTAGCTTCCAATTCTTTCTACTTGGATAATGCATCAGATTGTGCCTTAGCATCAATCTCTTGTTGTTTAGCTAGTGCCTCAGCTTGTGCCTTGGCATCTGCTTCCCTTTTAGCTTCCTCAAAATGTTTCCATTGATCTTCTTCAGTTAAAACATGTTCGGTCCCTACATCCTTAGTTACATCAAGAGATTCGACCACATGAGTTTCTTTGTCAGATGGGGTAGCCTTAGAGTCTGTATCAACATCATGAATTTCTATTTCGGGCTCCTACTCCTTAAATAACTCAGCTTCCTTATGGAGGGTTCCTATGGGAATCTCCTCACTTGGTTGCTCTGTAACAAGAGGTTGAGTGGATGCTTTTGCTGCAATAGATGTTGAAGCACCCAGTTCCACTGTAATCTCTTCCTCATGTGTCTCAGGAGGATCTTGAGCAGGAATTTCAATTTCCTCTCCAGCATTAGAAGGGAAGAAATCTAGGGGCTCCTTAGGAGCCATTCTTCTCTTAGTCCTCATGTACCCTTGAGTGATACCTGCAACTTTTCTTTTCTTGGAAGTATAAGCCTCTGGCTCCTTAATCCTCATGACAACCCATTGAATTCTCTTGTCCAAAACTAGTCTTGCAATATGTTTTATGTCAATAGATTCTTCCACATTCCAGTCCACTGGACTAAGATCTTTGGTACCTACATTCTCTGTATCATACTAGGGATCCAAGGTTACCCCATCATCTAACAATGTCTCATGGATGTCTTCCTTTATCCCATACTCAACCATGAGTGGGATAGGTAGTCTTTCATAATTCCTCCTCCTGAGATCATACTCATTTTGAAGATCCATCCAAAATTCCTCCAACAGATTGAAGTGTTTGTCAAAGACAATATGAAGGAGTCCCTGCATCTTATGATTGGGGTCATAATGTTTCCTTGAAGTATACAAACCTAACTTCAACTGAATCAATTCATCACAGACTACCTTAGCTGCCACAATGTGTGGAAAAATATACTCACCCAACTTCATGGGGAACTTATGATAGCTATTCTTGTGTTTATTACCAAAATTCACATTGTATGCTAGAGCTTGATAAATGAATTCCATTAAAAAAAAATTATTGCTCCAACATCTAGGGAGTAAATGAGGGTAGCCATCAAAACCTCCCAACCTGAAGTAAGCAAACCTGGGGTATTGAATAAACCAGTGTCCCCATTCATTGATGAAGGCAATAACTTCTCTACTTAGTCTGTAACCAACATCTCCTGTTAGCTAGTTAATGATGACATATAGAAATGCATCTTTAACCCTTTTGAAGTGTGCCTTCAATGTTTGCAAGGTAAGCTAATCATAGTGATCCCATATATTCTTTTTTCCTTGAGCCTCTCCCAATATACCTACTGCATTAAGTCTAGGGAAAATCCCTCTTCTAGAAGTTGCATAAATTACATAAGAGGTCATGAAGAAACTCTTGGTTTCTCTCACTCTAAGCATCTGATTATGTATACAATCTGAAATAATCATGGGCCAATCAAACTATTGCTTTCCATCAAGGATGGTTTGGATAAATGGAAACATCCACTCCTTGAACTAGGAAGCATCCCTCTTCCCAAACACCCTAGAGAGCATCATTATTATGTCTAAAATTTCCTTGTAGAAGTCTGCCCTTTTAGGCTGGTCAGGAAGCTTAGCCAAAGACTTTTTCTCAACTCTCATCCAACTCTTGTTCATATGAGTTCTATTAGTTTCCTTCCTGTCACTATACAGTTTCAGTGCCTTTGCCTCATTGAGTTGATTGGGATTTTTTGGAGCAGGTGCACTGAAAAAAAAATGTAATCATTTAGTGTGTTAAGTTAATAATAAATTCCCCTACAAATCCACACATTTCCTAGTGGTAGGATTGTATGCTTTGTTTGTAGTCATTATCAATTTAGGACATTGGACAGATAGGGGGAAAATGACAACATGTTCTAGTCTAGATTGGAAAATTCTTAGTTTCCTTCCTATTACATCTTCACCAAATGTCTCCAAGAGAAACTCCTCATCACTGAATGCACCCAAGTTGGTATCAGTGATGTCTACCCAATTAGACTCAACCTTGCTACAGTGAGAGTAGCTTCCTTGTGTTTGTATCTTAGAGTGTAAGGGAGCTGCTCCACTTTGATCTTCTTTGGCCTAGCATGTTGTCTTGAAGTTTCTGCTAGTTGGATCCTTTGAGAAGCCTCTTCTGATGCTCCTGAAATCTCTCAACCTCTACAATAAACTCCTGTATTAGATGAACAAAAGCATAAAAATCAATACATCAATCAACACCTTTCTCTACCTCATTAGGACAACTTTTGTACATAGTGAAATTTCAACTTCATCAGAGGTGAAGCCACATAAGAATAATGAACAGGGAACTATTTCAGTACAAAGTGGGACTGAGATCAGAACCAGGATGAGACTAGGATTGGAATTGGAACAAAAATCGAACTTGGAACTAATCGCTAGTTCCAAGTTCGACCTCCACTTTGGTTCTGGCTCTGCTTAAAATCAAGTATGAAGACCAAAATCCTCAATAACTAGAAGTGGGATCATTTTGGGAATGAACCTCAATGGAAAACATCATTCGAATGAGTTCATTCCCAAGTCTGCTACCACCAATATAATATGAAAAATGGAGCACATTCCTTGAAAACGTGGTCACATGAATCTAAGGACCCCAAATAGAGAGGATTAATCCCACCTCTTAATCGTAAAAAGACCAATTTAAACCGTAAGGCTGAAATATTTTGCAAAGGTTGTCGATCAAACCCTATTTTTCACGACACGTTGACGCAAAAAATTGGGGCATCACAAACCCGACATGGAGATTATAGAATCGACAAGGATGAATGATTAGAAAGGGTCTCCGAACAAAACCATAAGCATTTAACACATGGAGGACCCAACCAAATGAAACCCTAGTTAGAAACTAGGGCATGACAAAATGCACCTATCATGAAAATGACAACAAATGAAAAAAACAAATGGAAAGAAAGAAAACAAAATGGGAAAATAGAAAAAAAAAAACAAAACCAAAAGAAACAAATAAACAAGTGAATACTTACAGAACAAGATTATGCGAATGTGCTAAAACACGAGCAAAAACATGAGAAAGAAACAACAAAGCACAACTGGAAAAAAAAGAAAAGAATCCCTACCTCGAAATGCCCACAAGGAAAGACCAAAACTTGACAAAGATTCACCCACCGACATGCCCTCCCAATCAAATCGCCTCTCACGGAGTTCTCCTAGCTCTGGTTCGCTTAAACAACTTGGATAACAAAGATAATGAGCCAGTTAAACACAATTAATATTTTTAAATTACTTCACACATGTGAGGAGGATGCAATTAATGCCATAAATGCGGTAGGTTGGAGGTAGAGCAATCAACGCTAATGAACAATTAAACCGAGTGAACACCAAAAGTAGGGCGAATCGAACCTGGATCTTGAACAAAACAAGAAAGTTGTTAACAAGACTCTTAATGAACTCCTAACTCAGCTTTGGTCCCATGACAAAGACAAACAACGAAAGGAAACAATGGGATAGAATCAGGACCAAAACTAGAAGTGGAACTTTTACAAAGTTCCAAATTCAATTTTGATTGCGGTTCCACTCCTGACAAAGGAACAAGAAATGAAACAAGTACAACAAACATGATGGGAAGTGGGACCGGAACAAAAATCAGACTAGGCCCAAAACACCAACGGAAACAACACAAAAAAAAAACAAGCAGAGTCAAAATCGGGGTAGGAGAATAGTTTGAAAATTTTACAAAGTTCCAAGTTCGCCTCCAACTTTGGTTCCGCTTCCGCATGGATAAAAAAAAAAACAAAGAAAGCGACAAACAACTCAAGGGAGAAATAGACCTAAGAGTGCAAGACACATCGACAAACAACAAAAAGAAAAAAGGAAAGAGGGCAGACCCGAAACTAGAATGAAACCCAAAATTGGAACCAAAACAAAAGTTTCAAGTCCAGTTTCCATCACGACTCCGGTTCTGGTAGACAAAAAGAAACAAGGACTTAGGAGAAAAATGAACAACTACTAAGACCCAAACAAAACCAAAGGAAAAAACAAAACAAAAGAGGGACCCATTTTGTTCCAAAATAAAAATGGGGTGGCTGTGCAAGGCACAACAGGAGGTATTGAGGAAAAACAAAGATTTCACACCTGGACCGACAATGGACTGGTCATCAAGTGGGCCAAAGCTCATGGTTAGAGCATCCCAGTAGAATTATGGGATTTCCTAGGTTTGATCTTTAGATGAAGATTTTAGATGCCAAAGTATTAGTCAAAGAAGTCATGAAAAATATTGAGATTTGTAGTTGGGATTAAGGGGGAGTGTTGGAGATTGTAATCCCAACTACAGTTCAATCAACTCCATATCTTCCATATCTTCCATCATATTTGCAGACATTAAAGACAAAGATTGAAGAAGATGATTTGAATGGATTTTCATTTACTTCTCCAACCTATCCATCGTCCACTGTCCTATCGAGAAGCTTCTAGCACATAAAATTTTATTCTAATCTCTCTCCAATGTTACTCATCATTCTATATAATATCTAAGAGTTATATTTGCTAAATACTCTCTAGCAGAGTCTAACTCCACAAAGTTGTTAGATGATATTAGTCTAAATGTATGTATGAATGGAATGGTGAGTTGTAGCTCAGTAAATCTATGTAATGTTTCATTTTGTATCAATATAAGTTACAAGTCTATTTTCTCTATTTTACTTCTACTTCCCTATTCTCCTTTAGGTTTAATGTTTGTAATTTGTTCTCGCTAAACTATGAAAGGGAACTCTATGCATGTTGCATGATCATTGTAGTCATTATGGCTACTTTTCTTAGAGGAATTCATGTTCTTGATTTTATTTTATTTCTTTTTACATATGAAGTAGGCTATAATATTTGACTAGTTGGAGTATGGTCAGGTTTTTGTAGTACCGGAAGATATTTAGGAAAAATAAATAAATAAAACAAAAAAATACCAAGCCCAACTCAGGGTGCCAAGGGCCATGTGTCTAAATGATAGTTTAAATAAGATTTCAAAACTATCAAGAGTATTTTAGCTAGCTACCTACATAAGAGCATTTTGTTCCAATGCAATCCAACATAATTTTCTACACCCATTTTTCTTGGCATATGCATGAACCCTGTTCAAAACCTCCACTTGGCATAGGTGTGTAAATAAGTCTTTTGCTGGAAAGTTGGGTTTCACGTGACATTTAGCAGACCCTTCACCTTTTTCCAATAAGAGGATTGATTGATGGAATTCTTTTAAAAGTTAGGTGTAATTGATGATAAGTTTGGAAATGCACTTTCCATGCTTCTACATTTCAGGATTACCTATTTTGAATATTCCATATGCTATTTTGGATTGAAATTGATGATTGAAACAGTGAGAAAGAGAGGCGTGATGAACATAGTAAACTTAGGCATACCCAGGGGATGTCAATCTTACCCGCCACTAACAATTGAACCTATTATGTGTGTGCAACTGAAATTCAAATTACTGAGCAATCTGCTATTCAATCAACAATTTCCACTCACAAATGAACATAGTTGACCCCAAATTCCCAATATTATACAAGAAGCTAAATATGAAAATTTAATTGCGAATAATAGGCCTCACCCAATATATGTAAGCAACCACCTTCTGCATGATGTGTTTTTAGGTTGAAGAACTGGAATCGAGGCTAATGTGTGTGTTCATGTTAGGATCGAAACTTCCTACCACATGTGATTCAATGCCATTTGATGTCCACAAATCAAAGTTGATATAATACATCATGGGGTCATAAGTTGTAATTTTGATTTATTCATTATGCATTTGTATCTATTATTGTGAATTATGTCTAGAGATTGATCCATAGTAATTATGCTTTGAATGTCAATTTTATTTTTTGTCATTAATGAAATCATAACATAGGGTTGTAATCTAGATTATATTTGGATATATTGTATTTCTAAATTTGAATTATAATAGAACATAATGTCTTTATTTTTATTATAATTTTATCAAAGAGCAAAATTCTAGTATATTCAAACATATCAAAATAAGAGATTGAAATAAGCTTAAACTTGAGTCCACTAGTTGGATCATAATCCTAGAAAATCGTATTATTCCTTAGCCTACATTGATTAATTATGTTAAGATTATAATCATTCATATATATTAAGTTAATTATTGTGTATACTATAATGGTTGTAGACTTTTGTCTCTCTAATAATAACTCTACAAATTCAAATCAATCAAAAAAAATATGATGGAAACTAAATAGCGACTTGTATAACTTCTCTGAAGGTTGTATATGTTAGAGTTTTGTTTATTTCTTCCACATGATTTGTGTCCACCTAGAATTATGTTGTGTGTTTCATCTAGAAAACATTCTTTCCTAAATGTCATATAACAAAGATAGTGCAATTATAATACATTTTTAATGGAAATGAAGTTCAAATAAAATAAACTAAGAGATGAGACTTATTGTGACATGTTGAAACATTTTTGTTAGATCATTTTTTATTCCACCTTAGCTATGTTTTTGAGCCAACCAAAAATGTATGACGATAGAATTGTCTTGATAGATTAAATATGTGTTTTGTCTTATTAACCTAGCACCTCCTAAACTTATTAATGTTATATTGAAACCTTTGTAATGTTTGGTTATAAACCATGATTGAAATTAAAATCAGCTAATTGAGTTATGATATGTTCGTCTTGGGTAAGTGCACCAAGATGGTTCACAAAAAGGGGGCTTAAGTGACCATTTTTTCTTTCTTTTTGAAATCAGGAAATACTAACCTTGGACATGAAATTGAGGATAGTTACACTCAAAATTTTGAGATGGAACAAAAAGAAGGATTCAAGTGCTCTGAGTCTACTTTCTAAACTACTAATTTATTTTGAAAATGGTTGAGATTAAGGGGTTCAAATGAGGGATGTACAAAAATTGCAATTTTTTTTGTCAGAAAAACATAACATAGCAACTCTTGTACGACCCTCATATGGTGAACTTCTTTTTAGTCTTTTAAAAATCGCTATGGTCATAAGTTGGCTAATAGTATGTAGTTGATGCATGGTTTTTCTGATAATTTCTTAATGAATATTTTATTTTTTTCTAATTTTTGAAGTGGACACTTGCTAAAATATAGTATTTTGGCCGTGCTACCCATACAAATTTTGGAAACTATTTTTTTTTTTTTAAATTGTAGAATGGAGTCTAGTTTCTAAAAATGTAATTTATTTGAAGTTTTGATGAACAGTTAATTTATAACGAAAAAAACACCAAACACTGCTTTTTTCCAAAAAAAGAGACATACAAACAAAAGAAATTATGGATGAACAGATTAACATTGTCAGAAAGTGAAAAAAATTACATCGTTGGATAGCTAAGAGATAACCTAAAATTACCTAGATGTTCAATTTTTTTGATATTGAACAACATGCAATCCTGATGGTGAGCACAAACTCGATTATGTGAAATATTATAGAATTTGCAAAAAACACATCTTTAGTCATTGGGAATTCCCTCCAAGCCTTTGGGTTGGTATTCTAAAGAAAATACTAATCCCAAGGCTTGGGGATTCCCAAAGCAAGATATAACATGAGCACGTTATATGTCAGTTTTGACATGGTTTTTTGTTTGTGGGGAGCATGTCTAGCAAGGCATAATGCGAGCGTGGTATAACATGCTTGTGTTATGTCTTGCTTTATGTTAAATTCTACTCTATTGAATGTATGCTTATATATTTGTATGTTCGTATGCACATTTATGCTTGTATTTCCTGTATGTATGTATGCCTATATGTATCAATGCATGTATATTGTATGTATGCCTACTTGTATGTAATATTGTATATATGTGCATGTACATGTATGCTTGTATGTATGTAGGATTGTATGTACATATGTATTATTCTTGTATTAATGAATTTATGTATGTCTTTAGAGGGAGGGAGAATTTTAAGAGAGAGAGATAGAGATAGAGATAGATAGATAGATAGAGAGAGAGAGAGAGTTGTCTATGTAGGGTGGGAGAGGGAGAGGGATGGGGAGAGAGAGGATCAAAGATCAATCGGATCAGAAATCAGGATCAATCAGTTCAATCCGATCGAACAGATCAATCATCGATCCGGGTGAATCAATCAATCTCCGCTTGCGTCCAGATCAAAATCCGGACATCAAGAAAAGATCCGCGCATCAAACGCCAGGATCAATCACGGAACATCCGGCGATCATCAGGATCAAAATAAAGAGATCCGCATCAGAACATCATCGTCAATCATCAGAGATCAAATCAAATCCGCTGCGGAACATCCAGTCAGACGTCAAATCCCGGTCAAAACAAAATCGAAAAACCAGAAATCGGCAATCGAGCGTCAAAACATCCAGAAATCAAAATCATCAAGATCAGGTCGATCGAAAATAAATCAAGAACAAATCCCGATAAAAATCAAAAATCCGACATCAGGGTCATCCTCAGGTCAAAGATCGAAATCACGAAGATCAGGGTCATCGTTCAGGCTATCAAAATTCAGGGTAAAAATTGAAGATGAGATTTGATGGTAAGAAGTATTGGGTTGAAATTTATAGGGTAGAAGGTTTAAGGGGTTTAAGGTTAAGGGTTTAGGAGTTGAGGTAGAGGTTTATATATAGAGTTTGGTATATGGTTGAAGGATTAGGTTGGTACAATGTAAAAGTTATATGGGTATAGGGGTTGAGGGTTTATGGTTTAGGGTTGAGGTTGAGGGGGATTAGGGTTGAGGGTTCCAGGGTTTAATGTGGTTAGAATTGATGAGTAGAGGAGTTTAGAAGTTTAAGTTTAAGGTTGAGGTAGGGTAGGATTGAGGTATAGGAGTATAGGGGTTGAGGTCCAGACACATACAAGGTGAGTATATGGGATGCGGAATTAGGGTTTAAGGGTTGAGGGTAGAGGGTATTGGGTTGAGGGTAGAGGGTAGAGGGTAGATGGTTTAATGGTTTAGGGTTTAAGGGTTGAGGGTTTAGGGTTGAGTGTTTAAAGGTTTAAGGGTTTAGGGTTTAGGGTTGAGGGATTAGGGTAGAGAGGGAGAGATGGATGGATAGAGAGGAGAGAAGAGGAGGGAGGGACATAGATATATGAGGGTTGAGGATCCAATGTATAGGTAGAGGGTTGAGAATAAAGGGTATAGGGTTGACAACCTGTAGGGTTGAGCGATTAGGGTATTGGGTTGAGGGTATAGGGTTGAGGGTACATATGGTTGAAGGATTGGGGCTAAGAGTCCAATGTATAGGTTGGAGGGTATCAAGGTTGAGGGTTTAGGGTTTGAGGGTTGAGGATTGAGGGATTAAGGGTTGAGGGTTGAGAATTGAGGGTTGGGTGTTTAATGCATAGGGTAGAGGGTAGAGGGTTTAAGGGTTGAGGGTTGAGGCTTTAAAGTTGAGGGTAGAGGATTGAGGGTATAGGGTTGGGGGATTATGGTTGAGGGTCCAATGTATAGGGTAGAGGGTATAGGGGTTGAGGGATTAAGGGTCAAGAGGGTTGAGGGATTAGGGTAGAGAGTTTACTAAGTGTGTTTAAGGGTTGAGGGTAGAGGGTAAAGGATTGAGGGTAGAGGGTAGAGGATTGATGGTAGAGGGTAGAGGGTTTAAGGGTTTAGGGTCTAGGGTTGAGTGTTTAAGGGTTTATAGGGTAGAGGGTAGTGGGTAGAGGGTTTAAGGATTGAGGTTTTAAGGTTGAGGGTAGAGGATCACAGGTATAGGGTTAGGGGATTAGGGTTGAGGGTCCAATGTATATGGTAGAGGGTATATGGGTTGAGGGATTAGGGTTTAAGGGTTGAGGGATTAAGGGTCAAGAGGGTTGAGGGATTAGGGTAGAGAGTTTAGTAAGTGGGTTTAAGGGTTTAAGGGTTGAGGGATTAGGGTTGAGGGTAGAGGGTTTAAGGGTTTAGCGTTTAAGGGTTG
This sequence comes from Sequoia sempervirens, assembly GCA_007258455.2. NCBI lineage: Eukaryota > Viridiplantae > Streptophyta > Pinopsida > Cupressales > Cupressaceae > Sequoia > Sequoia sempervirens. The sequence continues at coordinate 301,882,453 of VDFB02000017.1, read as the reverse complement.
GGAGTTTAGGGTTTAGGGTTGAGTGTTTAAGGGTTTATAGGGTAGAGGGTAGATAGTAGAGGGTTTAAGGGTTGAGGGTTTAAGGCTGAGGGTAGAGGATTGGGGGTATAGGGTTGGGGGATTAGGGTTGAGGGTCCAATGTATAGGGTAGAGTGTATAGGGGTTGAGGGATTAAGGATCAAGAGGGTTGAGGGATTAGGGGAGAGAGTTTATTAAGTGGGTTTAAGGGTTTAAAGGTTGAGGGATTAGGGTTGAGGGTAGAGGGTAGATGATTGAGGGTAGAAGGTAAAAGGTTAAAGGGTTGAGGGTTTAGGGTTTAGGGTTGAGTGTTTAAGGGTTTATAGGGTAGAGGGTAGTGGGTAGAGGGTTTAAGGGTTGTCGGTTTAAGGTTGAGGGTAGAGGATTAAGGGTATAGGGTTGGGGGATTAGGGTCGGGGGTCCAATGTATAGGGTAGAGGGTATAGGGGTTGTGGGATTAGGGTTTAAGGGTTGAGGGATTAAGGGTCAAGAGGGTTGAGGGATTAGGGTAGAGAGTTTACTAAGTGGGTTTAAGGGTTTGAGGTTTGAGGGATTAGGGTTGAGGGTAGAGGGTAAAGGATTGAGGGTAGAGGGTAGAGGGTTTAAGGGTTTAAGGTTTAAGGGTTGAGGGTTTAGGGTTTAGGGTTAAGTGTTTAAGTGTTTATAGGGTAGAGGGTAGTGGGTAGAGGGTTTAAGGATTGAGGGTTTAAGGTTGAGGGTAGAGGAATGAGGTTATAGGGTTGGGGGATTAGGGTCGAGGGTCCAATGTATAGGGTAGAGGGTATAGGGGTTGAGGGATTAGGTTTAAGGGTTGAGGGATTAAGGGTCAAGAGAGTTGAGGGATTAGGGGAGAGAGTTTACTAAGTGGGTTTAAGGGTTTAAGGGTTGAGGGATTAGGGTTGAGGGTAGAGGGTAGAGGATTGAGGGTAGAGGGTAGAGAGTTTAAGGATTGAGGGTTTAGGGTTTAGGGTTGAGTGTTTAAGGGTTTATAGGGTTGAGGGTTTAATGCTAAGGGTAGAAGATTGAGGGTATAGGGTTGGGGGATTACTGTTAAGGGTCCAATGTATAGGGTAGAGTGTATAGGGGTTGAGGGATTAGGGTTTAAGGGTTGAGGGATTGAGGGTCAAGAGGGTTGAGTGATTAGGGTAGAGAGTTTAGTAAGTGGGTTTAAGGGTTGAGGGATTAGGGTAGAGGGTAGAGGGTAGAGGGGTTTATAGGGTAGAGGGTAGTGGGTAAAGCGTTTAAGGGTTGATAGTGTAAGGTTGAGGGTAGAGGATTGAGGGTATAGGGTTGGTGGATTAGGGTTGAGGGTCCAATGTATAGGGTAGAGGGTATAGGGGTTGAGGGATTAGGGTGTAAGGTTAGATGGATTAAGGGTAAAGAGGGTTGAGGGATTAGGGGAGAGAGTTTATTAAGTGGGTTTAAGGGTTTAATGGTTAAGGGATTAGGGTAGAGGGTTTCAAGGTTTAGGGTTTAAGGGTTGATGGTTGATGGTTTAGGGTTGAGTGTTTAAGGGTTTATAGGGTAGAGGGTAAATGATACATGGTTTAAGTGTTGAGGGTTTAAGGCTGAGGGTAGAGGATTTAGGGCATAGGTTTGGGGGATTAGGGTCGAGGGTCCAATGTATAGGGTAGAGTATATAGAGGTTGAGGGATTAAGGGTCAAGAGGGTTGATGGATTAGGGGAGAGAGGTTACTAAGTGAGTTTAAGGGTTTAAGGGTTGAGGGATTGGCGTAGAGGGTAGAGGGTAGAGGATTGAGGGTAGAGGATTGAGGGTAGAGAGTAGAGGGTATTGGATTGAGGGTAGAGGGTAGAGGGTAGAGGGTTTAAGGGTTTAGAGTTTAAGGGTTGAGGGTGTAGTGTTTGGGGTTGAGTGTTTAAGGGTTTATAGGGTAGAGGGTTTAAGGGTTGATGTTTTAAGGTTGAGGGTAGATGATTGAGGGTATAGTGTTGGGGGATTAGGGTTGAGGGTCCAATGTATGGGGTAGAGGGTATAGGGGTTGAGGGATTAGGGTTTAAGGGTTGAGGGATTAAGGGTCAAGAGGGTTGAGG
>VDFB02000017.1:301827258-301870360 GCA_007258455.2 Sequoia sempervirens | reverse complement strand
ATGACATCACAGCTTGTTTTCTTCACACTTGCCTTGTGCAAAACAAATTCTTCCTTTGATTGCGGTTCCTTTTCCTCGGGAGTCACTAGGGGCTCTCTAACCACTACGGCTTCTCCCCTTTCTGCATCATTTGAATGCTCGGATTGAGCCTCCTCATCTCCATGTGCAACCCTTCCATGACCTTATGGCCTTTTGTTCGCCCTTCCTTGGTGTTGTGGAAATTCATAAGCTCGATGCCCTTCTTCACCACAATGGAAACAAGTTCCTCTGAAACCACCTCTTCAGTCCTTGTCATATCTCCCTCTTCCTCTACCACTTTGATCACCACTGTTTTGATTACGAGGGTGGTAGAAGTTGTCATTCCTTTGGCTTCAGCTGGTACCCACATCTTCACTTTTCTTTTCATCATCATTTCGGTTTCCTGAAGGTCTTCCACTACCCCTTCCACTTTGACCTCCTCGTCCTTTTTGCTTGCCATCAAATCTTTTGTTCAACTTCTCTTCCACCTTCAGAGCAAACCGATACACATCCTCAATGGTGGTCATTCTGACTAGTCTTAACTCCTCCTGAATGCTCGGTCATAACCCATTACGATATTAGGCTACCTTCTCCTTATTGGCTTCTGTGTGACCCGTTCTGATGATTATCTTGTGAAAATATTTAGTATATTCTTTCACAGATCTTCTTCCTTGCTTCAACCCTTGCAATTTCTTCAACAGATCTGACTCGTAGTCCACTGGTATGAACTGCTTCTTCAGTTTCTCTACCATGCGATCCCATCTGGTGATCTTTCCTTTTCCTCTTCAATTTCTTTCCAACTGGACCTCTTTCCACCAAATACTAGCATGACCCTTCAGCTTCATTTTCGCAAACTTAACCCGATCTAGGTTCTCTATTTCCTCATACTCAAAATATTCTTCTAGCTCGTTGATCCAGTCAATCAACTCTTCCAAGTTCAGACTTTCAGAATAACTGGGGACTTCTGCTCTGGGTCTTTTCCCGATCTTCAAAATGGCCTTATTAGCTGCATTTGGTCATGATCAATTACTTCTTCTTCCTCTTCTACATTTGAACCTTTTTCCTCTCCTTCATCCTCACTTTCCTCCCTCGGGTTTAACCCTCTTCTCAATTGCTCTTGTAACACATCAATCTGTCTGTGGAGGGCTACTAGTGCATCTCTTCCACTAGCATTTCTGCCGCCTCGACCATCTCTGGTACCACCATGCCTACTAGGCATCTTTCTTGACCTCGATCCACAACCATGGTCCTGGTGTGAACTGCTGCACGATCAACGATCTATCCACATGCTCAAGAAAACCTGCTTTGATACCACTTGATGAGGGCGCAGCCCGAGACTTAGAAAATAACCCACAAATAAGAGAATAATTTTATTATTCAGAAAATGGAGCTTATTACATGCAGAGGATCTCAAATCCCCAAGTTCTACAACACATGCAAGTTACAGAAAGCTACAGAATCACCCTTTCGCAATATGAGAGCTTGTCCCCAAAAAGTTACCCAAAAATTAGAAACCCACCCATAAATAGAGCTCCTCTTTAGTTTGGAGCCAAAAAAATATTCAAATTTGAGTTTAGGCGGTTTGGCGCCGAAAATTTACAACATGAAGTTCAAATTTCAAAAGAGCATTTGCAATTGTATATTCTAGAAAGTGCGCCAACTTCTTGGGGCCATAACTTTTGATCCGGGACTCCGATTCGCAAACCGTTTGAACCATTGGAAAGGTCACGAAGTCAATAATGTGCACAAAATTTGCTACATCAATTTTGACAAGTTTCGAGGCCGATCCAGGAACTCTAAGTGCCTCAAATCTAACTCAGAAGATTTTTAGGTGCAAATATGGGAAACTAAAACTGCTATATCTTTCCATCCAGGAATAGAAAATAAAAACCATAAATTGGGAATTTCATTATGATGAAAAGGGTATCCAAAAATGTAAAAACATCTAAAAAATGAGAAACTTGAAATTAAACTTTTTTTGGGTGATGAAAGATTGCCCTTACACCACTGGATGCTCCTGCATCAAAACCCTTCCTTCCTGTAGTGAACAAATAGCTTCTTGCACAAGCAAAAAAAATTCTGGCACAATTTGATGCGAGAGGACACCTCCTCGCTTTCCTCACTTTTATCATCCGCCTTAGAAGGCCCCGCACAATGCCATCTCCTCATGTTATGTATTTTTGTATGTACATAGGTGTGTTTTGTGAGGAGATTAGCTGTGTCCATACAAGGTTTTACAACATTGTGTGGGTTGAAGGTTTCATAAATCATGCTCTCACATCCCACTGTGTTTTCCAACTTGCAATCATATAGAGTTTTAATTGTTGTTGGAAAACACTAGGTTTTAAAAAATGGTGCCTTTCATTGCATTGCTACGGTCGAAATAACAATTTTTTTTTGAGATGAATATTCATACTGTTGTATAAAATTCCAGGTTGCAAAACACTGGTTTTTCAAAATCTGCAACCCACACAATGTTTTAAAACCCTTTACAAGTGACAAACCAATTAGTTACAAACCCCTCACCTCAACTCCATTGGTTTTTCATCTCCCCCAACTGCTCTCCAACCTTTCGCTTTCAATAGGAGTTGCAGAATGAGAAAACCTACAACATAGTGTGTTTTACAATAATAATACTTCTTACATATTAACCATGACATTTCCTTTTGTTGCTGGTTCTGTCACTTCTATCATCCATCTAGAAGGCTACACACTATGCTGTCTCTTCATGTTATGTATGTTACAATGTATGTCGTTATGTATGTTTTCATGCATTTTTGTGTGTACATAGGTGCTTTTTTTCTAGGAGTTGGAGAAAGATATCGGAGAAAGCTAACTGCTAGACAAAACACACCTATGTTATATACATGTATATAACATGATATCGTACCCCCATCCCCCATCCCGCATAGTGGAAAAATGACACCGACAAAAAGAATTGACAGATTGGTAGCCCTGTTCCATCATGTGTCGAATGCTAGAAAAGGATGTGCAGCCCCGACGGGAAAGTAATAAACACTAACCATTTTCCATATTTTATTTTGTTTTGGTTTGCCATTTTCTTCATTTTCTTTTTGCAGTTTTTTGGAGAGGGAGGCACGAGCATTGAAATGGAGTTACAGGAAGCCATGGGGAGGGAGGCACGAGCATTGACATGGAGTTACAGGTGGCCAAAACAACATGGGAATTGAAATGGAGTTGTAGGCGGGAGGCAGCTGAACCAATGCGGGCTTTGAAATGGAGTTGCAAGTGTGTTTATGTTGTTTTTTTTATGTAGATAGCTGCATTTTTTCTACATTTTTTGAAAAGAATTGAACAGCTATTGGTTAAAGAAAAAGGGTTTTCATTGATGGAAAAATAATTTTTTTTTTTTTGTGTATGGTTTTCATATGAAATGCATAGTTGTTTCTGTTTATGCAGAATAAAAAAATTCCACTAGAAATTCTTTGCATTCACCATAGTAAGCATCTCATCTATAAAATATATCATAACTTCTTAATGCATAATAATTTTTTGAAGTTTTACTGACCTATACACTTGCAATTCAAGGTATGACAGGTAGAATCACCTGTATTTAGTGCAGAAGCTTCACGTCTCCAAAACCATCCTTCTTAATGCACCTATCCTTGTTTTCTTCAATTTTGTTTCCTTGAATATATCAACCACCTGGAAGGAAGAAAAGTGTTAGTGAGAGATTAAATTGGAAAATTAAAGACATTTGGTGCTACAAAGAATTATTTTTATTCCAAATTTCACCAATATACAATTTATATGTTGTGGTGAGTGCAAAATGCCAGCTTGCACAGACAATAAACAAAAATATTAAACTGTACATTGGGAATTTAATTTCCAATTTAACCTATCGCTAACACTAGTAGTATATATCAATAATTATATCTACCATTCTACCATTCTGTAGGAACTGTGAAGCATTGAACATTAATTTCGAATATATAAAAAACTTATCTCTCCTAACATATGAAAGAGGCCATAACTTACAATAATAAAAAAGTGCATAGAAGATAGAACAAGAAGGATACCACGTACTACTATCAGAATTCTATTTATATCCTATGTATCTCAATGAACACCTAAATGACATATTGGTATCGTAACCATTGTTTAATGATATTGTAAACTGAACCATTACTTGTACAGATGACTAGAAAATATAGATCATTGCAAGAACAAAGGTTAACAAGTCAACAAAAGCCTTGCCGATCACCTTGATTGACCAAAAAATAGTATCTAGTATTCCGACAAAACACACCTATATACATACAAAAACGAATAAAACCATACAAGAAAACATACATAGAAACATACATAACATGAAAAGAAGGAAGAATAGGATGTTAGTGCACAAAAGAGAATCAGTTGGACAGAGACATCAGAGTCCTATGTGAAAAGGTAGAATTTTTTTGCAAACAACTTATTAAATAAAAACATCTGCATTCTCTAATCAGAAAGACACTCTCAAAGATGAGAATAGTATTTGGGTTGTAGGTTTCATAACACATATTATTTTCCAACATGCAAGTATGTATATACAACATTCTTCTAATGAAAACTTTAAAGTTTGTAGACAATAACAATGTACTAAAGTTCATTCACCTTTACAATTTATAGCAACTCTTACTTACAGAAAAGAATTGAAATTCAATTTTGACATATCATTTAAAAATAAATGCACAATATAATTTGCAAGTTGGAAAACACAATGTGGTTTTCCATTTATTTCATTCTCTACATTCAAAGTTATATGGTTGAGAGCACAGGTAAGAGTGTATTGAAAAGCTTTTGTTAATTAGGCAGTAGGAATGCAATGAAAGGCAATGCTTTATAAACATCCATTGTTTTCCAACAACCATTAAAACTCTGAATGATTGCACATTGGAAAACACCGTGGGAGGTGAGTGCATGATTTATGAAACCTCCAACCCACACAATGTTGTAAAACCCTATGTGGACACAACTAATCTCCTGAAAAAACACACCTATGTATATACAAAAAAACATGAAAACATACATAACAACATACATGGTACCATACATAACATGAAGAGACGGCCTAGTGTGGGGCCCACCAGACAAATGATAGAAGTGTTGGAACCAACAGACGAAAGGAAATGTCACAGCAAGGAAAGCGAGGTGGTGTCTTGTCATATTGAATTACACCATAATTTTTTTTTCCTTGTGCGAGAAGCTATCCATTCACTGCACGTGGGAAGGGCATTGATGTGATTAAGACACACATTTTAGATTGTAACAAGTATTGTTCTTGGAAAACACTTTGTGTTCTGGGTTTTCTCCTTCTATAGGTTGAAAGAAAATTGTTGGAGAGCAAGGGGGCATTGCAGGTAGGGGAGACGACCAAGCGAGTTGAGGTGAGGGGTTTGTAACCAACTGTATGTACATAGGTGCGTCAACTTAGATTTCCTGGCTTACCAATTGGGCTATTACGTCTAGGGGGTTTTAGAACACTGTGTGGGTTGCAAATTTCTTAAAACTCATTATTTTCCAATCCCATTACATTCTTAATATCTAATTCACAAAAGACTCTCAAGACAATCACAAAACATCCCAAATTGAGGTGAGGGGTGAGTAACCAATTGGGTTGTTACTTGTAAAGGGTTTTAAAACATTATGTGGGTTGCAAATTTTGAAAAACCAGTGTTTTCCAACTTGGAATTTTATAAAACAATATGAATGCAATTTAGATAATACAAACAATTGGAGTATGAGTTGTCATTTTTAGAGATTTTTTTTCTGTCATGAGAATTCAAGGAAAAATGATGTGTGCATTTTTAGTTTGGAGAAAGAAAGGGGAAAAAACTCTATGTTTCATGTCTGGAGATTCAAAGCTGATGGTTGGAGTGCACATGTAGGAGTTGGAGGAAAAACCCAATGTTTTGAAACTTGGAATTTAACAAAATGGTATAAATGTGATTTAGACAGTACAAATGTAATGAAAGGCACCTTATAACAAGACTTACAAAAAATAGAATTTGTGTTTCTATTTCTTAACATGATCTAAATATACATGCACAGTATGATTGCAGGTTGGAAAACACAGTGGGAGGTGAGTTGACAACATGATTTACAAAACCTCCAACACACAAAATGTTGTAAAACCCTCTACACACTGAAGCCAAATACCTTACTGGCTGTCTAGAAAATAGTGCCTATCACCACACTCCTACAATCTAAATAACACATTCTTTTCAATACATACATATTGTTTTCCAAAATTATAGGATGTAAAACAATGTGTTTTACAAAACCTGCAACCCACCTAATGTTTCAAAACCATTTAGACACCACTATGGGGGTACGATATCATGTTACATACATAAGTGTTTTTTGTCTACGAGTTAGCTTCTCCCATTCCCTCTAATACTGATTATTATATGAATCGACATCTAATACTGGTATAGTATATCGTTAGGGGAGAAGCTAACTCCTACACAAAAAGCAACAGTATATACTATACTAGTATTAAAGGCTGATTCATATAATGTACCAGTATTAGAGGGAACAACTAATAGGAGATAGTGTGTTTTCCAACACTACAACTCCATTTCTATTCCCGCATTGGTTTGGCCACCTGTAACTCTATTTCAATGCTTGCACGTCCCTCCCTAACAAACTGAAAAACAGAATGAAGAAAATGGCAGAGAAAAACAAAAGAAAATGTGAAAAATGTTTAGGGTTTTTGAATTTCCCACTGGGGCCGCATTTCCTTTTTCAACATTCGACAAGTGATAGCATAGGGCTACCGATCCGTCAAGTCTTTCCGTCGGTGTCTTTTGTCCATTGCATGGGATGGGGGATGGGGGGTACGATATCATGTTACATACATTGGTGCTTTTTGTCTAGGAGTTAGCTTCTCCCGTTCCCTCCAATACTAGTATATTATATGAATCGACCTTTAATATTGGTATAGTATACCATTAGGGGATAATCTAACTCCTACACAAAAAGCAACAATAAACTATACCAGTATTAAACGCTGATTCATATAATATACTAGTATTAGAGGGAACAACTGATAGGAGACATTGTGTTTCCCAACATTGCAAATAATGCAAGTATTTTATTTAAACACAACAATGAAAGGTGTGATTTTGAAGACATTCATACTATTTTTTAACATTCCATGTTGTAAAACTATAGATGTTAAGAAGTAAGATAGTGTGTTTTCCAACACTACAAATAATGCAAGCATTTTATTTAAACAAAACAATGCCGTTTGATTTTGGGAGAAGATATTCTTGCTGTTTTGTAACATTCAATGTTGTAGAACCGTACATGTTAAGAAGCAAGCAACCCACTGTGAGACAACCCTTTACATTTAAACAAGGAGATTCAAATAACTGAAACCTGACATTGTGTTTTCCAAATTACAATTATTTTGTGCACTTTTTCTTTTCAATCATGCAAAATTTAAACACAACAATGGAAGAAAGGTGTTATTTTGAAGACATTCATACTATTTTTTAACATTCCATGTTGCAAAACCATAGGTGTCAAGAAGCAAGACAGTGTGTTTTCCAACTGTGCAAATAATGTGAGCAATTTATTTGTTCCAATAAGGAGAAAGCTAACTCGTAGACAAAAACACCTATGTATGTAACATGAGATTGAAATGACATTTCACTTTCCTCATCTGATTCAACCAAATAACTACTCACATTATTTATAGTGTTGGAAAACACATTGTCTCCATATAAGGTGTTAAACAATAAGCAACCCATATAGTGTTGTAAAACCCTTTGCAATTGAGAGGAGACAGTGTGTTTTCCAACTCTACAAATAATGCAACCAATTTATTTGTTCCAATTAGATAAAGAAAGCGAAATGAAATTTGGACTATAGCAAAGAGTTGTTCAAAAAATTGAAAGAGCACTTCATTACATTCTTTGAGCATAACGAAATGAAACTTTTCATATCGAACTAATTGAAATGGGATAGTGTGTTTTCCAACCCTGCAAAACAATCTATAACACTGTGCCTTGCAGGTTTCATAATACCTATTGTTTTCTAATTTCATTACATTCTTCACACCCCATTTTTCTATTTGCAAATAATGGTTTCTAATGCCACATTTTTTGGGGTTTTTTTCCATTCCAAAATTCAGTTTTGGTTTCTAAGTGTAGTACCCCTCCGTTTATGCTTATGCTTTCTATCGCTATGTTTTCATACTGTTAGAATTATGATGTTTTGTTGGATATTTTGATCACTGGTTTTGAGCGATGGTGGATTATTCTGTGACATGATGATACTTTGTTTGATGATTATTGTTTTTAGACATGATATGATTTAGCGTAGATGTTATTTTCAGTTGTTATTTCTATGTATATGTTTATGATGGACTAACTGTTAATTTATTTCGTCAGTCTGCTGTGAAGTGTATTGGTGTGCAGAACGGAATTGCATCACTCGCTTGCGAGTGCCCTACGATATCTGTGATTTTCTCCGCACGGTGTGTCTGTTTAATGCTTTATATATATATATATGTATGCATGTTATTTGTTTGGTTGCAGGATTTGTAGGTACATGACACCAACTCCACCTGTGTAATCAGGTCTGAGCGTGTCAAGACTCAACGGATACGTTGATCGGGAGATAGTAGTCTGGTTTACCCTAGCCTAGTTTACAATCCTGGTCTTAGTACTTTGTTTGTTTTCAGTTTTGAGTCATAGGTTGTATTGTATTTTCTGCTGGTTAAATCATTTTGAAAAGGTAAATTTGGTTAATTTTTAATGTTGGAATATTGTGTTTTAAATTATTGATATTTAATTAATGTTTAAATGTAGTAGAAATTACTTGCTTAATAATTTAATTCATTAATTATCTTATTTGGTTAAATAGTTGATCTTAAAAAGATTAAACTATTTTAATTAAATAAATAAATAAATTATATTAAATTATTAAGTGTGAAATTTATATTGCATTTGAAAATTAATTAAATTGTGGAAAATTAGAAAATTAAAATAAAATAAAATAAAATAAAATGCATGTGAATGGAAAATTGGTTTTCAAAATTTAAATTAAGTAAAATTGAAATTTGCATGCAAAATTAAAAGGGAAAAAACTGCCGAGAAGTTGTTGAGAAGATATTTGCAACTTCTCGACAAGTGTGCAAGTGGCATTAATTTTGTTTTGTTGAAAATTTGTTACGGAGAGGTTATTGTGGATCTCAGAAAAATTGACAGGGGTTATTCAATTTCCTCACGGGGAAATTATCAGAGCACTGGCAAAAACCCTCTTACTGTGATTAAAAAAAATAAATTGAAAACTTCTTAGAAGTTGTTATCTCTCTCTGTTTTATTTTGGTTGATTTTGGAATTGGAAGATCCTTTGGAGGGATCTTGGTGGTTGGTTATTTTGGAATTGGTTTTGCGGGAAGGAATTGGAACCTACAGGCAAGAGAGACTACAAGGGTTTCTTCACCACATAGCAAAGGAATACAGGTATTCCTCTTTAAAAGTTATTTTGTTTGATTTGGAAAGGAAAGCTTCTGTAAATAAATTGTTGTGTTTAAATGAATAGTTTTGTGAAGAATTACTGTGAAAGAAAAGAATATTCATCTATAATGAGGATTTGTTGATTTCAGAAAACCTCTGAAGAAATTGTTTAAATCTCTGTGAAAGAAAATATTTGTTTAAATAGGGAAAAAGAAACTACATGAAATAATTTAGGACAAGAATTTAAAAAAAAGAATTTCTGTAGAAGTATGTGGAAATTATTCCCAATTTTCTCACTGTAAAACTTTCTGAAAATTTATTTACTTTTCAATTAAAATTCTTGTAAGAATTTAATATTCTTTACATATAGATTTAATTGTAAAATTTTATAGTTAAATTACTGTGAAATCGCCGTTTATTTTCTTTGCAAAATATAAATCTGACGAATTAATTTCCGTCAGTATGGAAATTTTGTTTTGTTTAAATAAAAAAAAAATTTAATCCCAATGGGGAGGGCCGAAACCCTCCCCATAGTGTTGTGTGCTGGGCGCAGCCTGGCAAGGCTGCGCATAGCAGTCTAAGACTGCTGGGCGTAGCCTGGCAAGGCTGCGTACAGCAGCCGTCCTTCACAATGGAAGGCTACGGCTGTGGCCGTAGCCTTGCCATTGTATGATATATTTATTATTATTATTTTTTTTTAAATTTCTTTTTAAATTCGCGATTATTTAATTTGGAATTTTATTTAATATGAATTAGTTTATAATATTTACATTTATATATATATGTATATATATATATGTATAATTATATATATATGTATATATGTATATGTATATATATTATATATATATATATATTTGTAAATAATGTGGAAGTAAATGAGTTCTAATTGAATATATATTATTTTTTTTAATAAAAGTTGAGAAAAATTATAGAATATAATTTATAGTGAAATTGTGAAAATTAGAAGATAGATTAAATGAAGTGAATATTTTCTTGAGTCAATTTGCAAATATACTGTTTTCAAATTGATATATATATGGATTTAGTATATCCAAAAGATAGATGTGTAATTCTATTTACTTAAAATTGGTTTATTTCTTTTTATGATTGGGGAAAATGGGAAAGTCTTAATTAAGCAAGTCTTCCAGATTAAATTGTAAAAGTGGGGATAGTGATTGTTAAACTGAATTTTGTATTGGTTATTGATGTGTACATGATTTCCTTGTATGGTATTTAGATACCAAATAGTTGTGAACAAGAATTTTGATGTTCGTAAGGAATAGTGTTGAAATTATATTTTGTATGGATGTACACTTGTAAACCAAAGTCAGAGAACTTATACCCTTGTTATGTTTAGGGGAGTGGCTATTTGTAAGGGCCGACACACAAAGTGGTGTCAGGGTAACTTACAAGTAGTTAGTAAGTCAGTGAAAACTAAAGAATACAGTAGTTAGATCTAAAACACTTAACAAGATGTACATGCCTCGCTTATGACTCTTGAGCTACTACAGTCATGAGTATAAGATGAGAAGGCCTGGAATGGCAAATCAATGTCTTGTTCCTATAAAAGACATTCGATTCCGCAACAGTATGCAATAGGGGCCGGGTTTTGTAAGAGGTTACCAGGGTAACCCAAGGATTGGGGGCCGGAACCTAGGAAGAAACACCAGGGTAAACTTTGCATCGTTGTGATGACACTCCACCTGGAATAACAATGAACCTTATGTTTGTGAAATTATCAATTGTCTAAATCTGGAAGCAATGTAACCAATAGTCTGTTGTGTACTAGTGTCTAGGGTTAGTAGATTAGGTCTAGGTAACCTTGTTACTATCTCCTAGCACAGGGGGTGGACCTACGGGTACCACATGGTTGGGTGGAATGTGCACCTTACTCCGTTGGGTCCCCAGTTTGATCATGGCATCAAGAGCTTCATAGATGGAGAGCTCGCACTTGGATCTTATGTTTATTTCAACATTGTATATTGTAAACTTGTATTTGAAAACATCCCTCAATTGTATAAGAGGTGAACAATGTAATTGTAACTATTATTTGAACTACCTCATCAAGTTGGATGAGTATTGTAATATCATATCAAAAGCAATGTATGAAACAAGTTTGTAATTTATATATCTTGAATGGAAAAATTTATTATTATGCAATGTTTATCTTTATGTTATTAATTAAATGTGCAATGCGAAATACTTAAGTCACTTATGGAAAACTCAAAGTAGTGTAACGTCGCTTAACCTAAGAATGTATGCAATTAATTAACTTAATATTAATACTTTTTTAAAAAAAAAATTTACACCTTTATTACACTATTGCAACATTCTTAGGTTATTAAGACGGGGCATTACAGATTGGTATCAGAGCCAGGTTACAAACACTGGACGCTCTTTGTAATCTCGAGCCCATTAGGTTGACCTAGTACGTAGTGTCGCAACTGATAACCTTGGTTGAATAGTATCTAAGACTCGTAATTGTTATGTGTAGGAACATGCCTAGGCAAGGAGGAAGAGGTTGTGGTAGAGGTCGAGGTGGAGGCCGAGGGCCAATCCCTGAGGTTACTCCCCCTCCTAGCCCTCACCACAGTGATCAAGCGGAATAGATGGGTCAGAGAAATGAGGGACAAAATCCTGAACAGTCAGCAGTAGAGGGTTCTCAGATACGTCCACTATTAGAGGAGGTCCTAGCTCGTCTTGGACCTAGACAGGCAGATGAGCAGGAGGTTGTCAGAGAGAGGGATAGATCCCCTAGGAGAGTAGAGGACATAGCACATCAGGATGCTATCATTGAAGGTCATATGAGGGATTTACTGAGAGCACGCCCTCCTACCTTTGATGGTTCAGGAGGTGGGTTAGAGGTTGAGACCTGGCTACTAGATTTGGGTAGATGCTTTGCCATGCACCCTTATGGTAGCAATACCCGTGCCAGATGTGCTATTATGCACTTGAGAGGATTCGCCTCTACATGGTGGCGCCTAGAGGAGCAGAAGCTCCATTTGGATATTGGTTCTGTGTCTTGGGAGATGTTTCTCGAGAGGTTTAGAGCACGGTTCCTTTCAGAACACTGGAGGTAGCATAGGGCTGACGAGTTTCATGATCTACGTCAGTTAGCTCTTTCTGTAGAGCAATATGAATGTAGGTTCTACGAACTCAAGCAGTATGCTGGTATTGGCGATGATGAGCCTATACTAGTACAACATTTTATCAGGGGCTTAAACGCCCGCATCAGTGGAGTTGTCCGAGTCTTTGAGCCAAAGACTATGGAAGTCATGGTGGAGAAGGATCGCATTGTAGAGGAGAACCTTATTATGGCTTTAGGTGGGCACATAGGAGTGCAGATTGGGAGTGCTCCTGCAACAGGTTTTAGTCCACGGGGTGGACAGGCACAGACAGGTGGTTCTTCCAAGAACCAACAGACTCACACAAAGGGTGGGCAGCAACAACAACAAAGAACACCTCAAAAGAACAATAACCCTCAACCACAACAACAGAATAGTCCTCAAATAGGAAAGGGTCGTAACTGGTGGCGCAACAAGCGCAATAGGCAGGATCAGCCTGCGCAGAGTGCTCAGTCTACCGTCAGTAGGGGTATTTTTCAGCAGTCTAATGCACCTTCGGGTGGCAGAGGATTCAGTAGAGGCACAGGCACAGGTTGTTATTCATGTGGGCAGCATGGGCACATAGCTAGGCAGTGTCCGATGAGAGGTTCTACTGGTTATGGGCCTCAACCTACAGTTTCAGAGCCTACGGTGGGAGATGTAGGACAAGCACATACTGTATATGCAGCGGTTAATGACCGCCAAGCTGATCACCAGAATACGGTGGTCGAAACTTCAGGTAAGTTAAATGGTGTTAGTGTTTCTATACTTTTTGATTCTAGAGCCACTAACTCCTTTATTTCACCGACCATTGTTGATCGTTGTGGTCTTGTGGCGGTAAAGCAAGGTGGTAAATGGCAAGTTGAATTCGCCTCAGGTATGAAAGTAGCAGTAGAAAACTTAGTACACAACTGTGAACTTAAAATTGGTACGTTAACTACCTTAGTAGATTTATATGTTACACCCTTAGGATTGTACGACATAGTACTAGGTATGGATTGGTTAGCATCTTATCATGCTGTAATTGACTGTCGACTTAAGACAGTTAGTTGCATTAATGATTTAGGTGCGAAAGTGGAAATTGTAGGTATTCAAAGACCTATCTCTTTGCGGATGATATCTGCTATGCAATTAAAGAGATGTCTTCGACAGGGATGTCAACTGTTTGCAACAACAGTTACCGATTTAGATGAGGGTGAGAGTCGAGAGGTATCTCTAGATGATCATCCTATTCTTAGGGAATTCGCGGATGTGTTTCCCGATGACATTCCTGGAATGCCACCGAAGAGGGATATCGACTTTAGAGTTGACCTAGTTCCTGGAGTTGAACCTATATCTAGAGCTCCTTATAGAATGACGACACAGGAGTTAGAGGAACTTCGTATTCAGTTAGAGGAACTATTAGAAAAGGGTTTTATTCATCCAAGTGTTTCCCCTTGGGGAGCACCTGTCATCTTCATAAAGAAGAAGGACGGATCTCTTAGGCTGTGTATTGACTATCGTCAACTGAACAAGGTTACGATTAAGAATCGTTATCCTTTGCCTAGAATCGATGATCTTTTTGATCAAATTAAGGGAGCTAATGTGTTCTATAAAATTGATTTGAAGTCTGGTTATCATCAATTGCGTATAGCTGAAGTAGACATTCATAAAACTGCTTTTCTAACTCATTATGGGCATTATGAATTCACAGTAGTACCATTTGGGTTAACAAATGCACCGTCTGTATTCATGAGTTTAATGAATGGTGTATTTCGTACATACCTTGATCGCTTTGTCCTGGTATTTCTCGATGACATTTTAGTCTATTCGAGGAATATAAAGGAGCATGAAGAACACTTGAGACAGGTATTGCAATGTTTAAGGGAAAATAAATTGTATGCAAACCTGAAGAAGTGTGACTTCTTTCAACCTGAAATAAAATACATTGAACATGTGATATCTGGTAAAGGTATTGCTGTGGATCCTTCAAAGATCCAAGCTATTGTGGATTGGCCCGCGCCTACTAATGTAGGTGAAGTTCATAGTTTTATGGGTCTAGCTGGTTACTATAGGCGGTTTGTAGAGGGATTTTCTAGGATCGGTTATCCTATTACTTCTCTTCAAAGGAAAGGGAAGAAGTTTGTGTGGACGGAGCAATGTCAGTTGGCTTTTCAAAATCTTAAAGAAAAGTTGACTAATGTGCCTATACTCATTGTTCCTGATCCTACTAAGGATTTCGTAGTATGTACGGATGCATCCTTAGAAGGTTTGGGAGCAGTATTGATGCAAGACGGGCGTGTGATTGCTTATGAGTCTCGTAAACTCAAAGACCATGAATTAAACTATCCTACTCATGACCTAGAACTAGCTGCGGTAGTGCATGCATTAGTTCGTTGGAGGCATTTCCTATTAGGTCATCATTTTGAACTTCATATTGATCACCGTAGTTTGCAATATATCTTTACGCAACCTAACTTGAATGCTAGGCAACGACGGTGGATGGAGTTCTTGTGTGAGTACAATTTTGAAGTAAAATATGTTCAAGGCAAATAGAACGTAGTGGCTGACGCTCTTAGCCAACGTCGACATGAGATCTCTGCTACTACTCTTGAAGTAGATTTGAGAGGTCAAATAGTAGCTGCACTTCCTAATGATAGATTATATCAGGAAGCAAAGTCAGAGATTGAATCGGGTAGACCTTTAGAAGGTCGATTTGCAGGTTATGTTTTAGAATCGGATGGTAGATTACGACATTTAGGTCGCATCTATGTACCTCATGTAGAGTCTTCGTACATTAATCATGACTGAAGCTCATAGAGCTCCGTATTCAGCTCATCCAAGTGTCAAGAAAATGCATGCCGATCTTAGGCAATTGTATTTCTGGCCTGGCATGAAACGAGATATTGCTGATTATGTTTCAAGATGCCTTGAATGTCAGCGAGTTAAAGCTGAGCATCATCATCCTGCTGGATTATTGCAGCCACATCTCATTCCCGAATGGAAATGGGATATTATATCCATTGACTTTATTGTAGAGTTACCTACGTCATCACGTCGACATGATGCCATTATGGTAACTGTTGACCATTTGACTAAAGTAGCTCACTTTTCACCTGTACGTTCATCTTACAATGCTTCATCTGTAGCTAGGATATTCATGGAGGACATCGTTAGATTACATGGGATTCCTCGTAGGATTATATCGGATAGAGATCCTGTATTTACTTCAGCCTTATGGACTTCATTAAAACGTGCATTAGGTACACAGTTGAACTTTAGTTCAGCATATCATCCTCAAACTGATGGTCAAACTGAAAGAGTTAACCAAATTTTAGAGGATATGCTTAGGATGTACGTAATGGACCAACAATCACGTTGGGAGGAATACTTGTACTTAGTAGAATTCGCTTACAACAATGGATATCAGAGTTCCATAGGTATGCCACCATTTCAGGCATTATACAGACGTCCTTGTCGAACTCCTTTGAGTTGGGATCGACTAGAGGATAGAGTATTATTAGGACCTGAGATGCTTCGTGACATGGAGCAACAGGTTGTCCGTATTAGAGAGCATTTGATAGCAGCTTAGGATAGGCAAAAGAAGTATGCCGATGCGCATAGGGTCGATCGACAGTTTGCTGCTGGTGATAGAGTATTTCTTCGAGTGCGACCGCGAAAGAGTCCAATCCGTTATGGAAAAGGCTCTAAGCTTGAGCCTCGTTTTGTAGGGCCATTCAAGATCTTAGAGAGAATTGGTCCCGTGGCATATCGACTCGCCTTACCACCCAGTTTGTCTCATATTCATGATGTTTTTCATGTATCAGTACTTAGACCATATCATCCCGACATATCTCATGTACTTGATTGGAATGCGTTACAGGTAGAGGACGGGCAGCTGGCTTTGGAGCCCGTGGCCATTCTTCAGCACCAGACGCTCGGTCTCAGGGGTCGAGACGTTGATCAGGTGAGGGTCCAATGGGATCTTAGCTATGAGGCTTCTGCTACCTGGGAGGATGCGACACGCATGAGGGAACTTTATCCCTATCTGTTCGCAGGCTTTCAGGAGCAAGCCTGATCCTAGGGGGGGGGATGTAGTACCCCTCCATTTATGCTTATGCTTTCTGTCGCTATGTTTTCATACTGTTAGACTTATGATGTTTTGTTGGATATTTTGATCGCTGGTTTTGAGCGATGGTGGATTATTCTGTGACATGATGATACTTTGTTTGATGATTATTGTTTTTAGACATGATATGATTTAGCGTAGATGTTATTTTTAGTTGTTATTTCTATGTATATGTTTATGATGGACTAACTGTTAATTTATTTCGTCAGTCTGCTGTGAAGTGTATTGGTGTGGAGAACGGAATCGCATCACTCGCTTGCGAGTGCCCTGCGATATCTGTGATTTTCTCCGCACAGTGTGTCTGTTTACTGCTTTATATATATATATATATATATGTATGCACGTTATTTGTTTGGTTGCAGGATTTGCAGATACATGACACCGACTTCACCTATGTAATCAGGTCTGAGCGTGTCAAGACTCAACGGATACGTTGATCGGGAGATAGTAGTCTAGTTTACCCTAGCCTAGTTTACAATCCTGGTCTTAGTACTTTGTTTGTTTTCAGTTTTGAGTCATAGGTTGTATTGTATTTTCTGTTGGTTAAATCGTTTTGAAAAGGTAAATTTGGTTAATTTTTAATGTTGGAATATTGTGTTTTAAATTATTGATATTTAATTAATGTTTAAATGTAGTAGAAATTACTTGCTTAATAATTTAATTCATTAATTAGCTTATTTGGTTAAATAGTTGATCTTAAAAAGATTAAACTATTTTAATTAAATAAATAAATAAATTATATTAAATTATTAAGTGTGAAATTTATATTGCATTTGAAAATTAATTAAATTGTGGAAAATTAGAAAATTAAAATAAAATAAAATGCATGTGAATGGAAAATTGGTTTTCAAAATTTAAATTAAGTAAAATTGAAATTTGCATGCAAAATTAAAAGGGCAAAAACTGCCGAGAAGTTGTTGAGAAGATATTTGCAACTTCTCGACAAGTGTGCAAGTGGCATTAATTTTGTTTTGTTGAAAATTTGTTACGGAGAGGTTATTGTGGATCTCAGAAAAATTGACAGGGGTTATTCAATTTCCTCACGGGGAAATTATCAGAGCACTGGCAAAAACCCTCTTACTGTGATTAAAAAAAATAAATTGAAAACTTCTTAGAAGTTGTTATCTCTCTCTGTTTTATTTTGGTTGATTTTGGAATTAGAAGATCCTTTGGAGGGATCTTGGTGGTTGGTTATTTTGGAATTGGTTTTGCGGGAAGGAATTGGAACCTACAGGCAAGAGAGACTACAAGGGTTTCTTCACCACATAGCAAAGGAATACAGGTATTCCTCTTTAAAAGTTATTTTGTTTGATTTGGAAAGGAAAGCTTCTGTAAATAAATTGTTGTGTTTAAATGAATAGTTTTGTGAAGAATTACTGTGAAAGAAAAGAATATTCATCTATAATGAGGATTTGTTGATTTCAGAAAACCTCTGAAGAAATTGTTTAAATCTCTGTGAAAGAAAATATTTGTTTAAATAGGGAAAAAGAAACTACATGAAATAATTTAGGACAAGAATTTAAAAAAAAAGAATTTCTGTAGAAGTATGTGGAAATTATTCCCAATTTTCTCACTGTAAAACTTTCTGAAAATTTATTTACTTTTCAATTAAAATTCTTGTAAGAATTTAATATTCTTTACATATAGATTTAATTGTAAAATTTTATAGTTAAATTACTGTGAAATCGCCGTTTATTTTCTTTGCAAAATATAAATCTGACGAATTAATTTCCGTCAGTACAGAAATTTTGTTTTGTTTAAATAAATAAAAAAATTTAATCCCAATGGGGAGGGCTGAAACCCTCCCCATAGTGTTGTGTGCTGGGCGCAGCCTAGCAAGGCTACGCACAGCAGTCTAAGACTGTTGGGCACAGCCTGGCAAGGCTACGTACAACAACCGTCCTTCACAATGGAAGGCTACGGCTGTGGTCGTAGCCTTGCCATTGTATGATATATTTATTATTTACTTTTTTAAAAAAATTCTTTTTAAATTTGCGATTATTTAATTTGGAATTTTATTTAATATGAATTAGTTTATATATATTTGTAAATAATGTGGAAGTAAATGAGTTCTAATTGAATATATATTATTTTTTTAATAAAAGTTGAGAAAAATTATAGAATATAATTTATAGTGAAATTGTGAAAATTAGAAGATAGATTAAATGAAGTGAATATTTTCTTGAGTCAATTTGCAAATATACTGTTTTCAAATTGATATATATATGGATTTAGTATATCCAAAAGATAGATGTGTAATTCTATTTACTTAAAATTGGTTTATTTCTTTTTATGATTGGGGAAAATGGGAAAGTCTTAATTAAGCAAGTCTTCCAGATTAAATTGTAAAAGTGGGGATAGTGATTGTTAAACTGAATTTTGTATTGGTTATTGATGTGTACATGATTTCCTTGTATGGTATTTAGATACCAAATAGTTGTGAACAAGAATTTTGATGTTCGTAAGGAATAGTGTTGAAATTATATTTTGTATGGATGTACACTTGTAAACCAAAGTCAGAGAACTTATACCCTTGTTATGTTTAGGGGAGTGGCTATTTGTAAGGGCCGACACACAAAGTGGTGTCAGGGTAACTTACAAGTAGTTAGTAAGTCAGTGAAAACTAAAGAATACAGTAGTTAGATCTAAAACACTTAACAAGATGTACATGCCTCGCTTATGACTCTTGAGCTACTACAGTCATGAGTATAAGATGAGAAGGCCTGGAATGGCAAATCAATGTCTTGTTCCTATAAAAGACATTCGATTCCGCAACAGTATGCAATAGGGGCCGGGTTTTGTAAGAGGTTACCAGGGTAACCCAAGGATTGGGGGCCGGAACCTAGGAAGAAACACCAGGGTAAACTTTGCATCGTTGTGATGACACTCCACCTGGAATAACAATGAACCTTATGTTTGTGAAATTATCAATTGTCTAAATCTGGAAGCAATGTAACCAATAGTCTGTTGTGTACTAGTGTCTAGGGTTAGTAGATTAGGTCTAGGTAACCTTGTTACTATCTCCTAGCACAGGGGGTGGACCTACGGGTACCACATGGTTGGGTGGAATGTGCACCTTACTCCGTTGGGTCCCCAGTTTGATCATGGCATCAAGAGCTTCATAGATGGAGAGCTCGCACTTGGATCTTATGTTTATTTCAACATTGTATATTGTAAACTTGTATTTGAAAACATCCCTCAATTGTATAAGAGGTGAACAATGTAATTGTAACTATTATTTGAACTACCTCATCAAGTTGGATGAGTATTGTAATATCATATCAAAAGCAATGTATGAAACAAGTTTGTAATTTATATATCTTGAATGGAAAAATTTATTATTATGCAATGTTTATCTTTATGTTATTAATTAAATGTGCAATGCGAAATACTTAAGTCACTTATGGAAAACTCAAAGTAGTGTAACGTCGCTTAACCTAAGAATGTATGCAATTAATTAACTTAATATTAATACTTTTTTAAAAAAAAAATTTACACCTTTATTACACTATTGCAACATTCTTAGGTTATTAAGACGGGGCATTACAGATTGGTATCAGAGCCAGGTTACAAACACTGGACGCTCTTTGTAATCTCGAGCCCATTAGGTTGACCTAGTACGTAGTGTCGCAACTGATAACCTTGGTTGAATAGTATCTAAGACTCGTAATTGTTATGTGTAGGAACATGCCTAGGCAAGGAGGAAGAGGTTGTGGTAGAGGTCGAGGTGGAGGCCGAGGGCCAATCCCTGAGGTTACTCCCCCTCCTAGCCCTCACCACAGTGATCAAGCGGAATAGATGGGTCAGAGAAATGAGGGACAAAATCCTGAACAGTCAGCAGTAGAGGGTTCTCAGATACGTCCACTATTAGAGGAGGTCCTAGCTCGTCTTGGACCTAGACAGGCAGATGAGCAGGAGGTTGTCAGAGAGAGGGATAGATAGGAGAGTAGAGGACATAGCACATCAGGATGCTATCATTGAAGGTCATATGAGGGATTTACTGAGAGCACGCCCTCCTACCTTTGATGGTTCAGGAGGTGGGTTAGAGGTTGAGACCTGGCTACTAGATTTGGGTAGATGCTTTGCCATGCACCCTTATGGTAGCAATACCCGTGCCAGATGTGCTATTATGCACTTGAGAGGATTCGCCTCTACATGGTGGCGCCTAGAGGAGCAGAAGCTCCATTTGGATATTGGTTCTGTGTCTTGGGAGATGTTTCTCGAGAGGTTTAGAGCACGGTTCCTTTCAGAACACTGGAGGTAGCATAGGGCTGACGAGTTTCATGATCTACGTCAGTTAGCTCTTTCTGTAGAGCAATATGAATGTAGGTTCTACGAACTCAAGCAGTATGCTGGTATTGGCGATGATGAGCCTATACTAGTACAACATTTTATCAGGGGCTTAAACGCCCGCATCAGTGGAGTTGTCCGAGTCTTTGAGCCAAAGACTATGGAAGTCATGGTGGAGAAGGATCGCATTGTAGAGGAGAACCTTATTATGGCTTTAGGTGGGCACATAGGAGTGCAGATTGGGAGTGCTCCTGCAACAGGTTTTAGTCCACGGGGTGGACAGGCACAGACAGGTGGTTCTTCCAAGAACCAACAGACTCACACAAAGGGTGGGCAGCAACAACAACAAAGAACACCTCAAAAGAACAATAACCCTCAACCACAACAACAGAATAGTCCTCAAATAGGAAAGGGTCGTAACTGGTGGCGCAACAAGCGCAATAGGCAGGATCAGCCTGCGCAGAGTGCTCAGTCTACCGTCAGTAGGGGTATTTTTCAGCAGTCTAATGCACCTTCGGGTGGCAGAGGATTCAGTAGAGGCACAGGCACAGGTTGTTATTCATGTGGGCAGCATGGGCACATAGCTAGGCAGTGTCCGATGAGAGGTTCTACTGGTTATGGGCCTCAACCTACAGTTTCAGAGCCTACGGTGGGAGATGTAGGACAAGCACATACTGTATATGCAGCGGTTAATGACCGCCAAGCTGATCACCAGAATACGGTGGTCGAAACTTCAGGTAAGTTAAATGGTGTTAGTGTTTCTATACTTTTTGATTCTAGAGCCACTAACTCCTTTATTTCACCGACCATTGTTGATCGTTGTGGTCTTGTGGCGGTAAAGCAAGGTGGTAAATGGCAAGTTGAATTCGCCTCAGGTATGAAAGTAGCAGTAGAAAACTTAGTACACAACTGTGAACTTAAAATTGGTACGTTAACTACCTTAGTAGATTTATATGTTACACCCTTAGGATTGTACGACATAGTACTAGGTATGGATTGGTTAGCATCTTATCATGCTGTAATTGACTGTCGACTTAAGACAGTTAGTTGCATTAATGATTTAGGTGCGAAAGTGGAAATTGTAGGTATTCAAAGACCTTTATCTCTGGGATGATATACTTGCTATGCAATTAAAGAATGTCTTGACGAGGATGTCAGCTGATTTTGCAGCTCTTGATTTTTCCGATTTAGATGAGGGTGAAGTCGAGAGGTATCTCTAGATGATCATCCTATTCTTGGGGAATTCACTGACGTGTTTCCAGATGATATACCTGGAATGCCACCAAAGAGGGATATTGACTTTAGAGTTGACCTAGTCCCTGGAGCTGAGCCTATATCTAGAGCTCCTTATAGAATGACGACCCAGGAGTTAGAGAACCCATTATTCAGTTAAGAGGAACTATTAGAAAGGGTTTATTCATCCTAGTGTTTCCCCTTGGAGAGCACCTATCATCTTCGTAAAGAAGGACGGATCTCTTAGGTTGTACATTGACTATCGTCAATTGAACAAGGTCACGATTAAGAATCGTTATCCTTTTCCTAGAATCGATGATCTTTTTGATCAAATTAAAGAGAACTAATGTGTTCTATAAAATTGATTTGAAATCTAGTTATCATCAATTACGTATAGCTGAAGCAGACATCCATAAAACTGCTTTTCGAACTCGTTATGGGCATTACGAATTCATAGTAGTACCATTTGGGTTAACAAATGCACGTCACGTATTCGCCGGTTTAATGAATGGTGTATTTCGTACATACCTTGATCGCTTTGTCCTGGTATTTCTCGATGACATTTTAGTCTATTCGAGGAATATAAAGGAGCATGAAGAACACTTGAGACAGGTATTGCAATGTTTAAGGGAAAATAAATTGTATGCAAACCTGAAGAAGTGTGACTTCTTTCAACCTGAAATAAAATACATTGAACATGTGATATCTGGTAAAGGTATTGCTGTGGATCCTTCAAAGATCCAAGCTATTGTGGATTGGCCCGCGCCTACTAATGTAGGTGAAGTTCATAGTTTTATGGGTCTAGCTGGTTACTATAGGCGGTTTGTAGAGGGATTTTCTAGGATCGGTTATCCTATTACTTCTCTTCAAAGGAAAGGGAAGAAGTTTGTGTGGACGGAGCAATGTCAGTTGGCTTTTCAAAATCTTAAAGAAAAGTTGACTAATGTGCCTATACTCATTGTTCCTGATCCTACTAAGGATTTCGTAGTATGTACGGATGCATCCTTAGAAGGTTTGGGAGCAGTATTGATGCAAGACGGGCGTGTGATTGCTTATGAGTCTCGTAAACTCAAAGACCATGAATTAAACTATCCTACTCATGACCTAGAACTAGCTGCGGTAGTGCATGCATTAGTTCGTTGGAGGCATTTCCTATTAGGTCATCATTTTGAACTTCATATTGATCACCGTAGTTTGCAATATATCTTTACGCAACCTAACTTGAATGCTAGGCAACGACGGTGGATGGAGTTCTTGTGTGAGTACAATTTTGAAGTAAAATATGTTCAAGGCAAATAGAACGTAGTGGCTGACGCTCTTAGCCAACGTCGACATGAGATCTCTGCTACTACTCTTGAAGTAGATTTGAGAGGTCAAATAGTAGCTGCACTTCCTAATGATAGATTATATCAGGAAGCAAAGTCAGAGATTGAATCGGGTAGACCTTTAGAAGGTCGATTTGCAGGTTATGTTTTAGAATCGGATGGTAGATTACGACATTTAGGTCGCATCTATGTACCTCATGTAGAGTCTTCGTACATTAATCATGACTGAAGCTCATAGAGCTCCGTATTCAGCTCATCCAAGTGTCAAGAAAATGCATGCCGATCTTAGGCAATTGTATTTCTGGCCTGGCATGAAACGAGATATTGCTGATTATGTTTCAAGATGCCTTGAATGTCAGCGAGTTAAAGCTGAGCATCATCATCCTGCTGGATTATTGCAGCCACATCTCATTCCCGAATGGAAATGGGATATTATATCCATTGACTTTATTGTAGAGTTACCTACGTCATCACGTCGACATGATGCCATTATGGTAACTGTTGACCATTTGACTAAAGTAGCTCACTTTTCACCTGTACGTTCATCTTACAATGCTTCATCTGTAGCTAGGATATTCATGGAGGACATCGTTAGATTACATGGGATTCCTCGTAGGATTATATCGGATAGAGATCCTGTATTTACTTCAGCCTTATGGACTTCATTAAAACGTGCATTAGGTACACAGTTGAACTTTAGTTCAGCATATCATCCTCAAACTGATGGTCAAACTGAAAGAGTTAACCAAATTTTAGAGGATATGCTTAGGATGTACGTAATGGACCAACAATCACGTTGGGAGGAATACTTGTACTTAGTAGAATTCGCTTACAACAATGGATATCAGAGTTCCATAGGTATGCCACCATTTCAGGCATTATACAGACGTCCTTGTCGAACTCCTTTGAGTTGGGATCGACTAGAGGATAGAGTATTATTAGGACCTGAGATGCTTCGTGACATGGAGCAACAGGTTGTCCGTATTAGAGAGCATTTGATAGCAGCTTAGGATAGGCAAAAGAAGTATGCCGATGCGCATAGGGTCGATCGACAGTTTGCTGCTGGTGATAGAGTATTTCTTCGAGTGCGACCGCGAAAGAGTCCAATCCGTTATGGAAAAGGCTCTAAGCTTGAGCCTCGTTTTGTAGGGCCATTCAAGATCTTAGAGAGAATTGGTCCCGTGGCATATCGACTCGCCTTACCACCCAGTTTGTCTCATATTCATGATGTTTTTCATGTATCAGTACTTAGACCATATCATCCCGACATATCTCATGTACTTGATTGGAATGCGTTACAGGTAGAGGACGGGCAGCTGGCTTTGGAGCCCGTGGCCATTCTTCAGCACCAGACGCTCGGTCTCAGGGGTCGAGACGTTGATCAGGTGAGGGTCCAATGGGATCTTAGCTATGAGGCTTCTGCTACCTGGGAGGATGCGACACGCATGAGGGAACTTTATCCCTATCTGTTCGCAGGCTTTCAGGAGCAAGCCTGATCCTAGGGGGGGGGATGTAGTACCCCTCCATTTATGCTTATGCTTTCTGTCGCTATGTTTTCATACTGTTAGACTTATGATGTTTTGTTGGATATTTTGATCGCTGGTTTTGAGCGATGGTGGATTATTCTGTGACATGATGATACTTTGTTTGATGATTATTGTTTTTAGACATGATATGATTTAGCGTAGATGTTATTTTTAGTTGTTATTTCTATGTATATGTTTATGATGGACTAACTGTTAATTTATTTCGTCAGTCTGCTGTGAAGTGTATTGGTGTGGAGAACGGAATCGCATCACTCGCTTGCGAGTGCCCTGCGATATCTGTGATTTTCTCCGCACAGTGTGTCTGTTTACTGCTTTATATATATATATATATATATGTATGCACGTTATTTGTTTGGTTGCAGGATTTGCAGATACATGACACCGACTTCACCTATGTAATCAGGTCTGAGCGTGTCAAGACTCAACGGATACGTTGATCGGGAGATAGTAGTCTAGTTTACCCTAGCCTAGTTTACAATCCTGGTCTTAGTACTTTGTTTGTTTTCAGTTTTGAGTCATAGGTTGTATTGTATTTTCTGTTGGTTAAATCGTTTTGAAAAGGTAAATTTGGTTAATTTTTAATGTTGGAATATTGTGTTTTAAATTATTGATATTTAATTAATGTTTAAATGTAGTAGAAATTACTTGCTTAATAATTTAATTCATTAATTAGCTTATTTGGTTAAATAGTTGATCTTAAAAAGATTAAACTATTTTAATTAAATAAATAAATAAATTATATTAAATTATTAAGTGTGAAATTTATATTGCATTTGAAAATTAATTAAATTGTGGAAAATTAGAAAATTAAAATAAAATAAAATGCATGTGAATGGAAAATTGGTTTTCAAAATTTAAATTAAGTAAAATTGAAATTTGCATGCAAAATTAAAAGGGCAAAAACTGCCGAGAAGTTGTTGAGAAGATATTTGCAACTTCTCGACAAGTGTGCAAGTGGCATTAATTTTGTTTTGTTGAAAATTTGTTACGGAGAGGTTATTGTGGATCTCAGAAAAATTGACAGGGGTTATTCAATTTCCTCACGGGGAAATTATCAGAGCACTGGCAAAAATCCTCTTACTGTGATTAAAAAAAATAAATTGAAAACTTCTTAGAAGTTGTTATCTCTCTCTGTTTTATTTTGGTTGATTTTGGAATTGGAAGATCCTTTGGAGGGATCTTGGTGGTTGGTTATTTTGGAATTGGTTTGCGGGAAGGAATTGGAACCTACAGGCAAGAGAGACTACAAGGGTTTCTTCACCACATAGCAAAGGAATACAGGTATTCCTCTTTAAAAGTTATTTTGTTTGATTTGGAAAGGAAAGCTTCTGTAAATAAATTGTTGTGTTTAAATGAATAGTTTTGTGAAGAATTACTGTGAAAGAAAAGAATATTCATCTATAATGAGGATTTGTTGATTTCAGAAAACCTCTGAAGAAATTGTTTAAATCTCTGTGAAAGAAAATATTTGTTTAAATAGGGAAAAAGAAACTACATGAAATAATTTAGGACAAGAATTTAAAAAAAAGAATTTCTGTAGAAGTATGTGGAAATTATTCCCAATTTTCTCACTGTAAAACTTTCTGAAAATTTATTTACTTTTCAATTAAAATTCTTGTAAGAATTTAATATTCTTTACATATAGATTTAATTGTAAAATTTTATAGTTAAATTACTGTGAAATCGCCGTTTATTTTCTTTGCAAAATATAAATCTGACGAATTAATTTCCGTCAGTATGGAAATTTTGTTTTGTTTAAATAAAAAAAAAATTTAATCCCAATGGGGAGGGCCGAAACCCTCCCCATAGTGTTGTGTGCTGGGCGCAGCCTGGCAAGGCTGCGCATAGCAGTCTAAGACTGCTGGGCGTAGCCTGGCAAGGCTGCGTACAGCAGCCGTCCTTCACAATGGAAGGCTACGGCTGTGGCCGTAGCCTTGCCATTGTATGATATATTTATTATTATTATTTTTTTTTAAATTTCTTTTTAAATTCGCGATTATTTAATTTGGAATTTTATTTAATATGAATTAGTTTATAATATTTACATTTATATATATATGTATATATATATATGTATATATGTATATATATATGTATATATATATATTATATATATATATTTGTAAATAATGTGGAAGTAAATGAGTTCTAATTGAATATATATTATTTTTTTTAATAAAAGTTGAGAAAAATTATAGAATATAATTTATAGTGAAATTGTGAAAATTAGAAGATAGATTAAATGAAGTGAATATTTTCTTGAGTCAATTTGCAAATATACTGTTTTCAAATTGATATATATATGGATTTAGTATATCCAAAAGATAGATGTGTAATTCTATTTACTTAAAATTGGTTTATTTCTTTTTATGATTGGGGAAAATGGGAAAGTCTTAATTAAGCAAGTCTTCCAGATTAAATTGTAAAAGTGGGGATAGTGATTGTTAAACTGAATTTTGTATTGGTTATTGATGTGTACATGATTTCCTTGTATGGTATTTAGATACCAAATAGTTGTGAACAAGAATTTTGATGTTCGTAAGGAATAGTGTTGAAATTATATTTTGTATGGATGTACACTTGTAAACCAAAGTCAGAGAACTTATACCCTTGTTATGTTTAGGGGAGTGGCTATTTGTAAGGGCCGACACACAAAGTGGTGTCAGGGTAACTTACAAGTAGTTAGTAAGTCAGTGAAAACTAAAGAATACAGTAGTTAGATCTAAAACACTTAACAAGATGTACATGCCTCGCTTATGACTCTTGAGCTACTACAGTCATGAGTATAAGATGAGAAGGCCTGGAATGGCAAATCAATGTCTTGTTCCTATAAAAGACATTCGATTCCGCAACAGTATGCAATAGGGGCCGGGTTTTGTAAGAGGTTACCAGGGTAACCCAAGGATTGGGGGCCAGAACCCAGGAAGAAACACCAGGGTAACCTTTGCATCGTTGTGATGACACTCCACCTGGAATAACAGTGAACCTTATGTTTGTGAAATTATCAATTGTCTAAATCTGGAAGCAATGTAACCAATAGTCTGTTGTGTACTAGTGTCTAGGGTTAGTAGATTAGGTCTAGGTAACCTTGTTACTATCTCCTAGCATGGGGGGTGGACCTACGGGTACCACATGGTTGGGTGGAACGTGCACCTTACTCCGTTGGGTCCCCAGTTTGATCATGGCATCGAGAGCTTCATAGATGGAGAGCTCGCACTTGGATCTTATGTTTATTTCAACATTGTATATTGTAAACTTGTATTTGAAAACATCCCTCAATTGTATAAGAGGTGAACAATGTAATTGTAACTATTATTTGAACTACCTCATCAAGTTGGATGAGTATTGTAATATCATATCAAAAGCAATGTATGAAACAAGTTTGTAATTTATATATCTTGAATGGAAAAATTTATTATTATGCAATGTTTATCTTTATGTTATTAATTAAATGTGCAATGCAAAATACTTAAGTCACTTATGGAAAACTCAAAGTAGTGTAACGTCGCTTAACCTAAGAATGTATGCAATTAATTAACTTAATATTAATACTTTTAAATTTTTTTTTTTTACACCTTTATTACACTATTGCAACATTCTTAGGTTATTAAGACGGGGCATTACACTAAGACCACATTTTTTGGGGTTTTTTTCCATTCTGCAATGGGAAAATTTGAAAACCAGAAGACAGAAAGAAAGGAGACAAAAATTAAAAAACCTTCGACACAAAAAAACATTAACATCCTTTCATTTCAAATAAATACCCCTTTTCCCAACGAAAACCCCAAAAAAAATAAATTTATTTGTATTTCACAAAAAACCCATTTCATAGTTCAATGAGCTGCTTCACAATCCCAACAGAATAGAAAAATGGCACAAATAATGGTAGATATACCTACCTCTTGTTGCTCGCATTTGGTCGACCACCATCACTTGTTGCTTGCATTTGTTTGTTCGGCCGTTGTCGCCTCTTGCTCGCATTGGGGATTTAGCCACCTGCCGCCTACAACTCCATTTCAATGCTCGCGTTCTTTTCACCACATGTAACTCCATTTCAATGCTCACGCATCCCTCCTCATGGCTGCTTGTAACTCATTTCACTGCTCGTACCTCCCTCCTCAAAAAACTACAAAACAAAATGAAGAAAATGGCGAACCAAAAAAAAAAAGTGAAAAAAGGTTAGTGTTTTTGACTTGCCTATCGGGGCCGTGCGTCTTTTTCCGGTGTCCAACATGTGACAGCACGGGGCTACCATTCCATAAAGTCTTTCCATCGGTGTCTTTTTTTCCACCGCGTGGGATGGGAGATGGTGGGGGATGGGGGGTACGATATTATGCTATATACATATATAACATAGGTGTGTTTTTTTCCAGGAGTTAGCTTTCTCCCATTCATACTATGCAATTTCCAAGGACACTTCCCTTTCTTTCATCTGATAGGAGATGTGATTGGCACTCAAGGGATAGGAATCCATTAATGAGTGAGATTAGAGCTCTAATTCGCCATACTACTATCTGAGGCTGTAGCCATAGATAACCCAAGTGGTTGGTGTGGAAGTTAGATATTTGGATTGCAAAAAAACAAATGGGAGATTGCATTTATTGTGTAACACTTATTGTGCTTGGGGGGGTGTTTCTTTTATGCAATGGAAAAATACTGTGAGCTGTTTTGATTATAATATCATTAATTCTGCTATCTAGTGGTATAACTTATATTTCAAATCACATGCAGGTTATCAAAAAATAATATATATTACTCATACTAGGGGTTGTGATTCATTTTTTTTGCTATGAGTGCTTTATTCTCTTAGGGAATCGTGGCCATTTTAAATGCTCCATATATCCATTCATGGAAGGGAGAGAAATTGTTACTAAGGCTGTGAAGGAAGTTCTGGGGATGGGGTTTGGAAATTGCTTACATCCATCATAGCCTTTATAGGGGGGTTGCTGCCCATTTTTCAGGGAGTCACATAGAAAGGATGATATAAAAGTTTATACATTGAGCCAAGATAGTAGAAGAGTCGGATAGGGCTTAAGGAGTTCTTTTCCTGAAACATTAATTATGCTTTCTTCGCCTTTCTTGAAATGTGATGGAAAAGAGGGAGGTTTACAACTAGGGTTGGAAAACAATGTCAAGGCCTCATAATAGCAGTTTGATTGGAAATAGAACGATCAATTTGAAATGGGGATAAGAGACATGGGTGTATGTTTTTGGCCTACATGGAGGTCACAA
Organism: Sequoia sempervirens; assembly: GCA_007258455.2. NCBI lineage: Eukaryota > Viridiplantae > Streptophyta > Pinopsida > Cupressales > Cupressaceae > Sequoia > Sequoia sempervirens. The sequence goes on along the minus strand of VDFB02000017.1, from coordinate 301,840,030 downwards.
GAGTGGAGCTTCGCCTAAAGTGGTGGTGTTACTAAGAGAAAAAACTCTAAAAAGGCTCTGTTGATATGACACACTAGGTAAGGATATTAAAAAATACCTACCTAGGCTATGAAGCTTGTTGGTGTTAATCAAATCCATTCATTTTTCCTATTGTTCTTGGTCTTGTGGATATTAAAACTCCTTCATTCCATTCTATCATCATTCACCATGCACCTTTCACTGTTCAGGTGCTTGATTCTCTCATGTTTGTAATGACTACATGCCATTTATGCACTTCATTGTAGAGTGAAGCACATTCATGCCTGAAGGAAATATATTTTTGCATTCAACAGATATTAATAGGTTATCTACAATTTAGTTAGATTAAATAAAGTAAAAAAAATAAAAAAAATGCATAAATAAATCTAGGCACTCCCATGCCTTGTCTACATCCCCATTCCATGTAGGCCACATTGTTATACAAAAAATTTATCCAACGACCATTTTTAGTTTCATTTACCTTGATGATAATGAGTTTGTTTGGGTTGAAACTATTAGGAGAGATGTGTTTGTGTAGCTACCGAATGGGGTTCTATTTTCAAAGCTCTTTCCCTTCTCGCAAATGTCTCTCTTGATGTGCTAAGAGTCTGGAATCAAATGTGGGAAAAATATGGAAAACCCAAATTGAATAGAGGTAACCCTCTCGTGGCTGTACTTCTTTTGTCCTTGTGAATCTCAACTCTGATGTTATTTGATAACTATATTATGTTTGCTTGTTTGAATTTGACAGTAGCCATAGATTTCATTCGATTATTTTTGAAACTATAGTTCTATTTGTTGTTGTAATTAAATTTTTAAAGAAATTGATGGTCAATAAGAAATGTTAATTAAGAATGTTTCACTAGTAATGAAACGTATTCCATTGATAACTACTTTTGCAATATCTTGATCCTCTTTGCGTCTAGCCTAAGTGTTTGTGTATATGCATTTTATCCCTTCAATAAAACATTGGGTTTTTTTGGAGATTGTAATCCTAACTACCACCCAATTCAATCAACTTCATATCTTCTGAATCTTCTATCATGTCTGCAAACATTAAAGACAAAGATTGAAGAAGATGATTCAAATGGATTTGCATTTACTTCTCCAACATTTCCACTGTCCACTGTCCTATCGAGAAGCTTCTAACACATAATATTTTATTCTAATCTCTCTCCGAAGTTACTCTTAGCATTCTATATAATATTTGAGACTTGCATTTGCTAAATACTCTTTAGCAGAGTCCATCTCTACAAAGCTATTAGAGGATATTAGTCTAAATGTATGTCTGAATGTAATGGTGAGCTGCAGCTCAGTAAATCTATGTAATGTTTCATTTTGTATCAATATAAGTTACAAGTCTATTTTATTTGTTTTACTTCTACTCCCCTGTTCTCCTTCAAGTGGTATTAGAGCCATGGTTGAGGAGTGATGAGAGACATCTTACAAGTGAGATAGGACAAGAGCAGAGTAGAAGTGGAGGCTTGTAGGTGAAGCTGGCTCGGTTTGGTTGAGCCGTTTGAAGATGCAGATCAAGAAAAAAGGAATAAGTGCTTGGAGTTTCTTGTTTGTTGGTAGTCAGTTGCAATTGATCAAGCTCATCAGAAAGTTCACAAACTATAGTTGAAGGAAATCCATCAATCAAAGATTGTTGGGAAAAAAGAAGAAAAGGAAAGTGTAGATTGGACTAGAGATTGAAGGCATGTAGATTTGTTAAAAGTCGCCAAATAAAAGTTGAGATCGCTAGTGTAAAGTGGAAAGAAGAGCATGGAGGCACCAATTTGAATGAGGAAATTTCTAGAGTGGTTCTCTAAAGGTGATGCCAACCAAACAAGATCGAAGGAAATTGTGTAAAGATCACTGGAAGGAAATCATAGTTTGCAAAAAAGAATGCAAGATGCATAAGACACTACTAGCTCACAATAGGAGATGAGAATGAATGAGTTTATCAAGACTTGAAGCCAATTTGAAGATATTGGGTCTAAGGTAAATCATATTTTGTGTTGTTGAATTTGTTGTTTAAAGAGTTGTTGAAGTCTGAGCTAGAGAATGCTCAAGTAGAGTCAAAGAGCTAGAGGATGGTATGTCGTCACTGTTGTCTATTTTGAAGTTGGTTTTTGTAGAAAGTGCAAAGCTTGAGGACATTGGATGAGTATGTGTAGGAGTTGTGAGAATGAAAATTGTGTAGAAGACTATTCTTAAAATCTATAGATCAGAAGGTGGGAGGAGAATAGAAATTGTACGAGGTTGTGAAAATATAAGTGAAGACCTTAATGGATTAAGGAAATAATATGGTTGAATGCTACAACATTATGTTTTTGTGTAAGCATGTTTGAGGCTAGCAGAGTCTACTAGGATCCCCGAGCACCAACATTGTGTCTCTATGGGAGGTGTTGATGGTCAAAATAACATAACAACATTAAACAAAATATCACTATTCTATTTCTCCTGAAAGAGGAAGACAACATATAGTAATCTAACTCCCAAGGTTCTGGTAGTTGGTTCTCAACTATGCTGATATTGCTCAATGGTCAATGTAACTGTAATATGAAAGGGGCCTTTGCTAGTAATAAGGAACAAAAATGTATTAGATCAACTAATCCTATGTTTGGGGGGTTTAAATAAAGATAAAAATATAGATTAGAGCTTTAAAATAGAAGAACATGAATGTAACTTCTTAATATCTAGACATGCATATCAATAGTGAGTGTTTCTTTACCTAATCAAAACCACAACACGATGCAATCCACAAAATAATCTATACCATTGCATACATTCATAGTGCTAATTCACAATCACAACCTTTCACTATACTTCAAAAACTTGAAACAAATCATTCACTCATCATTAAAACACAGATCAAATAGATCTAAAAACAACTTCATTCACAAATAATTCAATGAGATAATCTTGAATCCGGTTTCCTCTATTGATTCTCATCAAATAGAAAACATTTAGGCACAAAAAAACCACTGGTATATGGATTGATTATGATTCATTAACTTTATCCAAGAGGTCCAAACTTATAAACATGTAAACTGTACAAAATTTTCAAAATGTAACCAAGTTCAACTGAACTTTCCAAAGTATCTTGCTAACAACTATAAAATTTTGAGACTATGATTCCTATTGCTATCATCAACTAGCTAATATTTCTTCAATGATCTGACCTTTACAAAGTAGAGTCAAGAGATACATATAGACATGCCATGCATAAGTTCCTCTCAATCAAAAACTCAGATCCACCAATTAAGGAACTAAAACTGCATGAAGAAAATAGACTGCTGATTTTCAGTTACATCAAGGCTTGATTGCTCTGTTACACAAAATTCCAATGCCCAAGAGAGAAGGTGAAACTGAGGAATGGGAACCGGAGTCTAACTTGTGTCAAATCCTGAAAAATAGGAGAAGAGAGGATGTGGTGTCAAGAGGAGAATGTTATGTTGCCAACTCACCCCTACGTTGCTTGGTCCATGATATACTCATCATAACTAGAGAACACTTGTTGAAGGATATCTAAATTAGGCCCATCTAACCAATTGTCCTCAAATTTGATCCTCTTTAATTTTTCTAAGGCCAATTCTTGCATATCCTTTAATTTAATTAATTCCTTTCTAGCAGTTTTTAATTCTTCCTTGATATCTATAAATCTATCCAACAACAATTATTCTCCATCATCTCCTTTTTGCATTACCTCTTCAAATCTACTACTCCACCTCTCTCAAAACTTGTCCAAAGGAAGACTCTCTTTGACTGGGATGTCCACGCTGGTCAGAATGGAAACTACTACCTCCAATTCATCAATCTGCTTGTTAATGTCTTTGATTGCTTCTTGAACCTCATTCTTATGTTGATGGATGAACTTGCATTTGAATCCTATTATGCTCATAGTCTTCTCAATAAAATTTGCATTATCTTCTTCAAGAATTGACTACTATAGGAGAGTTGACTAGGGGGCACTTTGTTGATGTCTTTAAGCTTCTTAATATATTCTTTGTATTCTTCATCTTACTTTTCTAGTTCCTCAGAATGCTGATTCATATTTTATACTAACTCAAGTGTTGTTTCATGAACCTTGAAACTACCAGTTATCACTTCAACAACCTCCTGATTAAGTCTATCAATCCATCTTTCAAGCATCCCCACATTACTCCTCATTTGCACCAAGTCATCAGCTTCCTTCTTTGTTAGTAAGATTGGGGATTCGGGAGAAACAAATTGTTGAGAAATTGGAGTGGAAACATCCTTTAGAAACTTGTGTAGCTGATCCAATTGGGCTCTAAGCTCATCTTTCTTTTTCTTTTCTTTAATCATTTTGGATTTGGTGGAGGAAGCTACAATATCAATTAAATTCATTTGTTGGTTCCTTGTAGGTCTCCCCAAATTCATAGTACCCAATTGGTAATCAGTCATTTGTATATCATCCCTATTCTTATCCACCACTAGAATTGCACATTCAACAATAATTTCCCTTGTATTTGTGAGCTTAGTGGAGTGAAGAAATCAAGCCTTCTTTTTGGGTCTTTCTTTCTCAATCTCCTTCATCATTTCATCCCAATTGAGAGGCCGTGGTTGAACTATCTGTTTCTTCTCTAAGTCAAGCCTCAACCATGTAGGAGTAGTGATTATTTGTGCTGAAGAAGAAGAAGAAGCAGTGGCAGAAGATTAAGGTTGCAATATTGTGTTGCTAGGCTGAGAGTCAACCTCTTGCACATTTTTTTTTTCTCTTTGTGCCTCTTCTTGTGCAAGTTTCTCAACCACTTGCAATATTTTGGCTTCCAACTCCTGCTACAAACGTTCTTCTTCCAACTTCTTTTCCTCTAGCATCTGGTCCCTCTACCTTTTTAATTCCTTGATATAGTCCCATGCTTCCTTGGATTTATTCTCATATAGAGAAAGTTCCTCAACCTATTTCTCTCTTTGCAGACATTCTTACTTTTCTTTCCTTTTGTGGGCCTCCTCAATAGCCTTGAATTTAGCCTCAAGGGCTTCTTTCTCTCTTCTTTGAGCAGCCTTCTCCTCTTCAAGGTTATGAATTTTCTACTCTAAAGCTAATTTATCTCTTTCCTCTTTCATCCCAAGCTCCTACTCCTTTTTTTGCTGCTACTTGGCTAATTCATTAGCCTTGTCCTTAGCTTCCAATTCTTTCTACTTGGCTAATGCATTAGATTATGCCTTAGCATCAATCTCTTGTTGTTTAGCTAGTGCCTCAGCTTGTGCCTTGGCATCTGCTTCCCTTTTAGCTTCCTCAAAATGTTTCCATTTATCTTCTTCAGTTAAAACATGCTCGGTCCCTACATCCTCAGTTACATCAAGAGATTCCACCACATGAGTTTCTTTGTCAGATGGGGTAGCCTCAGAGTCTGTATCAGCATCATGAATTTCTATTTTGGGCTCCTACTCCTTAAATAACTCAGCTTCCTTATGGAGGGTTCCTATGGGAATCTCCTCACTTGGTTGCTCTGTAACAAGAGGTTGAGTGGATGCTTTTGCTGCAATAGATGTTGAAGCACCCAGTTCCACTGTAATCTCTTCCTCATGTGTCTCAGGAGGATCTTGAGCAGGAATTTCAATTTCCTCTCCAGCATTAGAAGGGAAGAAATCTAGGGGCTCCTTAGGAGCCATTCTTCTCTTAGTCCTCATGTACCCTTGAGTGATACCTGCAACTTTTCTTTTCTTGGAAGTATAAGCCTCTGGCTCCTTAATCCTCATGACAACCCATTGAATTCTCTTGTCCAAAACTAGTCTTGCAATATGTTTTATGTCAATAGATTCTTCCACATTCCAGTCCACTGGACCAAGATCTTTGGTACCTACATTCTCTGTATCATACTAGGGATCCAAGGTTACCCCATCATCTAACAATGTCTCATGGATGTCTTCCTTTATCCCATACTCAACCATGAGTGGGATAGGTAGTCTTTCATAATTCCTCCTCCTGAGATCATACTCATTTTGAAGATCCATCCAAAATTCCTCCAACAGATTGAAGTGTTTGTCAAAGACAATATGAAGGAGTCCCTGCATCTTATGATTGGGGTCATAATGTTTCCTTGAAGTATACAAACCTAACTTCAACTGAATCAATTCATCACAGACTACCTTAGCTGCCACAATGTGTGGAAAAATATACTCACCCAACTTCATGGGGAACTTATGATAGCTATTCTTGTGTTTATTACCAAAATTCACATTGTATGCTAGAGCTTGATAAATGAATTCCATTAAAAAAAAATTATTGCTCCAACATCTAGGGAGTAAATGAGGGTAGCCATCAAAACCTCCCAACCTGAAGTAAGCAAACCTGGGGTATTGAATAAACCAGTGTCCCCATTCATTGATGAAGGCAATAACTTCTCTACTTAGTCTGTAACCAACATCTCCTATTAGCTAGTTAATGATGACATATAGAAATGCATCTTTAACCCTTTTGTAGTGTGCCTTCGATGTTTGCAAGGTAAGCTGATCATAGTGATCCCATATATTCTTTTTTCCTTGAGCCTCTCCCAATATACCTACTGCATTGAGTCTAGGGAAAATCCCACTTCTGGAAGTTGCATAGATTACATAAGAGGTCATGAAGAAACTCTTGGTTTCTCTCACTCTAAGCATCTAATTATGTATACAATCTGAAACAATCATGGACCAATCAAACTATTGCTTTCCATCAAGGATGGTTTGGATAAATGGAAACATCCACTCCTTGAACTGGGAAGCATCCCTCTTCCCAAACACCCTAGAGAGCATCATTATTATGTCTGAAATTTCCTTGTAGAAGTCTGCCCTTTTAGGCTGGTCAGGAAGCTTAGCCAAAGAATTTTTCTCAACTCTCATCCAACTCTTGTTCATATGAGTTCTATTAGTTTCCTTCCTGTCACTATACAGTTTCAGTGCCTTTGCCTCATTGATTTGTTTGGGATTTTTTGGAGCAGGTGCATTGAAAAAAAAATGTAATCATCTGGGGTGTTAAGCTAATAATAAAATTCCCCTACAAATCCACACATTTCCTAGTGGTAGGATTGTATGCTTTGTTTACAGTCATTATCAATTCAGGACATTGGACAGATAGGGGGAAAATGACAACATGTTCTAGTCTAGATTGGAAAATTCTTAGTTTCCTTCCTATTACATCTTCACCAAATGTCTCCAAGAGCAACTCCTCATCATTGAATGCACCCAAGTTGGTATCACTGATGTCTACCCAATCAGACTCAACCTTGCTACAGTGAGAGTAGCTTCCTTGTGTTTGTATCTTAGAGTGTAAGGGAGCTGATCCACTTTGATCTTCTTTGGCCTAGCTCGTTGTCTTGGAGTTTCTGCTAGTTGGATCCTTTGAGAAGCCTCTTCTGATGCTCCTGACATCTCTCAACCTCTACAATGAACTCCTATATTAGATGAACAAAAGCATAAAAATAAATACATCAATCAACACCTTTCTCTACCTCCTTAGGACAACTTTTATACATAGTGAAATTTCAACTTCATCAGAGGTGAAGCCACATAAGAATAATGAACAGGGAACTATTTCAGTACAAAGTGGGATCGAGATCGGAACCAGGATGAGACTGGGACTGGAATTGGAATAGAAATCGAACTCGGAACTAATCACTAGTTCCAAGTTCAACCTCCGCTCTGGTTCTCACTCTGCTTAAAATCAAGTATGAAGACCAAAATCCTCAATAACCAGAAGTGGGATCATTTTGGGAATGAACCTCAATGGAAAACATCCTTCGAATGAGTTCATTCCCAAGTCCGCTACCACCAATATAATATGAAAAATGGAGCACATTCCTTGAAAACATGGTCACATGAATCTAAGGACCCCAAATAGAGAGGATTAATCCCACCTCTTAATCGTAAAAAGACCAATTTAAACCGTAAGGCTGAAATATTTTGCAAAGGTTGTTGAGCAAACCCTAGTTTGCACGACACATTGACGCAAAAAATTGGGGCATCACAAACCCGACATGGAGATTATAGAATCAGAAAGGATGAATGATTAGAAAGGGTCTTCGAACAAAACCATAAGCATTTAACACATGGAGGACCCAACCAAACGAAACCCTAGTTAGAAACTAGGGCATGAAAAAATGCACCTGTCATGAAAATGACAACAAATGAAAAAAACAAACGCAAAGAAAGAAAACAAAATGGGAAAATAGAAAAAAAAAACAAAACCAAAAGAAACAAAGAAACAAGTGAAGACTTACAGAACAAGATTCTACGAATGCGCTGAAACACAAGAAAAAACATGAGAAAGAAACAACAAAGCACAACTGGAAAAAAAAGAAAAGAAGCCCTACCTCAAAATGCCCACAAGGAAAGACTGAAACTTGACAAAGATTCACCCACCGACATGCCCTCCCAATCAAATCGCCTCTCATGGATTTCTCCTAGCTTTGCTTCGCTTAAATAACTTGGATAACAAAGATAATGAGCCAGTTAAACACAATTAATATTTTTAAATTACTTCACACGTGTGAGGAGGATGCAATTAATGCCATAAATGCGGTAGGTTGGAGGTAGAGCAATCAACTCTAATGAACAATTAACCCGAGTGAACACCAAAAGTAGGGCGAACCGAACTTGGATCTTGAACAAAACAAGAAAGTTGTTAACAAGACTCTTAATGAACTCCGAACTTGGCTCTGGTCCCACGACAAAGACAAACAATGAAAGGAAACAATGGGATAGAATCAGGACCAAAACCAGAAGTGGAACTTTTACAAAGTTCCAAATTCGATTTTGATTGCGGTTCCACTCCTGACAAAGGAACAAGAAATTAAACAAGTACAACAAATATGATGGGAAGTGGGACCGGAACAAAAATCGTACTAGGCCCAAAACACCAACGGAAACAACAAAAAGAAAACAAGCAGAGTCAAAATCGGGGTAGGAGAATAATTTGGAAATTTTACAAAGTTCCAAGTTCGCCTCCAACTTTGGTTCTGCTTCCCCATGGCTAAAAAAAAACACAAAGAAAGTGACAAACAACTCAAGGGAGAAATAGACCTAAGAGTGCAAGGCACATCGACAAACAACGAAAAGAAAAAAGGAAAGAGGGCGGACCCGAAACTAGAATGAAACCCAAAATTGGAACCAAAACAAAAGTTTCAAGTCCATTTTCCATCACGACTCCAGTTCTGGTAGACAAAAAGAAACAAGGACTTAGGAGAAAAATGAACAACTACTAAGACCCAAACAAAACCAAAGGACAAAACAAAACAAAAGAGGGACCCATTTTGTTCCAAAATAAAAATGGGGTGGTTATGCAAGGCACAACAGGAGGTATTGAGGAAAAACAAAGATTTCACACCTGGATCGACGATGGACTGGTCATCAAGTGGGATAGAGCTCATGGTTAGAGCATCCCAGTATAATTATGGGATTTCCTAGGTTTGATCTTTAGATGAAGATTTTAGATGCCAAAGTATTAGTCAAAGAAGTCATGAAAAATATTGAGATTTGTAGTTGGGATTAAGGGGGAGTGTTGGAGATTGTAATCCCAACTACAGTTCAATCAACTCCATATCTTCCATATCTTCCATCATATTTGCAGACATTAAAGAAAAATATTGAAGAAGATGATTTGAATAGATTTTCATTTACTTCTCCAACCTATCCATCGTCCACTATCCTATCGAGAAGCTTCTAGCACATAAAATTTTATTCTAATCTCTCTCCAATGTTACTCTTAGCATTCTATATAATATCTGAGAGTTGTATTTGCTAAATACTCTCTAGCAGAGTCTAACTCCATAAAGTTGTTAGATGATATTAGTCTAAATGTATGTATGAATGGAATGGTGAGTTGCAACTCAGTAAATCTATGTAATGTTTCATTTTGTATCAATATAAGTTACAAGTCTATTTTCTCTATTTTACTTCTACTTCCCTATTCTCCTTTAGGTTTAATGTTTGTAATTTTTTCTTGCTAAACTATGAAATGGAACTCTATGCATGTTGCATGATCATTGTAGTCATTATGGCTACTTTTCTTAGAGGAATTTATGTTCTTGATTTTATTTTATTTCTTTTTACATATGAAGTAAGCTATAATATTTGACTAGTTGGAGTATGGTCAGCTTTTTGTAGTACCAGAAGATATTTAGGAAAAATAAATAAATAAAACAAAAAAATACCAAGCCCAACTCAGGGCGCCAAGGGCCATGTGTTTAAATGATAGTTTAAATAAGATTTCAAAACTATCAAGAGTATTTTAGCTAGCTACCTACCTAAGAGCATTTTGTTCCAATGCAATCCAACATAATTTTCTACACCCATTTTTCTTGGCATATGCATGAACCCTGTTCAAAATATCCACTTGGCATAGGTGTGTAAATAAGTCTTTTACTGGAAAGTTGGGTTTCATGTGACATTTAGCAGACCCTTCACCTTTTTCCAATAAGATTGATGGAATTATTTTAAAAGTTAGGTGTAATTGATGATAAGTTTGGAAATGCACTTTCCATGCTTCTACATTTTAGGATTACCTATTTTGAATATTCCATATGCTATTTTGGATTGAAATTGATGATTGAAATGGTGAGAAAGAGAGGCGTGATGAACATAGTAAACTTAGGAATACCCAGGGGGATGTCAATCTTACCCACCACTAACAATTGAACCTATTATGTGTGTGCAACTGAAATTCAAATTACTGAGCAATCTGCTATTCAATCAACAATTTCCACTCACTAATGGACATAGTTGACCCCAAATTCCCAATATTATACAAGAAGCTAAATATGAAAATTTAATTGCGAATAATAGGCCTCACCCAATATATGTAAGTAACCACCTTCTGCCTGATGTATTTTTAGGTTGAAGAACTGGAATCGAGGCTAATGTGTGTGTTCATGTTAGGATCGAAACTTCCTACCACATGTGATTCAATGCTATTTGATGTCCACAAATCAAAGTTGATATAATACATCATGGGGTCATAAGTCATAATTTTGATTTATTCATTATGCATTTGTATCTATTATTGTGAATTATGTCTAGAGATTGATCCATAGTAATTATGCTTTGAATGTCAATTTTATTTTTCATCATTAATGAAATCATAACATAGGGTTGTAATCTCGATTATATTTGGATATATTGTATTTCTAAATTTGAATTATAATAGAACATAATGTCTTTATTTTTATTACAATTTTATCAAAGAGCGCAATTCTAGTATATTCAAACATATCAAAATAAGAGATTTAAATAAGCTTAAACTTGAGTCCACTAGTTGGATCATAATCCTAGAAAATCATATTATTCCTTAGCCTATATTGATTAATTATGTTAAGATTATAATCATTCATATATATTAAGTTAGTTATTGTGTATACTATAATGGTCGTAGACTTTTGTCTCTCTAATAATAACTCTACAAATTCAAATCAATCAAAAAAAATATGATGGAAACTAAATAGTGACTTGTATAACTTCTTTGAAGGTTGTATATGTTAGAGTTTTGTTTATTTCTTCCACATGATTTGTGTCCACCTAGAATTATGTTGTGTGTTTCATCTAGAAAACATTCTTTCCTAAATGTCATATAACGAAGATAGTGCAATTATAATACATTTTTATTGGAAATGAAGTTCAAATAAAATAAACTAAGAGATGAGACTTATTGTGACAAGTTGAAACATTTTTGTTAGATCATTTTTTATTCCACCTTAGCTATGTTTTTGAGCCAACCAAAAATGTATGACGATAGAATTGTCTTGATAGATTAAATATGTGTTTTGTCTTATTAACCTAGCACCTCCTAAACTTATTAATGTTATATTGAGACCTTTGTAATGTTTGGTTATAAACCATGATTGAAATTAAAATCAGCTAATTGAGTTATGATATGTTCGTCTTGGGTAAGTGCACCAAGATGGTTCACAAAAAGGGAGCTTAAGTGACCATTTTTTTCTTTCTTTCTAAAATCAGGAAATACTAACCTTGGACATGAAATTGAGGATAGTTACACTCAAAATTTTGAGATGGAACAAAAAGAAGGATTCCAGTGCTTCGAGTCTACTTTCTAAACTACTAATTTATTTTGAAAATGGTTGAGATTAAGGGGTTCAAATGAGGGATGTACAAAAATTGCAGTTGTTTTTGTTAGAAAAACATAACATAGCAACTCTTGTACGACCCTCGTACGGTGAACTTTTTTTTAGTATTTTAAAAATTTCTATGGTCATAAGTTAGCTAATAGTATGTAGTTGATGCATGGTTTTTCTGATAATTTCTTAATGAATATTTTATTTTTTTCTAATTTTTGAAGTGGACACTTGCTAAAATATAGTATTTTGGCCGTGCTACCCATACAAATTTTGGAAACTATTTTTTTTTTTTTAAATTGTAGAATGGAGTCTAGTTTCTAAAAATGTAATTTATTTGAAGTTTTGATGAACAGTTAATTTATAACGAAAAAAACACCAAACACTGCTTTTTTCCAAAAAAAGAGACATACAAACAAAAGAAATTATGGATGAACAGATTAACATTGTCAGAAAGTGAAAAAAATTACATCGTTGGATAGCTAAGAGATAACCTAAAATTACCTAGATGTTCAATTTTTTTGATATTGAACAACATGCAATCCTGATGGTGAGCACAAACTCGATTATGTGAAATATTATAGAATTTGCAAAAAACACATCTTTAGTCATTGGGAATTCCCTCCAAGCCTTTGGGTTGGTATTCTAAAGAAAATACTAATCCCAAGGCTTGGGGATTCCCAAAGCAAGATATAACA
>VDFB02000017.1:301790572-301827158 GCA_007258455.2 Sequoia sempervirens | reverse complement strand
TTTTTCAAACTACTAACTACCTTTTCTATGCTATTTCTTACTATTATGCTTTGATAGATTTTTTCCAAGCATCCATAGTTTGTCATGCAGGTGCACCTTTGCAAACACATGCCTCCATGAGGAAAATTTAGGAGTTTGAATTGGTTAAGGTGTTTTGATGATGTAATAAGGCCTAAATAGCCATCTTGGAGGTTGTAATAGTCTTAGTTAGTTAATTTAGGCATAAAGTGCAAAATTGCAAAATATTGACAAAGTTGTCAATTTCAAGTGTTGTAAAAATGCAAAAAAGGTGTAAAGGCATGGAATGCCAAGGGTCAAAGTATTTGTAGAGGTTATTGAGTCATAGTAGGAAGTTGGAAAGGTTGTGAAATGTTTAAAAATGATATGATCCATCGATGTAAGTTGTTGTTGGAGAGATTGAAGGAGAAAACTAATCAAATATCACTATTATACTGTTATTTTTCTGTCTTCCTCAATTATTTTCCAGTGCATGATTTTTTATAGGTGGTAGGGAATTTTTTATGTGTGTGAATTTAAAGAGTTAGGTGTTGGCATCAATTTAAAACTAATTTGAGTGTTTTATATTAAGTTTCAAGATTTTGGTGGCCTGATTACTTTAGGCAGTCATAAAACATGGGTTTAGTGGTTTGATTGCTTAAATGATTTGACATGTCATTCCACCTTTTTGTACCCACTATTTCTTGGTGGAATGGACCTAAATAATGTAGGAGTATGTGTGGAAGATAGGTATTAGGTTTGGGAAGGATATTTGGTGAGTTTCTGAACACTGCCTTGTTGTAAAAACCAATTTTAGTTCCTTTGAGCAAGGCTAGAGTGAGTCAGTTGAAGAAAGGGATAGAGAACCTAATGAAATATAATGAGATCTATGTAATTAGATGTTTTTAGACAAGTTTTGTAAACATGAGAGGCCAGGAGTGGTCAGTTTTGAGAAAGAGAGTATGAAACCCTAGTTAGAAAGGGTGAAAACAAGTGAAAAGTGAGAGGTTCATGAAGGAAGTGTCATGAAGACTTGAGGAAAGCATAAGAGAAGTATAAAATGAGCATGTGCAGGCATAAAAAAGCTTGATTGAGGTGGTTTTAAGCTTGTGAGAGGTCAGGGAACAAGAGTTTCAATAAGCCCTAGTTGATTGCAAAGAAAGTGAGGGTTTTATGAAAAGGGGTCTAAATGAGCGAGTGGAGATGTGAAAGTTGAATAATATAATGTTTTGTTGGCTGTATTTTGACTGTTTAGTGGGTTCAAGGTTTGGTTGTGTGTTTGGAGAGGCGTCTCTTTGAAAAAGAGGCCTAATTCAATGTTGAAATCTAGGTTTGGAATCAATGATCCAAAGGAGTTGGTATTGAGTTTTTGATATGTGAAAGTAGGCCATGATGGGTGCCTGATTTGGGAATTTGTTGACAAGGTTGTTTGAGAAAATTGAAAGTTTTGACAGGAAAAGTGGGTTGGATGACCTAGTAGGAAGACTAGTTAGAAGTTTGAAAACAAAGGAAGAATTGACTTTTTGAGTTGCAAAGTGGATTGAATCCTTTTGAATGATGAAGTTAAGTTATTTTACTGCCCTGAATTGCACCAGTTTGTTGGAAAGCACCTTTTTTAAGCTTTTAGCCATAGTAATGAGGAAATGAACTGTTTGATAAAATGCTTTGGTAGACATGTATGGAAAATGTGGTAGCATAGAAAAGGTGGTGAGCTGTTTGAAAAAGTTCCTCAAAGAAATTGGGTCTCATGGTGATTTCCATCACCATGAGACTGCATTTCTTTGAGGTATTTTTTCAAAAAACTCATTGCCTTGTCTATGCTATTGCTTACTATTATTCTTTCATACATTCCTTCCAAGCATCCATATCATCAACAAGGCAGTGAACTATTTGAAAAGATGCCAAGCAGGAAAAAGTGGTCTCATGGAATGCCATGACAAGCAAATGCAATTGGAAGCTTCTCCTAGACTTATTACTTATGCTATGTGAAGTAATTGCATCACTGCTTATGTTGACTTTCTAAATAACTATATTGTAGTTGAAAATTTTTCATCTATCAACATCTAGTTATTAGTTATGGAATGTGAAGTAATGCTTTGAGTTTGAATGATGTGCAATGAAAAATAATCAATGATATGAATATAAACTACACAAATTTATTAAGTACAATTCATTAGTTAAACTCTTTATTCTATTACCTGCATGTAGGTTTGAGTAAATCCACTGGCACTAGGAAGTGTTCCCTCAAAACCTCCAATATTAGCCTATTCAACATCCAAAATCACATATTAAAATACCATTCATAAAAAAATGCTATTAACATGTAATAAATTTATAATTGTTTACTAGTTACATACCCCACTGATAGGTGTACTACATAAATAAGTAGGTATAGGGTCGGTGTATCCATTCTCAACATTGTGACCATGCAATTTTATTAAAATCATAAAACTAAATTGGTTAATATTGCATTTCAAAATCAAAATTTAATAAATTAAATTCAATGAACATTATAACTTTTTACCTGAGTATCAATTCCATACACCTCATGCAAAATGTCAGCTGCCCTCTCCATATCCATAGCTACAGACAGATCCTGCGTAGTAGCCTCCTGAGTGTTGGTGGGGTCATATGAACAAGTCGTCCTGAAAGATTGACACACATGGGTTTGAAGGCCACCACTCAAAGACTCCCCTAGATGGTACTGTAGGATAGGGCTAGTATGTTGGATGACACTTTGGGTCAAAGTGTTGATTCCCTACAATGTCTCTACATCGACACTCTCCTTCATGACAAAAGGCATACCAACGTGCTCATGAGGTGGCCTAGCGAGAGCTCGTCTCCCTTGCCGCGTAGGATTTGACTGTGCATTGGGTCTATTCTGAGTCAACCCCCCACCTCTCCCCTGGAAGTCCCTCATATCAAAATAATTTGGGATTTTGTTCAATATGAACTCACTATATAGTTTCCTAAGGAAATATTGTGGTACTTCACAATTGTTGCATGGTGGGTAATCAAAAACCATGTACCACCTATCATAAAAATAGTTCCTAATTTGTTGGTGGTGGCACCAATGAATAGGAAACCTCTTCGAATTGAGGGTAAGATTTTGATTTGTGCGTGGGTCAATGAATAATGAGCACAAATCACCTTTTTTAATTTTTAAATCCTTTACATATTTATATGATAGTTTATCCGCATACTAAGCCCTAGCCACCTTCCTCCTATCTTTCCATCCAGTTGTTTTTTTGCTAATTGAATCTACATTTTTTTAACATATCTTTCAATGAACTTGCCAGGGTCATTCTTTCTGTAGTTGAACCATTTGGATTTCTCAACCTACTGATTAAATCCTCTTTTTTTTTTGTTGTTCTCAATTTCACTCATTAAATTTTGTTGAGTGCCAGAAGGGTGTTGAGTGATTGGTGGAGGATGTTGTTGTTGTGGTTGATTTTTTTGTTGAGGATTTGGTTGCTCTGCTTGTTGAGGATTTTGAGGGTTTGTAGGTTGATTTGCATCTCCTATAAATTCAAAAAAATAAATATCAAATATAACCTAAAACTAACAAATTCAAAACAAAAACAAAACAATCCTTACCGCTCACACCTCCTCGTCATCGTGGAGCCATCCTTGCAATGAAATAGAAACCGTTGATGATGATTTTTGCAAAATAACTCCTCCTAGAACTCGAGCATGAAAAATGGGGGTTTTGGCCACAGGCAAAAGAAAAAACATAATCGAAATGCAAGAATGAATGTGTTTCACTTTTTTTTGGTTTTAACATGTTATAACACGAGCACGTTATAACGCACTAGCATTATAACATGATCACATTATGGGATCATTATGGCTGAGCCTCAAGCTCAACACACGAAGCCATAATGTGAGTGCGTTATAACACGCTCACGTTATGACTTTTCAAAACTTTTTTTAAAAGTGGCCAAAAATTTGCTACCCATCTCCATGCACCTGCCCTCTTCACCCTTGAAAACACTTGGTTATCATATTTTGTTTAAGGGTATTGCATAGTGTTATATTGTTCTGGTTAATCCTTACACTTTATAGAATGATGAACCCTTTTTTAATTATTTTATTTTGTCCATGTTATTTATGTACTAAACTATTTTGAGATTAGTGGTGAGTTGAACCTATATGTTGATATAATTATTGACCAACCTGAGTGATGTGAAAGTTCAAAGTGTCAAACTATGGTTCCTCTGCGAAGTATATACATACACAAGGCCATCAGAGACAAGCCCCCGAGGAATTAGGTATGGCACTTAGGTTTTGCTCTCTTTTCATTACCTTGTGTTAATACTGATATATTGTATTGACATAAGTTGTGACTTGATGGTGTCTTCTGACCATGAAGGTCACAACAATTGTTATCCTGAACAAGTTCTTTTAAATTGATTGGTGAAGTGTTATTATGTTTTCGTGAAATGCATGCATAAGAAGTAGCCTTTTGAGTGTCATGCAAGTGTTTAGGATCAAAATTTTATAGTTGTGTTTTGTCCTTAACTATTTTTTGAGTGTTAAATTTAGGGCATTGCATTCCTTTAACAATTACAAAATGGCAATTTCAGCCACAGTTATGAAAAATCAATCTCTCCTCTTAGAAAGGGGAGGCTCCTTTCTTATTTCTCTTTAAACTAATAAGTAACTAACCTATATTATATACACTAAATCTATCCATTGAGTGTTACTGTCCTCCTTCTCTTTTTTCAGAAAAGATGTTTCTTTTTTACAACAATGCTATTATGAAAAACAATCCACTTCAAAGTATTATCTAGAGTAGTAATTACCAATATCCAACTTTATTAGATGTAAGAATAATCAACAGAGATACCAGTGTTTTTCATAGTGTTAAAACCAACAAAAGCTCAAAGACTTTTGCTATTTCTAATGATGATTTCAAAAGATAAAAAGTGAGGCATGCTATAGCTCAAAGACTCCAACATACACCACCAAGAGATCCATACAAACATAGAAAATAGCCTCAATCAAAGTCTTCATGTTATCAACCAAGTTCTCATACATATATATAAGCTCCAAATATAATAAAGTAACACAAAGACTATCAATATTAGATCTGAATTCCCTTTCAACAATTTGATATAACACCACTTTATCAACTAACTACAAGAAAATGTGATAAGAAAGACATAAGAAAAATCTTACACATAACCAATATGATTAAAAAAAAAAGCTAGATGCAAATTCGCCTCTTTTATTGATTAATTTTTGATATGCACATTCAACACAAAAATTCAAGTATGATTCTCAAATGGGAAACACTTCGCTTCAAAAGATCAAAAGGTCCTTAATACAAAGAAACTCCCTCATATATGGAGGAAAGTTGAGAGCTAATCTAGGAAAGCAATAACTAATTTGACTTAATCAACAACACAGTTTGATTTGATTTAGGACTCGTGCTATTTTTACATGTAATTACATATTGATAAAAGACATGTAAAATGTCAAAACTAATTATATTAGCAAAAATGTTGAAAAATAAATTAAGTATAGGAAAGACACGTCCATCATTCTCCACTATCTTTCCCCCAAAAGTCCTCATATTTCTTCAAGATCACCTGGAATTCTTCATTACCAGGACCTAAATATGCTTGGAGATAACAAGAACTTTTTTAATTGAGTTCTTGATGGTGTTGCGAGCTTTCCTATACCTTTCCAAAAATACCTTGAGATTATCCAAGGTAAGTTGAATGTCTAGCAATTTGTCCATTGAAGCCACTGAGAAGGCTTAATCTTCAAATTCCTTTTGGATCATGGATGTGAACTATTGGATAACTTCATCAGAGTTTAGGGTTTTCTGATTGTCATCAAATAATTTGCAAGGAAGCTCCTCAATGCTGTTGACAAGATTTAAATCATTGTCTTCATTGACTTCTTGAGCTGCCTACAAGTATTTGATCAAACCTTTGATGGCATGTATCTTATGTCTCATTATTTCATTCACCTCAACAAATATATCTCTATTGGGAATTATCCCAATATCTACTAACACACTGAGTTTTAGTTCCTTTATTTTAATCCAAGCTTCTAGACTAGCCTCTATTTCTTGTTGCTCTTGGGAAAATGTATCAATAGTTTTATCCAATTCTGATCTTACATTTTCCATATTCGCCATTCTTTCCACAAAAGATCCTAGAAGTTGTGTTCCTTGTGTTATCAGCCTATCAAGAAACTCTCCTACTTCCTTGCCCCTTGAATGTACCTTTTTAGCTTTCTACATAATTGGATATTCAACACTCATGGCTACATGCTCTATTGACTCTGAAAATTGGGCAATCTTCTGGAGTACTAAAGTTAACTACTCAAATTTTTCCTTGTACTGATCTTTGACCTTCTTTACCTTATCAAAATTTTCAATAAGAGAATTCAATGCTGACTGTGCATCTACCTTGGCACTTTCATGGGTTATTTTTCCCAAATCAACCCCTGTAATGGAATACTCAAAAATACCAACTTCCTCAATAGACTTATCATGAGGAGGTTGTGCCACTTTCGTATACTTACATCTTGCTTTATCCATTAGCAACCTAGAAAGAGTCTTTGGCTTCCTTTTTGGTTTTTTCTTTGTAGGTGGGCCAACTGTCCAAAGTCAAAGTCATCTGGGGAGGAAAATTACTTCTTTCTCTTAGGTGTTTGGTTCTATAACCATTGTGGAAGAGGAGAAGAAATCCTTTCAAGTCTTGCAGTCATTGTTAGAGTAGAAGGGGTTGCAATAAAAAATATAGTGGTAACAAGTGGTGGGGTGTTAGTTGAAATTTCTTTAGGAACTCCCCCACTTGTCACATTTTTCATAGACTCTGACATAAATTTATCCAAATCTAAATGTGAAGTTACATCAAAAGAAGGAGAAGACAAAATTGGAATATTGGAAGGTGAACCAAAAATATTTTCAAATTCATTCCTAGGGCTATCAAAAATGGATCCCAATGTTGGGGATGAATGAATTGAATTAATTGACACAAAATATGTAACAAAAATAGTAACATCAGATACAACTATAGCATTAGGAGTAATTGTGACAAATGGCAAAGGTTGTTCTACAAAAAAAATGAGAGGAGTAGGGATAGACAAGGCAACAATGATTGGGGAAAATGAAATAGTAGAATTTTTAGGAACATCCTCATGTGGAGACTCTTGTGCTTCTTCATTGAGTCCTTCCTTTGCTTTCTCTTCCTCCTAAACTAATACTTCTTCTATTATGGTAGATGGACCCTTAGTGGTTTGAATTTTACTCCCTTTAACAATGAACTTAATCTTTGGTTTGTGGGTTTTACTAGAGCTAGGCACATCTCTCTTGTTATTTGTCCTCATCTCAACTTTCCTACTTGCATGACCCTCAGGTTCTTCTTCAGATCTAGTGGTGAAGTGTTTCAACCTCATTCCTTTCTCCTGTAGCCAAACATTTGTATTAGCAAGGATAGGTTGAAATCTTTCCCTGATTAAAATCATCTCCTTATGAGACCATTAGATTGAAGGTAGAGGACTTCCTACAATATTGTTTCTCTCATAGGCTACATCTAGAATGTATTCATCATCTTCCATACCTTATGGGACATCTGGGAAGTCAAGATTCTCAATTTGTTCTAGGGTCAACGGGTAGTAATCCAATTTTCTTATTTCCTCTTTTGTTCTACAATTAGCTCATACATCCTCAATTCTATGCACATGGGTGTAGACTTTCTTGATTATATATTTCATTCCCCTATAATAGAAATATGGCCTCTTTTTGAAAATTTTCAAGGTGACTAGTTGCATTTTAGATTCTACAACCTTAGATTTTGGGGATGTTATGATGGAATATCTACCAATAGAAAGAGGAAACTTAAAACCTAGCTTATGAGATTCCATGCACTTATTGTGAA
This sequence comes from Sequoia sempervirens, assembly GCA_007258455.2. Taxonomy (NCBI): domain Eukaryota; kingdom Viridiplantae; phylum Streptophyta; class Pinopsida; order Cupressales; family Cupressaceae; genus Sequoia; species Sequoia sempervirens. Next base: position 301,819,263 of record VDFB02000017.1, on the reverse strand, counting down.
CAACCATTATTTTCCTGCAAAGCTCCATAAGGATGATCTTGTTATCGAAATATCTTGAGAGCATGTAAGGATATCCTATAAAACAACCAAATCTCAAGTAAGTGAATGTGGGAAATTGCAAATAAAAGCAACCATATCTATTTACTACAACCCGAGCTTCATCTGAAACCCTTTTGTTCTCCAATTCCTTATAAAAACATACATATAAATGAGGCAAAGAAGGAATCATTGACCCTTCTGAAGTGATGAATGCTTTTATTCAGGTTCAACTGAGGGTGGTATTGATTTATTAGAATACGCCTTCTATCACCTTCTAATGTTAGACTTGGAAAACTCCTCATAGACGTAGTAGCATATACTAGATATGAAGTCATATACAATTTCAAAGATGTAGGAACTTTTACCAATTTCTCATGGATAGCATTACTGATCTACTTCATGTAGAAAATCTACTACTTCCTATTTTTGATGACATGAATATATAAAAAAATCCAATCTTAAAAGTTAGAGGAATTAGGTTAACCTTGCTAAAAAGGGTAATTAAATTATTAATTTCCTCAACAAAATCACTCCTAGGAAATTTTTTTGGCCATCTTGAAATGATTGGTTGTGGATTCTTCAACCATCTTGTGTTGATTGCATTTTTGTAATTATCTGGATCTTGGTCATAATATGCCTGAGCCTTCTCAATTGTGAGATTTAAATATTTTTCAATGCTCAGACACTGAAAGATTAGATCAAAGAACTTTGCACCAAGCCTGATCACCACAGTCCCATCAACATCTCTAATAATTCTATCATCTTTGTTATAGTGCACAACTACTGCAAGTACAAACTCAAGATTGTGTGTTACAACTAGGAAGGATGACACTAATTGAATGTTACTTTCAACTATGTATCTCATCCCTTTAGTCAAAGGTTGTTTCTTGGTCCACTAAACAAACTTAGACATATCCACATGTCATATCTAAGTATCCTTAATTTCATTGATGTTGGAAGACACTGAGGTCATTGAGAAAGACCCCCGATAGTTATACTTCATGGATTTAGCTTTGCATGGAGAAGGCTCAAACATCGATGTAGTTCCTTTTTTCAGAGTGAAACTACAACAAGAAGGTAAAAATTCCCAGTGTTAGAGAAAAATAGGGTAATATGTATTGGTGGGAAAATTTTGAGCTACTACATATGCTTGAAGGGTTCACGTACAAAGGTGCTAAAAAATTGAGCAGATGCAAGCGAATTGGCAACTTGAATGAGAAAGTGGGAAAAATTTGAGCACTAGCATGAAAATTGCAATTTGAGTGCATAAGCATTGAATTTTTGAGACATTGCATGTGCTAGTTTGATTGGGTGTAAAGATGGTGAAATTTTTCACCTTTAGGTGTATTTTTTAATTTTTGTGTAGTTGCACAAATTTTTAGCACTCCTACACACTAGTAGGATAAAAATATGCAAGGGAAGAGAAATTATCTTCCTCTACACAGGATAAAACTCATTAAGTGAAAGGTCAACAAATTTTTCTGACCCTGCATGAGGGTAAAACATATTGTGGACAAGCAAAAAAATCATCGCTCTAACACTTTGCAAAAAATGTGATTATGTTGGTCAAGGTTTAAACCCCAACCTACACGTGGGTTATGCACACATGGTAAATTTCATTGCTACTACATGAAAGTATTGGTGTCAGGTTTCTCATATGTATTAGTGGGAAATTTCCATGTGATTACATGTAGGTAACATTTATTATTTTTAGTCGAGGTACCACACACCGCAGGGTTTAAAACCTGCGTGCAATATACTTCAAACATTTGTGGTGCAGGGTTTAAAAATCCGCAACCAACAATGTTTTGAGGTGTTCTTAGTAAAATTATTATGAAGCATAGATTTTAAGCCATGTCCTACATTAGATAAATGTAGGAATGACAAGGGATACCAGGGTGTTCAATGTACATGAGATGGAAACCAAATAACAATAGTATGAAGGGAAAAACAAAAATAGAAAGAAAGAAATAAAAACCCTAAAATGAGATGGCCATATACAAAGTGGAAGAAGAAACAAAAAAGAATTTCAAACTTTTAACATTCAAAAACCCTAAAAACTAATACACAAAGCAATAAACGAAAAAAAATAAAGTGGAGATTGTGCATACCTATGAAGATGCAGTGAAAAACCCTAACAAACCCACTCGAAATCCACTAAAAAATCTTGCACGAATGAATACAAACCCCACAACAAGCACACAAAAGATGATGGAAAGTAAAAATGAAAATGAAATGAAACATAAAATAAATAAAATCAATTTAAAACCCAGGCCAAAATGCATTTAAAACCTTTGCATTTACGACACTCATGTGAACTTAAGATGTAGAGGTGGAAAAAACTAACACCTATGCAAGTTTGGTTTCAACACTGGAAAGACATGTAGGGGTGCTGAAATTCAACGCTCCTTCATTTTTTAATTTTTTGCATCAAGTGTGCAAGGGTGTTGAATTTCAACACTCTTGCACATGCAAAAAAATGACTAACACTAAAAACTAAAACTAGAAACCTCTTCCCTTTTGCAAATTTTGAAAGGTGAAAAGAGGTAAACACTCAAAATGACTTTTCAAGGCTTGGGACCATGCACAAGGGAAAGTGAAATTTTCCTCACTTAGCATTCTTAGAGAATGTAGGCTACAAAACAAACAAGTTTTGTAGGGGTTATCCCACAAATTGAGCCCAGTTGAATTCGAGGATACAATACCTTCATTTCAAAGTCTTTTAAATGGATTATTTTATTATTTCTAACAGCCATCCAAGGTCCTTTGTTTAAAGGTGCCTTTGAATGAAGGGCCTTGGATAGCCTTTCAAATTCCCTGTCTAAGTTTTTTCTCAGAATTTTCTAGCTTCAAACCTCAAGTTGGACCTTCAAATGGAATCAACTGACAATATATTTTTTAGTGTAGCACTCAAAAATAAGCTTTCTAATGAATATAATTTTTGATATATTTAATTTTATTATTATATTTATTTTCTATTATCTAGCAAAGATAGGTTTTTCAACAATCATCAAGGTCTTTGTTCCACACACATGGAAACATATTAAATTAGATATATATTTTTAAAAATATTTGTGCACTAGGTATTGATTTCTTATTTCAAAAAAAGAAGTTAATTCATATGTGTAGACATTGAAAATATACAGATTGATATCACACTCTGATCTACTAACATCGTTTCTTCCTAAATCATCCCTCGGTCTAACTTTTTAATCAAATTCCCTTATCTGATTAAATACATCAATATTCGTCTCTTAATTAAATAAATTATTTTGTCTAATTAAGTCACATTCCCTTGTTAATTAAATCAATTCATCTGATCTAATTATCCCTATTTAATTAAATAATCAATTTGTTTGATTAAATCTCTAAAGTCTATCTATTAAATTAAATAAATTAAAACCTTATTTGATTTAATCTAACACCATCCCTTTTAATTAAATAAATCAAAATCTTTATTTAATTAGCCTCTTATCATATTCCTCTCTTTTTGATTTAAATTAATCCAAAAATCTAAATCAAATTGTCAAATCAGCTAAATATCCCCTTAAATTAATCAAATCCTGATTAATTTAATCCTAATCATTCAAATCCTCTAGATTTTGCAACTTGCACAATTAAATCATTTATTTGATTTATTAATTCTCTATTTACATTCAAAAAAGGCATCTAAGTGGGAATATTCCTCAAATTTGAAATCTCCCCCCAAAAGGACTTGTCCATCCAACAAAGCATTTAAAGCTCTTACATTGTCTCTTACATGTCTCCCACTTGGCATTTAACTCATTTTTCATCCCCCCTAAACATGTCATCTCATCAAATTCAAATTTCAAACTTGCACATGGATCAAAACTTGCTCAATCTTCATCCTCTCACATGTTGACAAGTGGCATCATATCATTGGTTGAATCTTTGTCCCACATTGATCAAATTTGGACATCTCTTCAACTTATCAATCTATAAATAAAGAGCTTATATCCTTATTTCATCATCCACAATTATGCAAAGTTATTATGCACAAATATCTCTCAAATTCCATCCATCTTCTTAACTAGTTTATTGCAGATTTTGGAGCTCATTGAGGGACTTATCAAGTGGATCAATCATCTTCAATCAACATTTTCATTCAAGGAGTTGGGAAAGGGAAAATCTCCACACACCTATTTGCACCAACTCCCCCATGGGATCAAGTGTTTGCATGTTAAATTAGGATTTCATATTTCCATTATGTTCTTCATTGTTTTCTTTGTTCAATTTCCTATTTTTAGCTTTGTGAATGGATTTCATGGGGAATCCTTGTTCATGCTTACAAAATAACTCTCTAACGTTGTTTGTTGTTGTTTTTTTGTAGGCACTTCGAATTAGGGGTTCACATATTGGCGCTAGAAGGAGGGCTGATCGACAGATTCTAACAAGTTTTTAAAATTTTTGCCGTTTTTTTACAGTTTTGTTCATAAATCCGCGTTTTAGCGCCCGTGATCATTGTTTTAGCGCTCTTAATCATTATTGCAACACTCTTAATCACTTTTTTAGCGCACTTAATCATTCCTACAGCGCCCTTAATCATTCCTGCAGCGCATATGATCATTCTTGCAGCGCCCATGATCATTTCTACAGCGCCTATGATCACTATTTTAGCGCCCATGAGTCAGTTTTAAAATGACCATATCTTGGTCATACGAAGGTCTTTTTTGATGCTTTTTTTTTTGAAATAGGGTAGAATTTCATAGGCTATCCAATGGTGTAAGTTTTTATTAACTATAAATTAGTTAAAATTTTCAAATTTGCATTTAAATTAAGAACACATGATAACTTGGCTAAGTTTTAGGGTGTTTTGGTAAATGATTCATCTAACCCCTATATCCTTTTATTTCTTTTGATCTCATCTAACATTTTGATCACTTTTGTAGGTTGGAAATCAAAATCAAAAGAAAGAGGAGCATGGGGATGATATTTTATCTAATCAAAGTGTTTTTTAACACTTAAGTGTTTGTTTAACACTTCTTCAAAGAATTTGTCATCCTTCTCCTTCTTAGGACACTAGTTTTCATTTGGGCTTAAAAATAACCTTTTCCATTTCTTGCAAAGGATAAAATGAACTTTAGGATCACAACTTACTAGATTTGGTTTATTGGATTAACAATTGAACAAGGTAATTTCTCACACTTCATTTGGTGCTTTAAAATGAAATCATCATTGCTTTAAGGGTTTAAAAAAAAGAACAAGTGTAGCTTTGTTTGTTTGTGAAGGCTTACTTAAACTAAAGCCATTGGAAAAGGACGTATGCACTTCTCTCACGCTTTATAGCGATCTTGAGAATCAAAAGGTATTTTCCATGACTTTGGGTTGAGATAAAGCAATCACCTCCACACTTCGATTTGGGTTTAAAATTGAACAAACTATTGTGTGAGTGTGAGTGGGGGCTTTGTTGCGTATATTCTCTCTCCTTGTTGCCTACAAGGATTGATCGAGTTACGAATATTGTTCTTCATTTGCTTTTGTTTTTCCTAGAGGGCCTGCCTTGGGGAAAAAGTACTCACCCAAGGGAACGACTCAACCGGTAACACTCTAAAGCCAAGAGTATTTCTAGCCGGGATATAAATGTGGATATTGGAAGAAACGCCAATATCACGCGGTTGACTCCGACAAGATGGATCCGAAAGGGGACTCTTGCCACATTGGGTCAACTCCTACGAATGGAAAGTCCTTATTAAAACCCTTGTTTAGAAAAGGCCAAAATCCTATCTGTTTGTTGGTGCAAGAACGGTCGTTCTGAAGCCGCCCCACAATTTTACGGCTTTTAGTAGAGATGGAAAGCATGCCATGGGAGTTTCATGGGTGTTGGTGCTTGGCTGCCCCGTATAAGTGAGTGTCGTGGAGGGGAGCCAGTGGGGTCAAGCATCTAACCATTCGCTAAAAGTAGGCGTAGCTGGACTTGTCCAAGTGGGGACTCAACAAACATTGTCTATCACATCCATAGGATTGTACTTATTCTTGCTTTACAAATGCATTGCTTGATCGAAAACATCATAGAAACAAACACTTAACATCATCCAAATTTCAAACCCTTTTGAAGACAAATATCATTAACTCAATCCATATGTTACTGCTTTCCCTGGGGATTCACATCCTTAGAGGTTCCTAAGCATTGGATTATACCTCAATTTGTCTTCTTAAGTAAACAATAGGAAAACCCTTGCCTTAAGTTCATTAAATTTCCACATAACATATCTTGTGGGGTTTGAAGAAGTTAGGACATTGGACATTTAGTTTGAAAATCTAATCAAGAAAGTGTTTGTGGTAAAAGCAATTTACTAATCAAGATGAAATCAATTGAACCCCACACATGTGCTTGTGTATCTTTTGTCTTATGGTCTTTTGAGCAAACATTGATCTTTTGGTTTGAAGGGAAAAGCATGTTCTTCAAAACCTTGGCCTTGTAAAAAAAGTCCTTCTTAGGTTCATTTAGGATCAAAATCAAACACTTCATCCATCCAAACATTTATCAAAATTCATCCATCCAAACAACTTTAGAGCTTTTAAAACATCATTCTAGACTTGGGTAAATCATCCTCAAAACCAAATCAAAGTCAATTGTTTAATTAGGTGTGTGGGAATGCATCCTTTCTCATACATTTAATTAAATCAACCATCCTTTGAACAAGTTCATCCTAAGATCACATCCAACATCTTAGGGTTTACAAGTTCATCATCCACATCAAACAATCAAAATCAAAATCCCTAAGTCTAGCATTGATCCAAAATCCCTAAACATTCAACACTCACATCATTCACCTTTCATCCTTCATCTCGTCATTGATCCTAAGAACCTTAGAGGTCACTTTTGCGACAAGGTCAAAACACAAGAAGAACATGGAATATAAACTAGATTCATACATCATGAGCGGTCCAAACCTACCAAACTATCCAAGCCTCACGAAACCATGGGATTATGGAAACTCACATCCATACATAGGATCACTATCTCCTACGAATATCAATAGCACAACAAATGTGAGTATGCCCAATCTGAATTTTGGAACACATCTCCCCATGATAGATTTAAATCAAAGTCCAAACTTACAAGTCTATCCTCCAAACAATCAATACATGAGTCTTCAAATGAGAAACATCATCCCACCAAATCCCTACTTGCCAAATGTGGATGTACCAAATGCAAGTTTTCGAAACATGAATCCTAACTCGGAAAACTTTGGAAAAATGATTCCCAATACCAACAATGTTCATCCTATCATGCCAAATCTGAACATCATCCCAAATCAGAACATTATCCAAAGTCAATTTTCCCATAATCCCATTAAAAAACCGCAAGTAGGCATCCTAAATCCACTTAAAGAAAAGCCAAATCAACTATTTCAAGTGAGTCAAGATCAAAATCAAGAACAAATTTGGCGAGATCAAATTGCAGAACTTTCCAAAATAGTTGAGGCATTGCACCAAGGGAAATCTCCACCACCATTACCCACATCATTCCTTGGTTTAGGGCTTCCCCCTTTACCTAGCACCAATCATGCCATCCAAATCAATCCACCTAACATCAATCAAACCATCATGACAAATCCTATGAATATACCATCGACATCACACCAATGGATGGTATCTAATCAAACAACATTGATCCCAAATCAAAATTTGGTCTCCCAAGGATCTATCACCTCGGTCAATCCAAACATCTCTATCACTTCGATCACTCCAACCACCACTATCACACCCCTTACATCGCAACCTCCCACCACCACCATTGCTCTAAGCGCATCTCAAACTCCCAACACAATTCCGATCCCACCACCACCACCATTGCGACCAAGCCAAGTAAGCCATTACAACGCTGCATTCAAAGCATACCAACAATTGCTCCAACAATATCAAACAATTCAGCAAGCGCCTATAGCCACGCATGCTTCTCAAGCTTCACAACAAAGTCAAGCTCAAACATCGTTGCAACAACAACAAGCACAACAAGTGGCACAAGCCCAAGCTTTGTTGCAACAACAACAACAAGCCGCACAAGCTCAACAAGTGCAACAATCCTCTCAAGTTGCCCAAGCCTCTCAAGCTACCCAACCAACACAAGCACAAACACAAAAGATGACAACTATTGAAAGCAAGGATCAAGATCAATCCATCACTGAGCACACATTTACTTCATCCAATGATCAAATCGACATATGTCAAGGGTCACTTTTGAATCATGATCAAAATCCACCAACAAAACTCGACAATGAGCCAATTCAAGAAATATCAACATCACTTGACTCTATGGTCGAAGACATTCACAATCTCTCCACCACAATTGTCGAAAACAATGATCAAAACCTCTCCATCGAGGAGCACATTAAGGATGTATCTACACAATCCAATGATCAACTCACCATACATCAAGAGCCACTTTTTAGTGATCTCTTTCAAGGAGTGTTAGGATTATTTGATCCAATTGACATAATGCACAAGCAGTTCACCTATGATGATGTTGAAAATGTCTCTACATTGCCTTATGAGCTAGAGGACATATCTCAAGAATTTGTTCCAAAGCATGATCAAAATCTTTCACCAACATCTAGCAATGGTCCTTTTCAAAACATGTTGATCCCCTTTGACTGCATGGTTACATATACTGAAAGAACCCTGAACTTGACACTTGAGGATATTGAACCACTTACCATGTACAATGACGACATCCAAAAACCCTTTGTAAGCAATCCATCCTTTGAAGCTACCCCATGTCAAGAGCCTGGTCCAAAGCATGTCGAGAGCAACCCCGAAATAAATCAAGATCAAGAATTTGTATCTACAAGATACTACAATGATGTAATGGACACTCTCCTATCTATGCAAGATGATCATATCCATATAGCACATAGTCCTCCATCTACCCATGAGATGCTTTCTATAGATGGACACGTAGATGATCTTCATCTAGAACAAAATTCTGTTACACACAAAGAGCAGATTATCAACTCCTATAGTCAAACTGAGTTATCAACATCAAGATCAGATATGTCCCAAACTCAAACTAAGGACTTCATGAATACGGATATCCAACATTGTCCGCTCAAGGAGACAAGTCAGATAGAACAAAATATTTTAGAGTCAGCAGAGCATCCAATCGAAATAACATCATCTACAGTGGTCATTTGTCAGAGCATGTTTATTGAACAAGATATCTCAAAACAAGCAGAATCAAGAAATGAAGGTGCTACTACCACCATACTGGGGGCAACCTCATCTCAAGCAAACATCAACATAGGGAGCACAAAGAATCTTTATGGTGAAACCATTGCCAATACTACAACCAGCCATGCCATGAATCTTCATCCACCCATCACCCCATCCATGAATTGGGACCAACGTCAAAAGAAATATTTGAATCAAAGTACGAAGAATGTTATCAAGGAAAAAGAAGCTAAAAACAATGATGGACAAATAAAATATGCATGGATACCAAAAAATACAAAGAAAGATCATCCCTATCAAACTCCATCAGTCAAAGAAACTGTGGAGCAAAATAAAAGAGGGAAAAGTATCCATCAAGGATGTCCGCAAAAGCAAAAGCAGGCTTTTCAAGTGACGTACAAAGTGTATCAAGCAGTTGGTCCTAATTCCATGCACACTTTCATATCCACCCATCATTGCTCATCTACCCAAGTTTGGAGAGTCAAAGGTTCCAAACTGTCAACCAATCCATCACTTATCCCTAAACACACTCCATCCACGCCTCCACGCATGATATCCAATTCTCATATTGACCATGTACTGGCAACAACCCTTCATCATAAGGATTCAGAAGGCACTCTATCACGATGTGCGCACAAAGATAAAGTTAACTCTGGTATCAACGAAGCAGATCAAGGATCTCAAAAGTTGCATTCAAGTGCACGTATCTTAGCAAAGCAGCTTCTTCATGCAGGATATCGATGGCACATTATGACAGAAGCATCTACATCAGCAACACCTTGTGATTCAGCATGAGCTTAAAATCTTTCAGAAAAAACCAAAAAAAACCAAAAAAATAATGAAAATCCAAAAAACAATATAAGAAAAAGGATTGAAAATAGTAAAGAGAAAAATCGTCCTCCAGTGAAAACCACTACGGTGGCGCTTTGGGCAAGACCATGATGAAAACCTGGAAAATAGGCATCATGTGTAGAATTGAGCATCTACATGCGCCAGTTTAGATGAAAGCATCTCATCCCATCCATAATAAATTAAGCATTCCATCCATCTTATCCATAATAAATCCGTTCATCCATGAACCATTGATCCAATCCATTTTCATCCATCTGCATCCATCATCCAAGTTATCTTGATCTTGATGAAAATTTGGGGCACACTTTACGCTTGCTTATGGTAAACATCTTGACATGGGTCATTTTCATCGATCCTATCCTATGCAGCATTATCTGAGCCATGAAGCATTATCCAAATTAGCATTCTTTATCCAAACACCTTAGCTTATCACAAGATAATCCTTGGAATCCTTTGCGTATCCATCCATCCATACACCTATCTGAGCATCCATCTATGAAATTCCATACATTGCTAGACACTGGGGGCAAAAAGTTTACATCTTGCTTTGGGAATAAATCTTGATCTATATCCTCCAACTTATGTGGCGATCCGAACATTAGAAAACATGAAACCAAATTGGTCGAAGCATTTGTGATCTAGAATCTGAATCACTAGCCCATGGAATATTTTGACAAGAACATGTTCTTTATCAAAGCTTCATCTTCCATCAAACATCAATCAAAACAATCACTATCAGTCGCATCTAAATTGCACTTCAATGTCACATCAAATCATTCAAACAACTTTTTGTTCCAAATCAAGCTTCATCAATCCTGATTAATCGAATCCAATCAATCCATAATCTTGGGATATCCTTCCTCATCATTGTGTTGCTTAACACTATCCTTGCATTGTTGTGCATCCTCAACAATGTTATCCTCATCAATCTCAATCAATCCATCCATCCTTGCATTGTTGTGCATCCTCAACAATGTTATCCTCATCAATCTCAATCAATCCATCCATCCTTGCATTGTTGTGCATCCTCAACAATGTTATCCTCATCAATCCTGATCAATCCAGTCCTTGCATTGTTGTGTATCCTCAACAATGTTATCATCATCAATCCTTCCTAATCCTTGTGTTGCATAACACTATCATTGCATTGTTGTGTATCCTCAACAATGTTATCACCATCATCAATCCATCGACTTGATCTATCAACCTTAGCTTGGTTTTCAACAAAATCCCAAACAAAGCACTGATATCATCACACATATCCATATCCAAATCGTCAAAACATCAAAAATCCAAAAACACTCATAAAATCAAGAAAAATGTCAAAAACATTGAATCTGAACTACGTCGTCTCTGAGCTTAAACGTAGGCAAGGCTAATCTTTGATCAGCCCCCGAGACATCAAAATCAAAAACTCAAAAAATAGCCTCAAAAACATTTGAAAACGTCAAAAAAATCCAAATATTTGAAAAAAATCCATCCATCTCATCTCGCTTTCACTCGAAATAATCAATCATCCATAATAAACTGATCATCACCTTCATCCTTTGACAACGCAAATAGAAACAAGTGCAATAGTCAGCAAAATCAAAGCTTCAATCGTAAAATCAAAATCAAAACAACAAATCTTTAAAACAAAATCAAAGTCTTGATCATTTTCAAACATGTCAATCGACCTTATATCAACAGCCTATCAATCAACTTATCAAACCATCATCATCCTATACAAAGCATGTCCTAGGATCCGTTCCGACAATGGGCACTTTTATCAAACCAACCACTTTGGGTAAACAAAACGACGTGTCATTAACATGTCCTAGGATCCGTTCCGACAATGGACATTATCTTTTGGCAATAAGTTTTGGCTCCCATCTTTTGAAACACATCCCTCTGGCTGAAGGTATGAAGAACATTGGCTTGTTTGTGTACTTGATCTTTTCTTTTGATTTATCTTATTGCGCTCATTCCAAGGACCTCTCGACGATATCCGAACGAAGGATTTAGAGAGATAGGAATGGGGCAATGATCATTATCTTTTGTTTGCTATGCTTGTTGGATGTTCTTGTAAAATAACTTGGCGAATACTTGCTTTGGTAGGTACGTCCTAGCAAGGTTTCTGTATGTCAAGTGTGAACAAGAATACTCCTATCTGCTTGTCGAGTCAAAGTCCATCACACTAGGTACCACGCCATCCTGGTTCTTTATACCCTGATGCATCGTGCCTATGTGTGTTATCAAACATAAGGTAATTTGGCCCTTTGAAAATCCCAACTCCTTGGCAAGAAATCATCATCATCATCATCATCTCATGTCTTGTTGGAATCTCTTGTTTTCTTCTATCTCTTATTTTTCGCGCTAACATGGTACCATGACAGTTAATCATAAATCATCACCATTGCATCCATCATGCATCCACAAACTATCAGCATACTGCATATTGCATATCATATCATACAGAAAGCATTAATCATACCACATGCAGTCATCCCCATCATCGCATAATATATATTAGTTATTCTAAACATCTCATAAACCATACATTTATCATCCACTGCATAATCATAAAAGCATCATCATATCAAATCACGTGCATCCATCATACCATCCATGCATCATCATATCACCTAAACATCATAATCATCTCATCATCAATAATGTCAATGTCATGGTACGAATCAGGATCAAGTGTGTGTAATATATCAAAATAGGCATGAGACTACCCATGGTTGATGACTGTCTACATCATCAAATCTGTCTACATCAAACACATGAGTTGATGATCTTGAACCTCTTTGTCGAGAGATCGACCCTCAAATTGAACCTCTTCGCCCAATCTCTCGAGGGGGCAGTATACCAGCATAATTCTTTTCGCTGGGGCAATAGTGGGGCATCCGAAAAAATCAAAGAATTTTGAACTTTGATATCAACAAGATTATTCTTTGAACCAACGCAATAAGTGCATCGCTTCAAAGAGGGGAAAAATGTAGACATCGAAAATATACAGATTGATATCACACTTTGATCTACTAACATCGTTTCTTCCTAAATCATCCCTCGGTCTAACTTTTTAATCAAATTCCCTTATCTGATTAAATACATCAATATTCGTCTCTTAATTAAATAAATTATTTTGTCTAATTAAGTCACATTCCCTTGTTAATTAAATAAATTCATCTGATCTAATTATCCCTATTTAATTAAATAATCAATTTGTTTGATTAAATCTCTAAAGTCTATCTATTAAATTAAATAAATTAAAACCTTATTTGATTTAATCTAACACCATCCCTTTTAATTAAATAAATCAAAATCTTTATTTAATTAGCCTCTTATCATATTCCTCTCTTTTTGATTTAAATTAATCCAAAAATCTAAATCAAATTGTCAAATCAGCTAAATATCCCCTTAAATTAATCAAATCTGATTAATTTAATCCTAATCATTCAAATCCTCTAGATTTTGCAACTTGCACAATTAAATCATTTATTTGATTTATTAATTCTCTATTTACATTCAAAAAAGGCATCTAAGTGGGAATATTCCTCAAATTTGAAATCTCCCCCCAAAAGGACTTGTCCATCCAACAAAGCATTTAAAGCTCTTACATTGTCTCTTACATGTCTCCCACTTGGCATTTAACTCATTTTTCATCCCCCTAAACATGTCATCTCATCAAATTCAAATTTCAAACTTGCACATGGATCAAAACTTGCTCAACTTCATCCTCTCACATGTTGACAAGTGGCATCATATCATTGGTTGAATCTTTGTCCCACATTGATCAAATTTGGACATCTCTTCAACTTATCAATCTATAAATAAAGAGCTTATATCCTTATTTCATCATCCACAATTATGCAAAGTTATTATGCACAAATATCTCTCAAATTCCATCCATCTTCTTAACTAGTTTATTGCAGATTTTGGAGCTCATTGAGGGACTTATCAAGTGGATCAATCATCTTCAATCAACATTTTCATTCAAGGAGTTGGGAAAGGGAAAATCTCCACACACCTATTTGCACCAACTCCCCCATGGGATCAAGTGTTTGCATGTTAAATTAGGATTTCATATTTCCATTATGTTCTTCATTGTTTTCTTTGTTCAATTTCCTATTTTTAGCTTTGTGAATGGATTTCATGGGGAATCCTTGTTCATGCTTACAAAATAACTCTCTAACGTTGTTTTTGTTGTGTTTTTGTAGGCACTTCGAATTAGGGGTTCACAATATGCATACAAAAAAATTATGTTTTATATAAGTAACCTATGTCTAAATTATAGTTAATATCACTTCACTAAGTTATAAAAAAAACTTATGCAACAAAAAAAATATGAAAAAATATGTGCACTAGATATTGGTGTTATGAATTTATATTTAAAAATTTATAATTTTATCCTTTTTACAAATAAAGTTATGTTCTACATAAGTAATGCCACTTTTTTAAAAATAATGTTAACTATAAAAATAAGTTATTAAAAGTTACATAAAAATCACATTTAAAAATAAAAATAAAATATATATATATATTTATAATCTATAAACAAAATCCCAAAAATCACTAGTTCAAATTGGTTTAGTTGCTTTAGGTGTTAGAAAGTGGAAATTTGGTGAAAAATGTTGATTTGAATGTCCCACTTTGACCAAAAAGTGGGATACACTAGTGTGAGATCACCCTAGTTTGTATGTTTGCAGGATTTAAAGCATGATTCCATGTCAAAATATTAATAAATAATAAGCTTTAAAAATAACCTATATAAATAAATTACCCATATCAAAGCATAACCATGAAATCCTATACAATGATAGAAAAAGGGTGCATGAAAACTCAATAAAGCAACTAGGATGGGATAATGGATTTGGAAACAAGATGATGGTTAAATCCAAATTATTTTTGGTCTTCAAAGAGGATTGATATAGCAATGGGTTTCCCTAATTTTGAAGTACTCAAGTAGGGGTTTGATATAGTAATGACCTATATTTTAGAGAGGTGTTAAAAATGAAACGTTTTTTTTAGCAATAATATACCTTTACACATAACTGTCATGAGAGAAATAAATTTTTAAAAACTAATTAGAATGCATAATATAAAGTAATAATAAACATACTACAAGATAGCACTATATATCTTGGAAAAACCCTCTCAAGGGAAAATTATAGCCTCTAAGAGCATCCACATAACTCAATGTATTATCTTAAGAAATAAGATTACAATACACTTACAAAGTCTCCATGCAATATTCTAAAGCATCAAGCACCTAAGGTGCATTCCTCCATGTGAATAAGATAATGAGAACCATGTAGCCACACATCCCAATCCATGATTTTACATATAAAACCTATAGGAGATGCTCAATCAACCCTATCCAACAATCCAAAGGTTACACTAGCCAAGCTATAGAACAAGCTTTCACAAAACCACTAGATGTTATTACATATCCATGTTCCTCAAAACGATGATCTCACTAAACCATGACCTCAAGTTAAATATTCAGTACTAAATTTTCTAAATATTAAATATTTCCTAGTTTGTGACACCTAGATTAAATGTTTATCCAATGTCAAATAAAATATATAAGCATCCCCAAAATGTCTAACCCTAGTTTGTGACACCAAAATTAAATGTTTATCCAATGTCACATAAAATATATAAACATCCCCAAAATGTCTAACCCATGTGGTATCCACATATATAAGATGCACTGCAAATAAATATTTATTTTTACATTATTATGCAAGGTGAACACCTCACCTTTCCCAACATTCTCCCACATGTTTTATATTATATAAGGGGTAAAAAGTAAACTCAATCATCAAGAAAACAATACCTATAACTAACATGTATCATCAAAACACCCATGTGATTCACCAAGGTAGCTACTTGATAGAAACCAATGTGACTACCATTTCAAATGAGAACACTCTTATCCTCAACCATGCTAATAGACAAAAGATAAGATCCTATAAAAATTAGATGACACACTAATTTTTATATAGAAGCATCTTGAATCATGCCTCAACTCAATAGCCAAACACAAGAAACAAATATAGTGGTAAAAAATAGACTTGTGTAGTTCCCATGAACTAATTAATAACTAGAATAGAAACCAAAACTAGTTTTTAACATATCCAACTAATCATACCTCAAAACAATTGTATACTCATTATCATTGATATACCTCTTACCATCAACATGTCCAACCCAATACACAATCACAAGTCCTTGTATGTACACTAACATACATAAAGAAGTTATGAAGACCTTCATGATTATAGTATAATGTGAATATCAACAAAAGGCACATATAAATGCTATAAATCCTAGTGCATAGGTGTGGACATGGAAAAAGTAACCTTTCTACTTTTTCTCATGTTTTAGGCCCTCCTAGTTTTTTTGGCTTGATTTTGCATAGATTTAATGTTGCAATGTGGTCAACACATTCACATTAGGTCTTCAGTCCTTGTGAATCATTAAGAATTCTATGATTCCTTGTAAAAGTGTTGTGAAGTGTTGTGAAGTGTTGTAACCCACTTTCACACTTTTCTAGTGTAAGTGTGGAATAAGTAAATAAGTAAAACAACTAAAAACACTTCTTAATGAAACATTATATCAAGATTTAACAGCAATTAACTACTTTAAAGCACAAAAAAATTGAAAGCATCTCATTGTTTCCTATCTCTAAAGATTTATTAAATCACAGAGGGCTCTCAAATTTAGTAAGCACTATGATTGTTAAAATGCCTATCTAGAGAATGGAATGATGCTAAATGCAATGATGTAATGCTATATGGTGATTTATAAATGATATGATTCTACTATAATATATGCAGCTGACATGAAATCTGATGGATGAACGAAGCTACAGTAAAACAATGATGCAGTCATGATATTGATTATACAGATGCTATGATTGCTATGATGCTAAGATGTTATTTCTATTGCTTGAATGCTTGATTGCTTGATTGATTGATTTATTGATTGCTTGATTGCTATTCCTGTAGAGTAAGTTTACACAAAGTTGGGATCCCATTCTTTGCTTCAGAAGGATGTATATATAGATTTATGACTACGCATTATGACTGGGCAGCACAACAAAGGCTTGGATTCAATTTGGAGAATTGAATGGTGAGAGATTGAGAAGCTTGAGCTGATCATGGGAGGGGTTCCTCCCCATGAAAACATTAGGCCAAATGATAGGAAGAATTAGAGGAATGAGATTGAGAGGGTTGCCTGCAAGTTTGTCTCCAAAGCTTTCCCGTGAATGCCAGTTGAAATAAATTGGATATTTGATATCTAATTTGGTAGGTGAGTGAATAGAGGAAATTTCCTTTATGCCTTTATTAGAATAATTTATGATTTTATTCAAATTAGTAAAAGGGGATAAATAATTTAATAAAACAAAATATAGAATTTATTTATTAAATAAATATAGAAGGAATATGATAATTAAACAACAAAGTATTTAACCTTGTTTAATTATTTAAGATTGAATGATGTGATAATTAAATAAAACAAACTATTGAAGTTGCATATTTTATTAAAATTGAAGAATAGAAGAATTAGAATGTGAACTATAAATACATATTTCTATTTATTTAATATTAGATGAATTTAATTATGATAATTAAATAAAACAAAGTGAAATTCGTTTATTTAATTAAGACGAAAATAATAGAATAAAGTTTGAAGAATTTAAGATGAACTATATAAATAAATATTTCTATTTATTTAATAGTAGAGGAAATAAAGGTTAATTAATCAAATACAACATATTTAATTAATTATATTCTCCAGACCATTTTTAGGTGTATACATTTTGCCCCTCTTTGAAGTGATGTGTTTACACATTCCTTCAAAGAAAATTTTATGTTGCTGTTGCCAGTATCAACGAAATTTTTTTAGTATGCACCTGACTTGCCCTAGACATTGTTTTTGTTGTGATGATGGATATATGCCCCCTCGGGAGATAAATTCTAAATTTTTGTTTTTTTTGGATTTTTCATAATTTTCAATTTTCTTGATGATTTTCAATGATTTGATGATGATTCGATGATGATTCGATGGTGAAATAATTTATCTCTTGATAAAGAATGTAGAATATTGCCCTTGGATGAATTTGAATTAATCTCTCTTAAAAAAATTAATTAATCCCATAAAAATTGCACTTCTAATAACCCATAAAAGGTCAAAAAGGTCATTTTCAAACTCATTTGTGCATTTGATTTTTCAAGTTTTGTGAGAGAGAGCTATTTTGAGCAACTTGGAGCAAGATGAAAATTCCATATCACACTCACCGGTTCAAGCGCATGTGACATCACCATCGCCCGACCACCTACAGACCTTTGGTATGTACCCTTGAACTTCCTCATTTTTTTGTGCATGTCTCATTTTTTTGAGTATTTTTTGGTTTTTAAATTTTTTAATTCTTTTAATGCATTTGATTTCTATTGTAGTGCTTAGATGAGTTGTTTTAGTGCTTCCAAAAATTGAGCTCTTAGGTGAACTATTTTAGCACTTTGATTAGTTTAGCACTTAGGTAAACTATTTTAGTGCCTAGGTTAAATTAGCACTTCCAAAGTTTTAGCGCTTAGGATTTAAACTTTAGCACTTTGATCTTCCGTTTTAGTGCTTTGATTAGTTTAGCGCTTCGACCCGATAGATTAGCGCATTGACCCAATAGAATAGTGCTTATGGTAAAATGGCGCTTTGACTGCCTGTAATAGCACTTTTGACTGATGAAATGACACATGTCATGATTTAGTGCTTTGAGTGCCTATTTTAGTGCATACAAGTCAGATTGATAAAGTTTGTCAAATTTGTCCTTAATTTTGTTGATTTTCGATCATGTCAGCCATTGGTTTGATATGATTGATGATCCTGATCAAGTAGATGATGTTCAACCTCATGATAGGTGAGGTCTGATGTTTGATTGATGATAATTGTCCTCATGATAGGTGAGGAATAATTATAGTTTGATTAATGTACCTCATGATAAGCGAGGTTGATTTGATGTATTGATGATTGACCTCATGATAGGTGAGGTTGATTTGACATATTGATGATTGACCTCATGATAGGTGAGGTTCAATGATTGTTTTCTCATGAGATTTGATCAAAATTCTCACCAAGAGATGATTTAGCTTTGATAAGATAATTGATGTGTGATGATTTGATAAGGAATACTAACTTTTATCATTTCATGATGATAGGAGGCTTTGATGAACCTCTAGGTTCAAGAGCATTTCCCATGGACATTCGATCTAATACCATAGTTGGCCTAGCCTGAGACAACTATTATTGCACATTGTGGATTGTCTTCTATATTATTCATGCCCTAGATTAGGATTAATTGAGGTCTCCTAACAATTTTAGCTGAGAGGTGGCATAGTGAGCATAACACCTTCCACCTTCCTATTGGTGAGATGATAGTCACCCTAGAGGATGTTTGGCAGATTCTGCAGATTCCCATTGTTGGAGAGGTGGTTGTCTATGATTCTATAGAGTAGGGCAGGACTGATGCTCTCCACAGAGTATTTCAGGATGATCAGATTTTTGGGCATTGGATTCCATGGCGTGAGATGGTGGATGCTTATTCCACCCTTCCTGCAGTTCTAGCTGGTTTCATTGGGGGGTTCCTTTGTCCTGATCGCAGGTCAAAGGGAATTTTTGTTGGTTGGGGCTGTGTGTTGGAGAGAATGATTGTGCATGGGACAAGATATGCTTGGGGCATGTGTATGCTTTCCCATATGTATCATGATTTGCATTCAATTGTCTATCTTTGAGGT
This sequence comes from Sequoia sempervirens, assembly GCA_007258455.2. Lineage (NCBI taxonomy): Eukaryota > Viridiplantae > Streptophyta > Pinopsida > Cupressales > Cupressaceae > Sequoia > Sequoia sempervirens. The sequence goes on along the minus strand of VDFB02000017.1, from coordinate 301,799,392 downwards.
CACAGTTTTTCATCTGGAGCAACTTTATTATAGGTGTGGGCATGGGAGCACATATCTGTCGCATGTCTAGTGCCAGTGACACAAAGACCAGTTATGAGACCTTATGCATATAGATATGCAGGTCGCCTTACTCAGTCTAGACTAGGTAAGTTAGAGAACTGGAGGAGAGTGATGGATGATATAGAATCTGTGACATGGTGTCCCTATCTAGATTGTGAGCATTAGGACGAGGATGATATTAAGGTGCCTTTTCTCTATTAGTCTTTGTTATTGATTGGTCAGACTCATTGGGTGTTAGAGAGATTCTCGATCAAATGAGTACATAGATAGTATGGTTTGGTTCAGGGTATGCCCCAGGGTGTTTCTCATTATGCCCATCGTCAGTCAGATTCTATAGAGTGGGGGCTTGTTCTGTCATGTGATGTTGTTGTTCAAGAGTATTAGTCTTTGCAGTCATTAGAGTGGGATATCCGTCCAAAAATTGTTGAGCCAATTCTGACAGCAGATTATGCCGAGTATTTGTCTTTGCATCCTTTTCCATGCATTACCATTCTTGATGATCCTGCTTCACTACTTGCAGAGGAGGGTGTTGTTGTGGCACATGGTCATAGGTGAAGGAGAGAGGAGGTTGGTTAGGTTGGGGTGAAGGATGTTGAGGTTGGTAGTGATGAGGAGGAGGATGTTGAGGTTGGTAGTGGAGATGAGGAGGGTAGTGGGGATAAGAGGGATAGTGGTGATGAGAGTAGTGGAGATGATTGTGATTTTGATAGTGGAGATGTTGCAGGTGAGTTGGGTCCAACATTAGATGTGCATGAGCATACAGTGCCTCGTAAGAGGAAAGTAGTGGGGGACGTTTCAGAGCAATTATAGATTGCAAGCCTTCAAGTGCAGTTAGAGACTGTACAGGCTCAACTTATTCAGGCTTAGGGTTTATTATCACAGACTCAAGCTCAGATGCAGGCATAGGCCCAGTCACACTCACAGGCTTTAACATCAGTACAGGCTCAATTAGATGTAGCTTAGGCTCAGATCACAACATTAACAGTTGAGAGGGATGCCGCTAGGTAGACTACGGGGAAAGCTTAGGGTCAGATTGCATCATTGACAGTAGAGAAGGATGCTGCTAGATTTACTATAGAGGGGGCTCAGGAAATAGCTAAGAGATTACAGAGATTAGCCGATTGTACCACAGTTGTAGATTATATGCAAGATGTTGTTTGTATTGGCGAGGAGGTAGAGTATTATAGAGGTAAATTCTATGATGCCATCCCTTCAGAGTAGAGAGTGAGCTACAGGTAGTCCTGATCTGGTAGGACTCATTCCCAGATTGTCAGTATGGGTGTGAAACAAACTATTCCCAGAGACCTAAGAGATCCTAATACATCTAGTGGTGGGGGAGGTATTGGTCCTATGATTCTTGCATTGTCTAGAGCCAACAACACTTAGTTTTACTAATGTGATTCCTCTATTGTATTTTGAGATGATGTTGTACATTTTGATTACAACCATTTTTTTGATGTTATATCTCTATTCATTTTAGACATCACTATATACTTGAGATTTTATGATTTTGAGATCTATATGAGATGCAATGGATTTTATCGATCTATCATGTGTGTTATATGATTCTATGTTGGATGCATTTATTTCTATGTTCTATATGCCATGTGATGATCTTTATATTATGATGTTATGGATGCAAATTATAATCATAATGACATGCTTTATGATTTATGATGTTCCACCTATGATGAGTATTATGATGATGTATGGATGTAATTTATAATCATGATGCATGTATGCCTATATGTATGATGATTGATATGATGTTTTAATGTTAAATGTCATATAATGTAAATGGGATATGTGCAGTTCATTCTTATGATAAATTATGTAGTGCTTTGATAGTCAATCTTAAAATGGCCATATCTTGGTCATACAAAGGTCTTTTTCAAATTTTTTTTTTTGAAATGGGGTATAATTTCATAAGCTATGCAATAATGTAGGTATTTCACTTTTTGTAGAGTTTAAAGTTTCAATTTTACATTTAAAGTCAAATCACATTGTAACTTGGTCTGAATTTTAGGGTTTTTATGCTTAATCATTCATCTAACCCTTATATCTTCTCATTTCTTGATCTCATCTAACATTTTGAGCATTTATTGAAGGTTTTAAGAGGAACATGGAGCATTGAAGTGAAAGAAAAAAGTATTTGATATCCATTGTAATAGTGTTTTCAAACACTCATGGGAAAATAACCCATTATAGGTTATTTTTCATTCATGATTTAGGACCAACTAGCATTACTTTGGGCTTAAAATTAACCATCTACACAAGCTTTGTCAAAGTTGGTTAAAAAGAACATTAGAAACTCACTGGTTTTTGGATTTGGATTAAAATGAACCAATCCTAGGGTAGCCATTTGGATTAAAATGAACCAATCCTAGGGTAGTCATTTGGATTAAAATACACCAATCCTAGGGTAGTCATCATACATTACTATCTTGGTTAAAATGAACATCATGTCTTTTGTGAAGCAATATCTTCACGTATAATAGAAAACTATCATTTGGGCTTTAAAACTAAACATTGTTTACTGTGATTGTGAGGTGATAAGCCTATGCTCTCCCCTTAATTGGGTGATTAAAATGCCAGACTCATCTTTTAATTTCATGCACTTTATGCTTTGTTAAATCCTTTAGAAGGCCTACCATAGTGGGAAAAAGTACTCACCCTATGGGAACGACTTGAGTGGGAACAACCAAAGCCAAGTTTTCCAACCCAATATAAAATAAAAGTGAATCTGGGGAAACCCACATTTTTCAGAAGTGTGCAAGATAACCATCCCCAAAGTCTTTGTTCTAAAGATTGGGAGGTCTCCTAAGGGAGTTTATCATTTTACGCTTTGAATGAAAACCCTATCTACGAACCATAGAGTAGAATCTAGTTGAGTTGGTAACTAGACATTGTAATACTCGCAATGCAAGGGGAGGGAAGAATCTGCCCCCAAGACACTCACTATATAATTTCCAAGGACCTTTGCTCAAGGGATTGAGAAATATAATCTCATTGTTTCCTATCTCCAAAGATTTATTAAATCATAGAGGGCTCTCAGATTTGGTAAGCACTGTGACTATTAAAATGACAATCTAGAGAATGAAATGATACTAAATGCAATGATTTACTTCTATATGGTGATTTCTAAATGATATTGATGCTACTATAATCTATTCTAACATGAAACTTGATAAATGGAAGCTACAATAAAACTATGATGCAAACGTGATTATGATTCTACAGATTATTGATATGATGCTAAGATGCTATTGCTATTGCTATGATTGCTTTATTGCTATTATTGTAGATTAAGTTTACACAAAGTTGGGATCCCATTCTTTGCATTAGAAGGCTGTATATATAGATTTACGACAGCACATTGTGATGGGGTAGCACAGCAAAGGCTTGGATTCAATCTGGAGAATTGAATGGTGAGAGATTGAGAAGCTTGAGCTGATCATGGGAATGGTTCCTCTCCATGAAGACATCAGACTAGATGATAGGAAGAATCAGAGGAATGAGATTGAGAGGATTTCCTGCAAGTTTGTCTCCAAATCTTTCCCATGAATGCCAGTTGAAATAAATTGGATATTTGATATCTAATTTGGTAAGTGAGTGAATAGAGGAAATTTCCTTTATGCCTTTCTTTGAATAATTTATGATTTTATTCAAATTAGTAAAAGGGGATAAATAATTTAATAAAAAAAACTATAGAATTTGTTTATTAAATAAATATAGAAGGAATATGATAATTAAATAACAAAGTATTTAACCTTGTTTAATTCTTTAAGATTGAATGATGTGATAATTAAATAGCACAAACTATTGAAGTTATATATTTAATTAAAATTGAAGAATAAAAGAATTAGAATGTGAACTATAAATACATATTTCTATTTATTTAATAGTAGATGAATTTAATTATGATAATTAAATAAAACAAAGTGAAATTTGTTTATTTAATTAAGACGAAAATAATAGAATAAAGATTGAAGAATTTAGGATGAACTATATAAATAAATATTTCTATTTATTTAATAGTAGAGGAAATAAAGGTTAATTAATCAAATACAACATATTTAATTAATTATATTCTCTAGACCAGTTTTAGGTGTATACATCTAGGACCTTTTTATTCACCTAAATAACCTCTTTTTATCACTTACCAAGTCTTATTTCAAAGTGTTGTAAAGATTTGTAACAAAATTTCATGCTTTTCTAGGCTTGTCATCAATAATTTGACCATTTCTTATGTTTAATAGACCCATTAATACACTTTCCGGCCTTACTTAAGTGTGTTTCAGAGAATAATCCCATTAAACATCATTAAATACACTTTAATTTTGGACACCTAGTAAAATTGCCCTGGTTGGACCAAGTCGCCACCTGGGGTGACTTAGTCCCACTAGGCACAAAAATGAAAATTATTTTAAATTTCTAGTAGGATATTATTCTCTTAACCTTGATGTGTTATTTTTAGGAAATTTTGTAAAATCAAGTATAAATAAAGGGCTTTCCTCTCACTTTTCCCCCATGGCGCAACCACGGTAGGAAGATCCTCAAAGAGAACAATCTAGACCGTTCAACAAGACTAACACAATGAAAGCAACACAAAATATGGATGCAAATGTAGATGAAAATATTCTCATTAACAAAAATCTTAGTTACATGCAACCGACAACATATGGGCTTACAGATTCGGCTCACAGGTCTGATACAACATGCTAAAAAATACAATATTCTAACATGCTCTTATATGTGAGAAAATCTTACTGATCAGATCTATCTTAATCTACTCAATCGACTACTACATGATTACTACCATTCTAATGATTAGTTACAAGCTTTATATCATATCCAAAATTCTGGAAACATACGTGTCGGCCAAATATCATTACATTCTCCAAGGAAAGAAAATGTAGCGTGCACAAGAATAGGTTGGTCTCAAATTTGAATTACTCTCCAATAGGTGTATAAGATGAAGTGTGAAACCATAATGAAGGTCAGGGATATTCCATAGAACAATTAAAATCACACCATTAAGATCCACAAGTCACAGGAACGATCCACGACAATCAAATTAATTGCTAGGATTGAAAATTATTCCAGTGCCATATCAAGAAACTACCATGAAATCTGGAAGCGATAACTTGCTAGAAAAAGATCCAATCGCACTCAAATCTTGGAACAAGGAAAATGAACATGTCGATGATGTACACAAATATCCACAGGGTTTGGTGAGAAAAGATGATGAATCCACCAACATGAATTGAGCAAGAATAGAACAAGAACAAAAAACTGAAAGAAAATATTTTTGGTTGATGCAAGATTGCCAAGAAACAAGGATGCTCCTACATCAGACATTCAAGGTTATTGAAAAGTGAGTCCCTCACTTTTTTGGGGCTAATAGAAAACCAAGATGGTCTACCTCAGCCTGAGAAATCCAAGAAGAATCCTCAGCTGGTCTACCTTTCCACTTCACAATATATTCTTTGTACTATCTTCCACAAGTCTTCCTTCCATCTCTGACATCCAAAATCTCTTCAATCTCATTTGATGACTATTTAGGAAATTGATTCTCCAATTTTTCTTCACTATCTTCATTGAATTCTACTTCATGACACTGATATAGATTTTTAATTTTGAATATAGGTGATATTCCCATACCTTCCGGTAGCTCCACATCATATGCATTTCATGAATCAAATTTCTTCAAGATCCTACAAGGTCCAAACTTCCTCATCTTCAGCTTGTTGTATGTGCCAACTAGAAATATTTCCTTCCTCAAGTATACCATCACTTCATCTCCAACTTCATATTCATTATGTCTCCTCCTTTCATCTGGTTTCTCCTTGTACTTCTGGTTCATATCTCCCAATTGATGTTTCACTTGAGTACACAACTTCTTCATGTGTTCTACAAATTCTTCTGCTTCTGCACTCCTTTTATCTTCCATACTGATGTCTCTCAATTCTGATATACCTCTAGGATGAACTCCTGTAACAATCTCAAAAGGTGTCTTTCTTGTACTCCTGTTTACTAAATTATTATAAGCAAACTCCACTTGAGCAAGGAATAAATCCCAACTTCCAATCTTCTCTCCAACCAAACATCTCAACAAATTCCCTAAACTCTTGTTCACTACCTCTGTCTATCCATTATTCTATGGGTGAAAAGTAGAATTGAACTTCAAATCTGTCTTCAACTTCTTCCAAAGTGTCCTCCAAAAGTAACCAACAAAATTTACATCTCTGTCTGAAACAATACTCCTAGGTAATCCATGCAATCTGACCACTTCTCTGAAAAAAATTCTGCTACATGTACTGCATCTGTTGTCTTCTTACAAGGTATGAAATGTGCCATCTTAGAAAATCTATCTACCACCACAAATACAAAATTATTACCTATTTGTCTCTTTGGTAAACCAAGGATAAAATACATGCTTATATCTTCCCAAGGTCTCTTTGGAACTGTCAAAGGCTTATACAATCCTACATTCTAACTACTTCCTTTTGCAACTTGACAAACTCTGCAACTTTGCACAAATCTCCTAACATCCTTATGAATTTGTAGCCAAAAGTAATTCTCACTCACCGATGCTATTGTCTTATCAACTCTAAAGTGTCTTGAAATTCCTCACTATGCTTCTCCTTCACCAAGTTATCCCTCATTGAACTCTAGGGTATACACAACTGATTGCCTCTGAACAACATATCCTCCTAAATGAAATAATCCAACCACTGACTCCTATCCTCTAAAATTGGTTATTTGTAAGATCTCTAAGGTTCTACAAAATATGGGTCTTCCTCATACAAGTTCTTCAGTTTATCAAAGCCTAATACCTCCACTCTCATCTCTATCAGTAAATTCCTTCTTCTGCTTAAAGCATCAAAAAATCTATTTGAATTTCCACTCCTATGCTTCAAAACAAAAGTATAATTTTGCAAGAGTTCTACCTATCTCATGTGTCTTTGATTCAACTTACCCTGACTGTTCAAATATTGCAATGCTTGATGATTCATATACAACAAAAACTCCTTAGGAAACAAATAATGTCTCCAATTCTTCAAGGCTTGAACTATAGCATAAAACTCCTGATCATACATTGAATATCTTCTTCTAGCATCATTCAACTTCTCATTGAAATAAGCTACAAGTCTCCCTTCTTGACTCAATACTGCTCTGATTACATGTCCACTTGCATCACAGTCTACTTGAAATACCTTACTGAAATTTGGTAAAGCCAACATAGGCTGCTCAGTCACCTTCTGTTTCAACAACTCAAAACTTTGGTTTGCTCCAAATTTCCACCTAAAATCCTTCCTATCTCCTCTCATTGTTTATGTCATAGGGCTACAAATAGAATTGGAATTCCTAATGAAATTTCAGTAGAAACTAACCAATCCATGAAATGATCTCACCTCTCCAATGCTATTTGGGGAAGGCCACTCAATAATTTCTCTTACCTTCTCAGGATCCATCTTCAATCCATCCAAAAATATCACAAATCCCAGATATACCAACTCCTCCTTCATGAAACTACACTTCTTAATGTTTATCAACAACTGCTCTTCTCTCAACCTCTGCAAAATTTGTCTTATATGCAATAAATGTTCTTCCCTACTCGTACTGAAAATCAAGATGTCATCCAAATAAACAATCAAAAACTTACCCAAGAATTTCTTTAATACCTCATTCATCAACCTCATGAAAGTACTTGGTGCATTTGTCAGTCCAAAAGAAATCACCAACCACTCATACAATCTTTCATTTGTCTTGAATGTTGTTTTCCACTCATCCCCTTCTTTGATTCTGATATGATGATATCCACTCTTCAAATATATCTTTGTAAAGTACTTAGCTCCATGAGCAAAAAATCCATAATGTCATCCATCTAGGGAAAAGGAAATCTATACTTCACTATAATATTGTTTATGGCTCTAGAATCTATACACATCTTCCATTCTCAATCCTTCTTAGGTACTACACATGGACTCAAGCTTTCTTTGATCAAACCTTGCCTCAACAAATATTGCACTTGTCTATTCAACTCCTCATTCTCTGTCAGTGTCATTTGGTGTGCTACTTTATTAGGAAAACTAGCTCTAGGAGTTAGATCCATACAATGACTAATACTCCTTACAGGTGGTAATCCATCAGGTACATTATCTGAAATGATCTCCTCATATTCTATCAATATCTCCTTTATCTCTTCTTGGTTTTCTTCTACATGCTTCAAGTCTTCATCCTTCTTAGGAACCAAGGCATAACATACATTCTCATGTCTCAACCCATCAAGAAATCTCCTTCCATCAACCAGAAAAACCCTAACATTTGTACAAACCTCAACTTTAGGAACATCTTCCAATGGTAACAAAATATGCTCATCCCATTAGCAAAAATGGTGTATATATTCCTCTTTCCATCATGAATAGTCTATCTATCATACTGCCAAGGCCTTCCCAACAAAACATGGCATATATCCATAGGCATGATATCACACAAAACTTCATCATGGAAATTTCCTATCTTTAATTTCACCAAACATTGTTCACTTACCAGTATCTTATGCTCATCTTGAATCCAAGCAATCTGATAGGGCTTTGGGTGTTTCAACCTTTCCAACTTTAGTTTAGTTAGCATCTCTTTAGAAACTAGGTTCTCAAAGCTTCCACTATCAATAATCACTTTGCAACATTTACTAGCTACGTTGCATCTGGTTCAAAACAAGTTCTTTCTCTGCAATGGCTCCTTCTCCAACTC
>VDFB02000017.1:301762356-301790472 GCA_007258455.2 Sequoia sempervirens | reverse complement strand
TAGGTAACCTTTGCGTGTTAGCTCTTGAGCTCATGTGTACCTTTGTCTTGTTGTGCAGAAGCATGCCTAGAGGCAGAGGTAGAGGTAGAGGTAGGGGCCGAGGAAGAGGCCGAGGTGGTGGCCGTGGGGCCAACCAACCAAATCCTTCACCACCAAGTTCTCACGGTCCTGAGTCTGAGGAGCAACAGAATTCTCAGAAAAATCTGTCAGATGGTGGACCGATTCCGGAACAGCCGGGGTTGGATGGGCAGTTGCAGCATCTACTGGGTGAGCTTCTCGATAGATTGGGTCCTAGACCTAATGGGGATCAGCTGGTTGTGAGGGAAAGAGAAAGGTCTCCAAGGCACAGGGGAGCTTCAGTTGAGCGGGATGCTTTATTAGCTGGTCATATGAGGGATTTAATGAGAACTCATCCACCTACCTTCGATGGCTCTGGAGGAGGGTTGGAAGCCGAGACTTGGTTAATTGATTTGGGCCGATGCTTCGCAATGCACCCCTACGGTAGTAATACCAAGGCTCGATGTGCTGTTATGCATTTGCGGGGTTTCGCGTCCACTTGGTGGCAGCTTGAGGAACAGAAGTTGCATATGGATATCAGTATGGTCACTTGGGAACTTTTCTTGGAAAGGTTCAGGACTTGCTTTCTCTCAGATCATTGGAGGCAGCGTAGGACAGATGAATTCCACGATCTTAAGCAAATGGCAATGTCAGTAGAACAGTATGAACGTCGCTTCTATGAACTAAAGCAGTATGCAGGGATTAGCCATGATGAAGGGATGTTGGTTCAACACTTTGTTCGAGGTTTGAACGCACGCATCAGTGGTGGTGTAAGGGTCTTCGAACCCAAGACCATGGAAGTATCTGTCGAGAAGGCTCGGTTGGTAGAGGAAAACTTGGCCATGGCTTTGGGTGGTCATGTAGGAGTACAGATTGGTAATGTACCCGCTCCTAGAGCCGTTTCGCAAGGAGGTCAGACTCAGTCAGCAGGACCTTCTAAGAGTCATTTTGGGCCTTCAAAAGGGGGTCAGCAGCAGCAGTCTCAACCAAAGCACAAGAATGTTACTTCCCAGCAAGGTGGTCAATCTCAGTTTCGCAAGGATCGAAACCGGAACCGTACCAGTTCGGGACAGCCTGCGTTGAGTTTTCAGTCCGCACCTAGTCGTGGGAGTTTCCAGCAATCGAATGCTCCGGCCAGAGGAAGAGGTTTTGGTCGAGGTTCTGGATGTTTCTCGTGTGGGCAGCAAGGGCATATTGCTAGGATGTGTCCTCAAAAGAGTGCTTCAGAGTTTAGTCAGAGACCAGCATTGTCCGAGCCGACAGTAGGTGATGCAGGGAGATCTCACCGAGTCTTCGCAGCGGTGGATAATCGGCAGGCGGATCATCAGAGTACCGTCATCGAAACTACAGGTTCATTACATAAGATTAAAATTTCAGTTCTATTTGATTCTGGTGCATCTGATTCTTTTATCTCTCCTTTAGTTGTTGAACGATGTAAACTGGGGGCAATAAAGCAAAGCGAAAAGTGGCAGGTTGAGTTAGCTTCAGGATCTAAGGTTGTGGTTGAGAAGCTTGTACAAGTTTGTAAGTTAGAGTTAGGGGCCATGTCAACTAAGGTGGATCTCAGAATCCTTCCACTTGGATCTTATGATGTAGTTTTGGGCATGGATTGGCTAAGCTCGCATCGTGCTTTGATTGATTGTCGCCGTAAGGCAGTACGGTGTATGGATGATTTTGGTGAAGAGGTGGAAATTGTGGGTGTGCAGAGGCCTGTCTCTCTGAGAATGATCTCAGCGATGCAGCTAAAAAGGTGTTTTCGTCAGGGTTGTCAGCTCTTTGCTATATCGGTTAATGACCTTGAGTCGGAGGATAGTCGGGAGTTGTCTTTGAATGATTACCCTCTTCTTGCAGAATTTTCGGATGTCTTCCCTAGTGAGATACCAGGTATGCCTCCTAAGCGAGAGGTGGATTTCAGGATTGATTTGGTGCCTGGGGCTGAGCCTATTTCTCGGGCTCCTTACAGGATGACCACTCAGGAGCTCCAAGAGCTTCGTCTACAGTTAGAAGAATTGTTAGCTAAGGGGTTTATCCGCCCTAGTGTCTCTCCGTGGGGAGCACCAGTGATCTTCGTCAAAAAGAAGGATGGGTCTCTCCGCCTTTGTATCGATTACCGGCAATTGAACAAGGTAACAGTAAAGAATCATTATCCCCTTCCCAGGATTGATGATCTCTTTGATCAGATAAAAGGGGCAAAGGTATTTTCCAAGATCGACCTTAAATCAGGGTATCATCAGTTGCGGATAGCAGAGGCCGATATTCATAAAACTGCGTTTCGTACACGGTATGGTCATTATGAGTTCACAGTGATGCCATTCGGGTTGACAAATGCACCTTCGGTCTTGATGAGTCTAATGAATGGGGTATTCCGAACTTTCTTGGATAGGTTCGTCCTCGTGTTTCTTGATGATATTTTGATTTATTCTAAGTCTATGGAGGAGCATGAGGTGCACCTAAAACATGTTTTGCAGTGCTTAAGGGACAATCAGTTGTATGCCAATTTGGCAAAGTGTGACTTTTATAAGACTGAAGTTCAGTATTTGGGCCATGTGATCTCTGAAGAGGGAATTTATGTTGATCGTACTAAAATCTAGGCTATCATGGATTGGCCCGTACCCACTAATGTCTCAGAAATTCGCAGTTTCATGGGACTAGCTGGGTATTATCGGCGGTACGTTCAGGGCTTCTCAAGAATTGCGCATCCCATCACTTCACTTCAGCGGAAGGGAAAGAAATTTCTTTGGTCAGAGCAGTGTCAGTTGGCGTTCCAAACCCTTAAGGAGAAACTGACTAGTGCTCCAATTTTGGCAGTGCCGGATCCTTCAGGTGATTTTGTGGTTTGTACTGATGCTTCATTGGAGGGTCTCGGAGCTGTGTTGATGCAGGATGGGAGAGTGATTGCCTATGAATCTCGGAAGTTAAAAGATCATGAACTCAATTATCCCACACATGACCTTGAATTGGCCGCAGTGGTTCATGCTCTGGTGAGATTTTTGTTAGGGCATCGGTTTGAGTTGCATACAGATCATCGAAGTTTGCAGTACATCTTCACTCAGCTGAATTTGAATGCAAGGCAGAGGAGGTGGATGGAATTTTTGTGTGAGTACGATTTTGAGGTTAAGTATATTCAGGGTAAGGAAAATGTGGTGGCTGACGCTCTAAGTCGGCGAAGGCATGAGGTTTCTGCAATGTCTCTTGAGGTGGATTTGAAGAGTCAGATTCTTGCAACCCTTCCTTCAGATAGTTGGTTTTCAGAGGTGAAAGCGGAGGTGGAATCAGGTAGAGCTTTGGAGGGGAAATTTGCTGGTTATTCGCTAGATTCGGATGGTGCTTTGCATTTCTTTGGGCGGTTGTATGTACCTTCTTCAGAGGGTCTTCGTACATTGATTTTGATAGAAGGTCATCGGGCACCTTACGCAGCTCATCCAGGAGTTAAGAAAATGTATGCGGATCTTCGTGCGCTCTATTTTTGGTCAGGAATGAAGCGGGATATCGCCGATTTTGTGGCTCGATGTCTTGAATGTCAGAGAGTGAAGGCTAAACATCATCATCCAGCAGGGTTGCTACAGCCTCACCTCGTTCCGGAATGGAAATGGGATGTTATTTCTATGGATTTCATCGTTGGGTTGCCTATGTCATCTAGACGGCATGATGCTATTATGGTCACAGTGGACAAATTGACTAAGGTAGCTCATTTTTCTCCTGTTCGATCGTCATATACGACATCTTATGTTGCTAAGGTGTTCATGAATGATATAGTTAGATTGCATGGGATACCGCGGAGGATCATTTCCGACAGAGATCCGGTATTCACATCTGCATTGTGGACATCTTTGCAGCAGTCTCTGGGAACGAAATTGAACTTCAGTTCTGCTTATCATCCTGAGACTGATGGTCAAACTGAGAGGGTCAACCAGGTGCTTGAGGATATGCTTCGTATGTATGTTATGGATCAGCAATCACGTTGGGAGGACTACCTATATTTGGTTGAGTTTGCATATAACAATGGGTACCATAGCTCTATTGGTATGGCTCCTTTTCAGGCTTTGTATGGTCGTCCTTGTCGTACTCCTCTGAGTTGGGATCGATTGGAGGATAGGGTACTTCTTGGGCCCGAGATGCTTAGAGATATGGAGCAGCAGGTGTCTCGCATTCGGGAGCATCTCGTAGCTGCTCAAGATAGACAGAAGAAGTATGCTGATGCTCATAGAATTGATCGGCAGTTTGTAGTTGGTGATCGGGTTTTCCTTTGAGTGCGTCCGCGGAAGAGCCCGATTCGTTACGGAAAGGGTTCGAAGCTTGCACCTCGTTTTGTTGGACCCTTTGAGGTGTTGGAGCGAATTGGACCTGTTGCTTACCGTTTAGCTTTGCCACCCAGTTTGTCGCGGATCCACGATGTATTTCATGTTTCTGTTCTTAGACCATATTTTCCTGATGTTACTCATGTTTTGGATTGGAATGCTCTTCAGGTTGAGGACGGGCAGCTGGCACTCGAGCCCGTGGCCGTGCTTCAGCGTCGGCGACTTACCCTCAGAGGCAGAGAGATTGATCAGGTGCGGGTTCAGTGGGACCCGAATGATGAGGCTTCAGCTACTTGGGAGGATGCCTCTCGTATCAGGGATTCTTATCCTTATCTTTTCACTGGCTTCCAGGAGTAAGCTCGATTTTAGGGGGGGAGGATGTAATACCCCTCATGCTACTATTTGATTTTTGACATTCACTGTGGTTTCTTATTGGTACATTGTGATTTGTGATTGATACTGTTGCTATTATGTGTGGTAGCTTAGACTATTACTATACTCTTATGGTGGCATGGATATTGTGATGACATTTTATTATGATCATTTGATGGAGATATTTGGAATGCAATAGACTATAGAATAGTAATTTATGATGTGGTGTAAAAGTTTATGATGATATGTTTTGGTGAGGGGACAGGTAGCATCACTCGTTCGCGAGCGCCCTGCTACGTTGTGAATCCTCCTCACAATGCTTTGATTTTATGTATATTGTATATCACTTTGTGGATGCAGGCTTTGCAGGAATAAGACTCGATTCCACCTATTTCGGTAGGTCTGGGTGAGCATAGAACCAACCCAACGGCAAGAAGTTGAATATTTGAGGTGACATGAAAAGTAACTCCGTACCAAGTTGTCAACAGTCTTGTATCTTTATGGTTTGTGCATATTAGTCTCCTTCATTTGTGTGGTTACATTGGTCTCTGTATGATTATATGATTTGTCTAAAATAGTGAATGGTCTTATGTGGTAATTTAAATAATTAAGTAATTGGTAAAATAAAAACATAAAATAATAATTAAATATGGCAATGAATAAATATTAGAAATAATAAAAGCATTGCATTTATTTGGAATCTCTCAATGGTTGATTTTAAATAAGTAAATATTTAATGAAGAATTGTGGAAATGAGGCATATTTATACATTTGTTGAAATAAAAGTTTATGTTATGAATTTAGAATTTATTTAGTTTTAATTAAATGCATGAAAATGAAAATGTTATATGGGAAAAGCATCAAAATGAAATTAGGGTAAAATATTATTTGATTTTTTGAATTATGACCTCTGGTATTCACGGGAAGAGGAATTGAAAGGACTTCTGGGCATGAAATTTATTAAGAGTTTCTCTTTGTTTGAGGGGATTTGGTTCGAATGCTGGGAAAATTCTATTTCCAATCATTTTCTTCTGTCTTTAGTACTTTTCTGTTTTGGAGAAATTAGGAAGAGGAAGGAAGATTTGGATCTGTTGCTGGAAGATTTGTAGCAAACAAATAGTGCAGCAAGAGGGGGGGGCAAGGCTTCTACAGTTTGCTGCAAGCGTAGGACGCCAGGTTCTACTCTTGTTAATTGTTATTTTCTGTTAAATAGGAATTGCTTTCTGTGTGTGAAATTTATATTTAGGGATGAAAATTAAATAATTGTAGAAAGAAAAATCTACTGGGGTTATGGTTAATTCAAGAATGTTTAAATCAGAAAATGTAGAATTGTTATTTATTTAATGAAATTCTTTGGGGTTTCTGAATTGTTGTTGATTAAAAAAGGGTTTTATTGTAATCTGGGAACAAACAGTAGTTTGCTGTCTCAAATTGTTTTAAAAAATATATATATAATAAAATATACATATGGGTAGGGACAATTTTTATTTCCAGTAAATCTCTGGGTGTGATATTCTGGTCTGTGTCTGCATTTTATTAAAACAGTCCTTCTATTTTTTTCAATTTGGCACACTAAATATGTAGTAGTATCTTTTCCCTGTTTTCTTTGAAAAATGTTCTTATCTTTGCATATATATATATATATATATATGGTATATATATATATATATATATATATATATATATATCTATATTCGAACTTATGAAATTTTTGAGAAAAAAAAATTTAAATCCGCCGAAATTTTCAAGTATTCAATTTTTGTTTATATTCATTACCTATGGCTGTGTGTGGGGGTCGGCCTTGGCCGTACCCACCACCCCGCCACCGGTCCGTGGGACAGCCTGCGGACTGTCCACGACAGTCCGTAGACTGCCACGGCCGGCGGCGAAAATGCGTTGGCTGTATTCGCTGGGGAATAAAATTCCCATATGAATTTTATATGTTAAGCTTTTATTTATTCCGCGAATTTTTATATGGTAATTTCTTTTGTGCGGATGTTTATCTTTATAAAGATATATATATATATATATATATATATATATATATTTGTATATATTTACATATATATTTATTAGTTAATTTAATTATTCTGTGTTTTCTGATAAAAAAAAATATATATATATAATTCAGTTCTGTGTACAATATACAGATATATATGTATTCAATTTCTTTTGATGAATATATTCTGTTAAATATAACTGATAGTTAAACAAAGGCATGTATGTATATATTCTGTTTTGTTTTGTTTCTGATTTAAATGATCTATTTTTTGTTAATTTAATTGTTAGTTAGAAGATAAATATTTACATTTAGATTTTGTTTCTTTTCTGATTAAAAATAAAGCAGAAATTGTTACCATGCAAATAATAGTAAAATAGTAAGAAATCTGTTTTGTTGATTTTTGTCAAATTACAACTCTTGAGAGGATAATGTTGATAGAAAAATCTAATTACGAAAGTAAAACAGCCTTGTTGTTTATTCTGGTTTTAGTATGACTGTATTTTAGGAATGGAATTTATTTTGGATTTCAACAAGTTATTTCTTTTATTTATTAACTCTTGTGGCCTTGTTGGGTTTGGACTTGTTATTTTATGGATGTGGGAACCCCTTTTATGTTAACTCTTTAGTCTTCCAGAGGAAGTTGGGTTTGTTGAATTTATATCTTTTTATCTTGAAGTTCTGTTGAGTTATGTTTATTAATGGGGTGTACCGAATTATGAGATTCTATTATGGTATTTTTACTTGCGAGATGGTTTATGCCTCGCGTATTACTTTGTTGTCATACTTTGATGATTATGTTTGGCATGGTACAACCCCCTTGTTTTGATGGGTCTCTAGGGAGAGTGGCTCCTCGTGGGGGCCGGCGCCCCGTTTAAGGGGAAGAGCTCAGGATAACCCACGAGTGAGTTAGTAAATAAGTGAAAACCTAATAATTATCTTAGGAGGGTTGGGTTGGGTAGTAATATCATTGCAAGATTTTAAAAATGGATGCCTCGTCTTCATTAGTGCTTCTGCAGACTAATGGAAGGCTGAGAAGGCCGTGGTTGGCAAGGTTGTGGCCTCGTCCTCACGAGAGGTCTACGGCTCCGCATGAGTCACCCTATGGACCGGCGCCTCCAGTTGGGAGGAAGAGCACATGACAACCATAGATGGGACCGGTGCCTCCATTTGGGAGGAAGAGCACAGGACAGCCCATGTAGGACTATGCGATGACACTCTCCCCTAGTAGCCCATGTGTTGTTTTATTGTGTTCCTCTGGAAGTGGGGTATGGGAATTGATTTAGATTGTTGTTTGAATTGATTTAAATTGATTTATAAGTATTACATCTTTAGCATGTATTGTATGATCTCATTTATATTGGGTTTGTCATCTTGCATCTTTAGGACATTGTGATTTGATGTTATTGGTTGCTCTTTTTAATTGGTGTATTGTGTGATGGATCTATGTTGGTACTTTTTATTTGGTTGTACCCTTTTGTTGTCATTCTTGGTCGGAGTTACTTCTCTGTCACCTCTTAGCACGGGGGTGGTCGGGTGGAACGTGCTCCGCACACCGTTGGGTTCCCCATCAGCGTTCGTGGCTTCAATCTTATCCAGTTGAAGATTTATTACAGTTGATCTCATTGTATTTTGATAACTTGTATATTGTATTCATCCCACATGTTTGGGATTCAGGATGTAACTTTATGGATGATGCAACATTGAAAGATGATGTAATGTAATTATTTACTTTGTAATTTTAATTGGCTATGAAATGTATTATGGGTTATCTTGTGATAGAATTTATGTATGTACTTATTTTATGATGTCATTATAGCTCCTTTTGATATCTTATGAAATGATGTTTAGTAATGTCTGTTTTCAACGTAATCCCGTGGGGGCCCCAAAGGACATGGTTGATTTTGTTGTTATATATGATCATTTAATAGTGATATGATGATTATTTATTTTCTTTTTAAAAAAAATAAAAATAAATTATTTGCGCTCTTTTGTTGTTTGTTCTTTGGGGCTTGCATGGCGGGCGTTACAATAAGTATTTAATTGATGATAGGTAAAGGAATTGTATATTTAGTTAAGTGAGTTGATTTGTTTCATGTTTAAATAATTGAGAGTTATTGCTATGTGAAATAATTAAATTAGAACATTGTTATTAAGGTTGTGTTATTAATGATAGTTATTTTGTAAATATAATTATTTGTAGTAAACAGGCTATTAATTGAACTAAGTGGCTAAGTTAAAATGAATGATAAGAAAGTTGAAATAATGCCTTATTTAAGGAATATTTTCATGGTTATAATGCTATGATTTATTGTTTAAAATGTGTCTTGATTATTGGATTAAGTGGTTATGTAATTGTTAAAGTTGAATGTCTTATGTGCAAGTTATTTAAGAATTTGTACCCTTGGGAAGTGTGTTTAGTATGTTGGTTTCTAGAGGCCTAAGAGGGGGTATATAATTGTATGAATGATCCCTATGATTGTTTAACCTTGGAAGTGCTTTAGCTATGTGTTGGTCACGTGTATTGTGTGAAATGTAAATCCTCAGGGTGTTTCCCTCCTATCTGTGTATGGATTCATGAGATTTTGTAATGTTATTCTATTGAAGGGTGTGCATATGTGTATTGAGTGAAATGAAAACCCTAAGTGTTGTACTATCTATTCATGATGGTGAATTGTGGCCATGGGTTGGAACATGGGTTTATGTTGTCATAATCGATGTTTATGTGATTACAATAAGTGTGCAAGATGGTTAATGCCTTGTTCTATGTATGGATTCATGTCATTATAATAAGTGAGCAAGATGGTTAATGCCTTGCTTGATGTGTAGGGTTTACTAGTTGCAAGTAGGGGGGTGGATCTCCATGGGGGAAAAAACCCAAAGTGGTGTCCAGGATAACCCATTGGAGGGTTTCTTAATCTAGTGATAACCTTAATAATTAATTAGGGGGATGGGTAGAATTCACATTAATCAAGATAATGTATGCTTCACTCATGGTTCAAGTGCTCGTTTAGGCTAGAGATGAGATGGGAAGGCATGGAATGGAAAGATCAACTGCCTTGTCCTCATGAAAGGTACATTGATTCTGCATGAGTTTGTATGGGGGTTGGGGATCAGGAGAGGCTACCAGGATAACCCAGGATGGGGGCCAGGGACCAAGAAGATCCGCCAGGATAACCCATATCAAGCTATGTGATGACACTCCTCCCTATTGCAGTCTAGCATTCCCTAGTTCTATTTCCCTTTCTATTGTGTGAGTGCCTCTGGAAATGAAGTGTTGTAGTGTTGTTGGTGTTGCTAGTAGTGTTATGTTGGAGTCCATGTATAACCCTTGATTGTGTTAGCTTGTTACTTTCCTGACTGTCTATATGATGTGGAACCTTGTGTTATCTCCTAGCATGGGGGGTGGACCTTAGGGTTCCACATGGTCGGGAGGTTGGTGCTTTTTCCTCCTTTGGGTATTTTTGTTGCATGTTTGTGTGTGTGGAGATTGTTCATTGTGTTGTCGACTCCATATTTTGTTCCTGTTTGAGAAGGAAAAATTTCATGTATTTGTATATTGGATTGTATATTAGTTGTATCATTTACTGTAATATGGTGTAATCTTCCCATGTGTACTAGGGGAAGCATTATTATAATTATTGTAATTATTGTAACGATGTAACAATCATTGATGAATTCTTCTTGTAATGAATACTATAAAGTAATGCATCTTGCATATATTAGTTGGTTAGAAATGATATTTAATGTTGATTATCCATTGACATGTTATGGAAGTAAGTAATGTAGAAACATTTTAATGTGGTTCCTTGAGATGAAACTTGCATGTAGATGAATTGTGTTATCTTAGTAGTTGATGAAATAACCCTAGTTATCTTGATAATTAGTTTTGTGAGTAGCGCAGTCAAGGATCCTTAGAGGACCTAGGCTTAGATTATTATGTCATGTTATGTTATGCATTCTATAGTTGTTTTAAAAAAAATTGTTTCGTTATTTTGACCTAGTGTACTATTTTCCTCTAGGGTTCCTTGGCGGAGGCATTATAGTAAAACCTAGATCTAGGGTTGAATTACTTCATATTTCAAAAGGATTATTATGTCAAAACATCAAGTTCACCAAAATGTAACATAGGAAAAAGGGAACCCTAATTTTAGTGCATAAAACCTAGGATTGCTTTTGCTCCTTTTTCCAAGGTACATTAAGATTTAGATCAACAAGGTGTGTAGATTGAATTTCAACCATGAAGGTGAGCCAATAAGACCTAGATCTGCATCTTATTGGGGTTTGGAATGGATTGGAATTGATTTGATATGATTAACCTAATTAGACCATGTGACCTAATATGTAAAATGCAATAACTTGACAATTAATAGAATAAAACAATAAGTTGCAAGTAGATTTGGGAAATGTAGAGGACTATGTACCTTCTCATAAAATTTGGTTATGATTACTGTAGAGGGATAGATTCACCCTAGGGTGAATAGGTCCTTGTATTCTACTTTTTCTCTATTTTTGAGATCCTCTAATGACAAATTTGATATTTTGATTCCCATTTGTAGAGTTGTTGGAACACTGTCAGATAATTTTGTTGATGAGTTTATGTGAGTTGACAAGATGTAGGATATCAATTGCAACAATGAAATTTTTTTCTTGAAGCTTCCTTCAATCCTCTTCAAATCTGAAATCTGTACATTCAAAAAGAGAATAGATGTTGTGCTATTTAGGGGCTTTCCTTATTCAAACCTCATGTTAGTGTTTTCACTTCCACAATATCAATGTCAATGATAAAATGACAATGTATAGGAAGGAATGATGAAATAAAAAAGTGCTACAACTCACCACTCTTCAATGGATTCCTTGAAGGATTTAAGTCATACACATCACTTCAAGGTCTTGGATCTTTCTTGCTTGATTTATTGAATTGTTTTAGATACCTATAAAATGGGGTTAGCCTTAACAAAACAATGATAATATAACAACATGAACTCATACACTTTGAGATGATGTTTGGATCTTGAATTGTTGTAATAAATTATTGAAATGTTTCTCTTGACTTCCTCTTGAATGCTCTTGATGTTCACCTCTTGCTAGATAATGCTTGATAATTCTAGATAGATTTCAAATGATGCAATAACTAGGTATTTATAGGAATTTATTCAATTTCCCAAAAATTAGATCCTAATGGTTAACCTTTGCAACTTGAATTTTGAATGTTAAAATGTCGATATCAACATATCCAAAATTGGTCCCAAGAAACATAGGGGAACCCATACGCCCTAGGGCGAATGGGTCTTGACCTTATTTTCCAAGACATTAAGTGTTGGGGGAAAAATATTCATTGGATGCATTTGTTGAATACTTGCAATTTCTCAGAAAATGGTAAAAATGAGTTATAGAATGAATAATATATGAAATTAGGGACCCAATTAGGCTCGATAATTTAGGGGGAGAAAAACATAGTGTGAAAATTTCAAGGGTGATAATTTATGCCAGTATGTACCCTATACCCTCAACCCTATACTTAAACCCTAATCCATCAACCCCATACCTTAAACCCTAAACCTTACACCCTCAACCCTTAACCCTATGCCTTAAACCCTCAGCCCATACCTTAAACCCTATACCCAATATACACTAGACATTTAACTTTATACACTATCCTAAACCCTAAACCCTATACCCTATACACTTAACCTTATACACTCAACTTTGAGAATTATCCCTCAACCCTCAACCTTATACTTAAACCCTAATCCCTTAACCCTCAAACCTACACCTTAAACCCTAAAGCCTACACCCTCAAACCTCATCCCTATACCCTATACCCTCAACCTTATACCCTAAACCCTACAATCTCAACCCTTAACCCTATACCTGATATCCTCAACCCATACCCTAAATCCTATACCCAATATCCTAAACCCTAATCCCTATACCCTAAACACTTAATCTTTTACAATCAACCTTCAACATTATCCCTCAACCATAAATCCTCAACCCTATAACCTATACCCTCAACCTTATACTTAAACCCTACACCCTCAACCCTCAACCCTATACCTTAAAACCTAAACCCTACACCCTTAAACTTATACCCTAAACCCTAAATGTTGTCCCCCAACCCCATACTTAAACCCTAAACCATACACTATAAACCCTTAACCCTATACCCTAAACCCTATACACAATATCCTAAACCCCAATCCCAATACCCTATACACTTAACCTTATACCCTCAACCTTGAACATTATCCCTCAACCGTAAACCCTCAACCCTCAATCATATACTTAAATTATAAACCCTTCATTTAGCCTTGTACCCTAAACCCTAAACCCTCAACCCTAAACCCAATACCCTATACTCTATACCCAATATCCTAAACCCTATACTCAAACCCTAAACCCTACACTCTCAACCCTTAACCTTATACCTTATACTCTCAACCCTATACATAATATCTTAAACCCTAATCCCTATACTCTATACACTTAACCTTATACCCTCAACCCTAAATATTATCCCTCAACTATAAACGCTCAGCCCTCAACCTCATACTTAAACCCTAAACCCTACATTCAACCTTGTACCCTAAACCCTAAACCCTGAACCCTAAACCCTATACCAAATATCCTAAAACCTAATATTTATACCTTATACACTTGACCCTATAATGTCAACCCTACATACTACATGGTCTTAGCTAATTTCTCACCGAAGTGATTTTTAAAATACTAAAAATAGTTAACATTTTAGGGGGGGCACAACTAACAATATGTTATATTTTTTTGAAAAAATATGACCGATTTGTGTGGGCCCCCTTTTTGAACCCCTTAATATCTATCATTTAAAAAAAAAATAGTTTAGAAAGTAGATTTGGAGCACTATGACCCTTGTTTTTGTTGCATCTTAAAATTTTGAGTGCAACTATATTCAATTTCTCATCTAAGGTCAGTATTTCCTTATTTTAGAAAAAAAAGTGGCCGCTTAAGACCCCTTTTTGTCCCCCCATCTTTGTGAACTTACCCAAAAAATTCCTCCCATATAGGATCTAGTGGATTCAAGATGAACATAAGATACTAGTAAGTGAATAATGTTTGGTGGAATTTCACATAGGATTGTACAATGATGAAGTTTTGGGTGATATTATTCTAATGGATGTATTCCATAAATTTTTGGGAAGACCATGGTATTATGATAGAAATATAATTCATTATGGAATAAATAATACTAACACTGTGACCTCAAATGGAAAAAATCATATCCTTATACCTTTAGAAGAAGAGAGTAAAGTGAAGTGTGTGGTAATACTAAAAATTGTTTGGTTGATGAGAGAATTTTTTGGGATGGACTAAGAAATAAGAATGTGTGTTTTCCTTTATTCCAAAAAGGTGTGACACTCAAAATACCACCACAAATGAGGAAGAACCACAACAAAAGGAAGTCACTAAATTATTGATGGATTATCAATATATTGTGTTGAAGAATGTACTAGAATGATTGGCACTAGTATGTAGTATCAATCATCACATGGATCTTATACTAGGAACTAGTTTTCCAAATAAAGTGGTGCATAGGATGACACCAACAAAAAATATGGAGTTAAATAGACAAGTACAATAGTTTCTAAGGATAGGATTGATTAGAGAGATTCTAAGCCCATGTGTGGTACCAACAGTTTTAGCACCAAAGAAAGACGAGGAATGAAGGATGTGCATAGATTCAAGATCTATTAAGATCAATATCAAGTATTGATTCCCATTGCCAAGGGTGGATGACATTATGGACTATTTGAGTGGTGCAAAGTATTGAATGAAAATATTGACCTGATGAGTGGGTATCATCAAGTTAGGATTATACAGGGTGGTGAATGGAAGACTTCATTCAAAATAAATGAGGGTTTTTATGAGGGGTTATTCATGTATTTTTGGTTAACTAACACACCAAGAACATTCATGAGATTGATGAATGAGGTATTG
Source organism: Sequoia sempervirens (assembly GCA_007258455.2). Taxonomy (NCBI): domain Eukaryota; kingdom Viridiplantae; phylum Streptophyta; class Pinopsida; order Cupressales; family Cupressaceae; genus Sequoia; species Sequoia sempervirens. The sequence goes on along the minus strand of VDFB02000017.1, from coordinate 301,775,769 downwards.
AAGATATTTCTAGGTAAGTTTGTTATTATTTACTTGGATGATATTATGATTTTGAGTAAGACTAAAGAAGAAAATTGTTGGCACATTAGGAAAGTAGTATAGAGATTGAGAGAAATTTTTTATTGATAAACATAAAGAAATGTAGTTTCATGAGGATACAATTAGTATATTTGGGTTTTATTATATTTCTAGAAGGACTGAATATGGATATAAAGAAAGTAAGAGAAATTGTTAAATGGTCTACACCATTAGACATCATAGAGGTAATATATTTTCATGGACTAAAAATATTTTTTAAGAAGTTCATTAGGAATTTTAATGCCATATATGCATCGGTGAAAGAAATAGTGAGGGGAGATTAGAAGGAGTTTAAGTTAACATTAGGAGCACAAAAGAGTTTTGAGATACTAAAGTAAAAAGTAACAAAGTAGCTAGTGTTAGCACTACTTGATTTTGATAAAGTATTTTACATTGATTACGATGCTAGTAGAATTGTGATATGGTTAGTTATGAGTCAAAAAGGGAAACCAATAGCCTATTTCAATGAAAAATTGAATGATGCAAGGAAGAGATACTTATTTTATTATTAGGTGTTCTATGTCATAATCTAATCCTTGAAGAAGTGGAGACAATACCTACCGCCGAAGGAGTTTGTGTTGTACATTGACCATCAAGCCTTAATGTATTTGATCAATCAAGGAAAGATGAATCAAAGACACATGAGATGGGAAATTTTCACGCAGACTTGTATATTTGTGTTGAAGCAAAAAATCAAACAAAGTTGTAAATGCATTGAGTAGAAGTTGGAACCTAAATTAATAGAAATGATGATATAAGTAATGGGATTTGAAGAGCTCAAACACATGTATGAATATGACCTAGATTTTGTAGAAGATTGGAAATAAATTAGGGATCCAATTATAATAGGCATGAGTAAGTGGTTGGATTATTTCATTCAAGATGTCATGTTATTAAAAGGGAGTCAATTGTGCATCCCTAGGAGCTCAATGAGGGAGAACTTGATTAGGGATAAATATAGTGGTAGATTAGAAAGATACTTTGGCATTGATAGCATAGTGAATTTGTTAATTGAACATTATTTTTGGCCTAAAATATATAATGATGTAAGGAAGTTTGTCCAAAGGTGTAATAATTGTCAAATTTACAAGGGGAGTAGTCAAGATACTAGATTGTATCAAACTTTAATAGTATTAGAGAGACCTTGGTAGGATAGCAACATGGATTTCATATTGGGACTACCAAGGACACAATGGGGATATGACACTATATTCATGGTAGTAGACAAGTAAATGACACATTTCATTCCTTTTAAGAATACTCATGATGTTGTACATGTTTTTGACCTATTTTTCAAGGAGTTTATGAGATTTCATGAATTACTATGGAGTATAGTCTCAAATAGGGACACAAATTTCACAAGATAATTTTGGAAAACATTATGTAAGAATATGATTGACCTAAAATTAAATTCAATATTTCACCCTTAGACTGATGGACAAACATAAGTGGTATACTAGATTTTGGGAATTTTTTTACAATGTTTAGTGGGAGATAAGCCAAGAAATTTAGATATAATTCTACCATAAATAAAAATTACAAAAAAAAACTCAGTGAACAAAATTATGGGAAGACACCATTTAGAATTTTGACTAGATTACAAACTAGAGGAATGATGAAACTTAAATATATTAATAAATAAAACAAAAGGAGTGAGGAGACACAAGAATTTGCAGGATACATGAAAATAAACAACAATCAGGTAAGGGAGCACTTGGAGAGAATGAAAAAAAAGTACAAGGTACAAGAAGATGTAAAGAGGAGACAAAGAATTTTCTATTGGGGATGAGTTCATGGTATATCTTAGGAAGGACATATTTCCATTGGGTACATGTAACAAGTTAAAGATGAAAATGTTTGGTCCATGTAAGATTCTCAAAAAATAGATTTGGGAAATGCCTATGAGGTTAAGTTACCAAAATTACATGGTATATCACCTATATTCACTATCATGGATCTCCATTAGTACCATGAAGTATAGTAAAACAATAACACTACAAAATTTTACTTAGAAGAATAGCTACCACATAAACTACAAGAGAAAATAGAACAAATTTTGGATAATAGAATTGGACACAACACTAGAAATAGGTAGTATGGAGAATAAGTAATCAAGTGGAAATGAAGTCCAATAGTACACACATCATGGATTTCACAAGATGAGGTGAAGCACCTTGGATTTCCCTTAGAACCAACAAAGTGCAAGACTTTCTTTTCAAATAACCTTGGGTGTTTGATGCAAGAGCATCCTAGAGTAACCTACCACATTTCACTAGATAGAATCTCATTATGGCTCATGGAAGAGAAATAGAGTTCTATAATAGCTAACAAATATCACATCCAAATCTTAGGATTTTTGGATCAAAGTACAAAAAGTTATCATTGTCAAAATATCATAGTTTAGAACAATCAACAACCAATTCATCGGGCAAGGCTTGTGGAACCTTTTCTTGCCTTTTAGTGTTCAACCCAACATACCTCAAGGCAATGTGGGACTAGAGGGACTAAAAAATAACCAAATCATTTTTCAACAACTATTCCTTCACCTACAAATTTTAGTTGACTTACATGTTAAATTGGCCATCAAGATTTGGAACACCTTATGGTCAATGTGGATCATTCTAAATCTTGGAGCTGATATATAAACACCCCTAGAATTCATTTGGAAGGAAATTAATAAAAATAATCAATATCAAGAGGATAGTAATTCGTAAGCTAGTTCTTGATAGTAGTAAAGTAGTAGACTGATAGTAGTTATTATTGTCATATCTTGCATGTAAGATTATAATAAGCCTATGGTGGCCTATGAGAAAGTCTATATTTGTAATTTATATGTGACAAACCAATGTTCCAATTGTAACCATTCTATGATATTGAATCAATGAGAAGTTATTTTTTATTTTGAGTTGATTTCATTATGTCAACTCTAAGTTGTATGATCAAACAATCCTTTCTCTGTACTCTCCATCCATGACTTCACCAAGTCAATAGGTAATTCCAATTCATATTAATGTTTATAATAATGGAAAGGTATTATTTTTTTTGAACTTATTCATGATTACCATATATTTAGAAAATACTTAATAAATGGAATAAAACTATGTGAATAAATATTGGCATGCTGGTATTACACACGCATACATGAAATCCATAACAATATTTTCTTGTTTACACAATTCATATGTCAATTCATAATATTGTTTATAATATATGGAAAGGTATGAAATATTTTAAACTTATTCATGATTACCATTTATTTAGAAAATACTTAATAAATGGAATAGAACTATGTGAATAAATATTGTCATGCTCGTATTAGACACACACATAAATTCCATAACAACATTTTTTTGTTTACACAATTTTACATTATTTATATTATATTACACATGGTAATATAACATGCATATTCAATGATAATGCACATTCATATGCAATGAAGAGAACACCGCATTACATGAGTGAAGAAAAGTATACATGATAGGTGAAGCAAAATTCATTCCTCACACCCTATGATGATGTAATCATCTTACTTTTAGGATATTTCATCACTATCTGTGTCACCTCAAGGGAGAACCTCCATGAGTTATGTTACCTTTACGCTCCTATGCGAATATGGGTCAATCACACCTCCAAAGAATGACCTAAAATAATGGCTAAATTAAATACTTAACTAAAAAAATAAAGATAATTTATTGCAAGAGATTAATTAAATAATTATACAAAATTTATTTAAATAATTTCTACTATAACAAGGAATAAGTTCTACCATATTCACTTTTTAATTTTAAATTTTTATCTCCAGAAAGTAAATTAACTTACTAACTAGGGGAAACGTTTCAAACAACAATTAAACATGAAATTTAACTAATAATAAATAAATCAAAATTTAATTTATAACTATTAATTCAAAATATAAGTTCTTCCCTTTCGAACCCTTTAGGTTCTTGATTTTATATTCAAACTTAGTTTCCAAAATAGCATTTATATTTTGCTAAAGGTAGCTTTCTTACAAAGGTGTAGAGCAATACTATTTTTATTTGATGATATAATTAGTTTCCTATTTATCTATTATTTGTAGTTATTTTATGTTATATTATTTATTTTTTTGTCACTAATGAGTTAGTATAGTTTAACTAATAGATTTAGTAATACAATGCCCATATTAAATAAATATTTATCAATCCCTAATATTTTAAACCTAAACAAGCTACTTTGGGTTAACCTTAAATATAAGTTATACCTTTGAAAAATTCAAATATTGGGTATGTGCATGGAAATAAGAAACCAAAAGGGGGTCAAAAGAGGATAATTTAGAAAAAAAATAATAAAATATAATCTTTGATAAGAAATTGAAGATAACCACACTCAAAATTTAAAGATTTGACAAGAATAAGAGTCATAGTGATCAAAATATACTTTTTGAACTATTATTTTTTAAAATAGTGGAGATTAAGAGGTTCAAGTAAGGGGAGCACACAAAGTTCTTATGTTTTTTTCAAAAACATATAACATAATGTCTAATATGCTCCCCCCAAAATATCAACTTTTCTCAAGTATTTCAAAAATCAATTCAGTGGAAAATTAGCTAACATCATGTAGTTTATACCTGATTTTATACTAATTTTTGAATCAATATCTAACTTTTTTAATCAATTTACAAAGTGGAAACATCTTGAAAAATGGAAAATTGAGCATGTCCCCCCACTTATTGAAAATTAATAAAAAATCAAATTTTTTAATATGTATAGAATAATGTGTAGAATGTAAAAGTATAATTTGTTTTAAATTTGGATCGATGGATCTAAAAAATGACATTAAAAATACTATACATATGTTATTGGAAAAAAAGACATTGAAAAAGGAAATTCAAGATCAAAAACTTAACATATCCAAACTTTAGGAAAAATACATGGTTAGAAATTTAAGAGAGAGCTTGATGGTTTGATTATATAGGGAAAAAAAGTTTTGAAGGGACCCAAAACCCTTTACAACTTAAGATACAAAATGTTGCTTAAAAGAAACTACAATAAGACACCAATAGCATACCAAAACCCAAAATAACAAAACTAAAAGGGTGTTGTACAAGAGATAAAATAGTAAACTAGCAGTAGCACCCAACAACATCAAAACAACTAAACAATAGGAAATAAACCGAGACCCAGCTTAAGAGAGAGCTTGATGTTATTGTGGCACTTTTTTAGATTAATATTGAAAAATGTGCAAACATAATGGAGAACACGTTTGATATTTAAAAACAAAATTCATATTTTTTAGAAAAAACACCTTTGGGCATTGACAATTAATTTCAACACTTTCGGTTGGTTTCCTAATGCAAATCCAACTCTAGGGGTTAGAAATTTCTAAAGAAACTAATAATATGAACACATTATAACATGCTTGTGTTATAATGTGAGGATGTTTCTTTACAATTAAGAAACATTAAATGATCAAAAAAATGTGTATCCCATGATTTTGGAACCTATATAAGAGCGAATTTTCACCCCATGTGCAAATCCCATTTTTTCCTTTATCCACTTTAGAAAACCAAGTTTAGAGGCTTAATTCCACCTAAGCCTATTGCTTGCATCACACTTGGCACTTGTTTTGAGCGTCGGTGGAGGCGTTTCTTTCGAGGACACCCGCATGATGCGCAGGCATCCGCGTGACACACTTATGTCCTCGACAGATTTCTGCGTCTAGAGCCTATAAAGGCGTTACACTTCCCATTGGGGGTCAATTTGTAATGCCCTCCTCGGCCGACAAACCCGAATATGGCTATTTATCTTCATCTCTTCTTCATATTCACTCCTTCAACAAGCATTTCAACTCTTCCTCCACGTTCTAGCTTCACTCTACCCCTCTCTTAGCCCTCCAAACACTTTACACTTCACAGTAGCAACATCAACACTCCACCACTTCAATAGAGAAAGTGTGGAACAAAACACCATTGCAGCAGAGGCTTGAGTTCCTCTCATTTTCTCCCCCATTAGCCTTGAGTGCTCTTGGTGGAGGTGGTAAGCTTTCACTCCTCTCCTTTATTACTTGATTGAGTAGCATAACATTGTTTTGTAGTGCTTTAGTACTCTTTACTTCATTTCTATTTCTATCTCCATCCATCTAGTTGTCCGTGGAGGTGGCAACACCAAAACAGGGTCTGATTGAGGCAGGCCCCTATACAGCCACCCAACAATTTCCCTCTCTCTCTTGTGTGTAGGTTTTGAAGAAATTTGTTTGGTGGAGGCTTCATCACCCACATGGTCATAAGTATTTATTTCCTTTCTTCTCCTTACCTTTGTCATTTCTACTTCTTTATCTCAGTTCTATCACTTTTTGCTATTTTATTGTATTGTGGTTTTTAGCATTTAGAGTAGAAGTGGTTATTTAGGAATTTTTTGAGATAAACTCACTCTCTGGTCCATACAAGATGCCAGCGTGTCTCTGGGATGCTAGTGCGCCACTTTGTCATCTATATTCTATGCTGACGTCTTGTGGCCGAGAGCCTCAGTTTGTCCAGAAAATATCTATGACCTACTCTTTCAGAATTTTGAAACTTTCGCGTTGTTCCATTAAGGTAGTATAGGGTAGTTCACCCCATGAGGATCTCTGAAGGAAGAGAACTCATGAGTAGTGAACCCCCCTATATCACATTTTGGTGAGCTCGATATGAAGAACAGTATTCTTCAAAAAACTAGGAATTTATTTACCCCTACTTGGTGGGGTCATAACTTTTGACTTGGTGTTCGAAATTCAGAACCATTTGCACCGTTGGAAAGGTCTCCTAGAGAACTAGTTCAATCCTTAAAATACTAGTGCCTTCAGCAATCAAATTTTAGTGACTGACCGAAGTTCCGACCTCAAATTTCACTCCAGAGACCTCCGAAAACACGATTTACTAGAACATAGAAAATACCGAAAAAAATTGTAATGGATTTAATATCTTCTTTTATTAGTTTTGTATCTAACTTTGTTCAAAATGTAAATGATATTCCATTCCATGTGTGTGATGGTGACTTGGCTCTACCCATGTCACTTGGTATCTTTGATCCTTCTTACGAAAGTCCTCGTACTTCAGAGGATATTTTGTTGCAAGAAGATGAAATCATTGATACCTTTCTTAGTATTACTCTACCTTCTATTCATTCCAATTCATTCTCTTTTGGAGATGATGCATTTTTGAATGATGAATCTTCCCCTCATTCCAATGCACCCTCTTGTTGAGATGATGCATTCATGAATGATGAATCTACTCTTCATTCCAATGGACTCTCTTCTAGGGATGTTGCATTGGTGGATGATGAATCTCATCTTTGTTCTAATGCACTCTCTTCTAGGGACGTTGCATTAGCAAATGATGAACCTCCTTCCACATCTAATTCTCCTTGGATCAGTGTTGAGAATGTTTCTCCAAATAATTATTTCACATTTGATCCTATTTGGATTGATGTTGAGAATATGTATTCAAATAATTGTTCTAGTTGTGATGATTCAATAAATGTGATCTATGTCTTTGCCACCCCTCAAAGGCCTAAGAGACTAGTCATTTATGTGACTCTAGCTAGTCCTTCCCCTAAAAGGGTTTGTTCCATTGATGGTATTCCATTGATGGTGTTCCATTTAATGGTGGTTCTCCTAATCTTTCTAAGGCTCCCTCTTATAGATAGGTAGCCCATAGTTATGAGAATAGATCAAATAAACAACCAAGTTTTCTTCAAGGTTCTAAACCTACAACTAAAGCACCTAGTGATAACGATCTTTTCAAGCAACCTCAGATTGACTCAGCTAAGATCTCACTGTAGGACTTGCTTTAGTCTGCTCTGGTTTATCAAAGTATGCTTCAAGAAGCCTTGCAAAAGATCCTCTCACCTTCTTCCTCTAGGCCGACAAATGCTAATGCGTTGATGGTGTATATTCGTGTGGATTCACTGAATATCACATTGTATCTGTAAGAGCTCCCATCTCTAGAAGTACAGAAGCAAGTGGACCCTCTAATGATCATAGTCAAAATTAATAAAATTTGTATTAGATGTACTCTCATTGATGCTAGTTCGGTGCTCAATGTGTGTATTATTGATCTATTGCCTAAAATTAATATTGACTCATCTTCTATTAATGCTACTTTTGTTGTTATTCGTGGGTTCAATAATGTTGTGCGACAAGCTCTAGGTACAATAGTGTTACCTTTGCATCTTGGACCCATTACCATACCTACCCTTGTATATGTTATGGTAAAAAAGTTACCTTATAGCCTTCTTCTTGGTAGACCATGGATTCATGCTATGGGTGCAGTTCCATCTACCTTACAGAAGTTTATTAAGTTCATTTGTAATAATAAGGTAGTCATAGTCAAGGATGACCCTAATGCTATGCACTTATGTGAAATGGTAGCTGCTGGTCAAGCTTCAGTTGTGCCTACTCTTATTCCTCCAGTGTCTTCTAGTGTGTTGATATTTACTCCTGCAGTACCTAATACGTACAAAGGATACTCTTGAGATAAATTTCCCTAAGGGAGACCCTTCTAAAGCAAGGAGTCCTAAGTGTGCTCCTTCTACCTCTTTTCAAAAGAATGCATGTCTTGGTGATGATTGGGGTTCCTTATACTTTATAGATTTCTTTATTCAGAAATATAAAGTTGACCCGATCCACTTAGACCTTCTGATAACATCATCCAAACCTGCTATCGAAGATGGTTACTCTTTTGTATTGCAGGGTAAGTTGAATGCAAATTGTAATGTTCTTGGTGTTGATCCTCCTTATGAGGAAGATGATCACACTTATGTTAAAGAGGTTAATGATATTAGTCCTATCAAGAAGGATGATAGTAATCTCATAAAGAAGCATAATCCCCATTTCCGGAATGATGCTCTCTATGGAGATCCTCCTCTTTTGTCTTCTATCTTCGTATCTTCTTCTTGTAAGCAGTCAAACCTTTCTCCACAAGAGAAAGGGTTGCTACCTACTCCTCATTCTTTATCTAAGCAAGAGAATATCTTGTTGAGGCTTCTAAAATCCAACTTGATTACTCTTCCTCCTACGCACAAAAAACCTCATGACAAAGAAAAGCATCCTTTCTATGCATACCATTAAGTGCTTGGCCATTCCACTAGTGAATGTAAAGCCTTGAAGGACAAAATTCAACATCTTCATGATTCAGGTGCCATCAAACTCCCATTTGATTGACGTCCCTGCCTTTACTTTGCATGTCAAGTGATATCGAGGTTTACCTCTATCCTGTTCTAAGTATTTTGCATGGTTCTCCTCCCCTGTATTTTGGGGACAGTGATAACTTATTCTAAAGATGTGTGTCCTTCTTAAGGACCCCTCTCTTTGCTATCTCTTTCAATTAAAGCATCCCTTAAGTGGACCCCTTTTCTCTTTTGAAGGTTTCTTGAGGGACCTCTTTGAAAGCCTTTCTTTACCTCAAATGAATTCTTTCACATCTAGCTTGGGGGTAGCCCGACTAGGCTTGTTTCATATCTTCGCATCTAGCTTGGGGGCAGCTTGACTAGACCTTACTTTTCAAATAGCATGTCCCTTGAGTGGACCCCTCTCCTTTTGAAGGGTTCCCAAGGGATCCCTTTGAAAGTTTTATGGTCTACGTGACCGACTACTTTTAGACATGTTCTATCTATGGGTAGACATGTCATCACTTTAGACACACTCTATTTGCAGGTAGACATGTTGCTACTTTAGACATGCTCTATCTATGGATAGAAGTGTTGTTGCTTTAGACACATTCTATCTATGGGTAGACATGTCACCGCTTTTGATGTGTTCTATCTGCGGGTAGACGTGTCACCGCTTTTGACATGTTCTATCTATGGGTAGGCGTGTCGCCGCTTCCTGACTCTGCAGAGTCCACTTCTTGAGGTTTCCTTCATGTGAGAGTTCTTGAAGGATACCTTCCTTGTAGGTCTGCAGGTCTATAAGGTGCTTTCTCAGCTTCTTCCATGTGAGAGATCTTGGGGGATGCCTCCTTGAAAGTTTGCGGGCTTGTGAACTACTTACACTTTTACTCGGTGATACAATTTTCCTCCTCAAGCGGGGTTTACTTTTATCACCTCTTCTGTGATATGAGTTATCCTCCTTGAGAAAGGTTTGCTTTTATCACAAAATTATCTTGTGGTGTGGGTTCTACTCCAAAGCGAGTTTTTCTTTTACCACATGATTTGTTCATCTCTCTGTTATCTCTTGTATATACCAGATCAAAGATCTACATCTTCTTCATCCTAAGTATATGCTCTTTCTTTAGCTTCATAGTTCTACAGAACTACGAAGTCCTCTTTTGAACCTACACTCTCGAGTTCACCAAATCATGATCTGCTTCCTTGATAGTTTAGGTATACATTTCTAACTGTACTCTTTCTTGATCTACTTTACTGAGTACTCATCAATGTTCATGCTCACTAAAGTGGGGGAAAAATGTATAAGAGAGAATTTGCACCCCATGTGTAAATCCCATTTTTTCCTTTATCCACTTTATAAAACAAAGTTCAGAGGCTTAATTCCACCTAAGCCCGCTGCTTGCATCACACTTGGCACCTTTTTTGAGCATCAGTGGAGGTGTTTCTTTCGGGGATGCCCACATGACTTGCAGACGTCCACAAGTGCGCTTATGTCCCTGACAGATTCCCAGGTATGGAGCCTATAGAGGCATTAAACTTCCCATTGGGGTTCAATTTGTAATGCCCTTTGTGGCTGACCGACTCGAATATGGCCATTTATCTTCATCTCTTCTTCATATTCACTCCAACGAGCATTTCAACTCTTCCCCCACTTTATAGCATCACTCTACCCCTCTCTTAGCCCTCCAAACACTTTACACTTCATAGCAACAACATCAACACTCCACCACTTTAGTAGAGAAAGTGTGGAACAAAACACCATTGCAGCAAAGGCTTGAGTTCCTCTCATTTTCTCCCCCATTAGCCTTGAGTGCTCTTGGTGGAGGTGGTAAGCTTTCACTCCTCTATTCTATTACTTGGTTGAGTAGCATAACACTATTTTGTAGTTCTTTAGTACTCTTTACTTCATTTATATTTCTCTCTCCATCCATCTGGCTATCTGTGGAGGTGGGAACACCAAAATGGGGTCTGACTAAGGCAGGCCCCTATACAACCACCCAACAATTTCCCTCTCCCTCTTGTGTGTAGGTTTTGAAGAAATTTGTTTGGTGGAGGCTTCAACACCCACACGGTCATAAGTATTTCTTTCCTTTCTTCTCCTTACCTTTGTCATTTCTACTTCTTTATCTCAGTTCTATCACTTTTTTCTATTTTATTGTATTTTGTGGTTTTTAGCATTTGGAGTAGAAGTGGTTATTTAGGAATTTTCTGAGATAAACTCGCTCTTTGTTCCATACGAGATGCCAGCTTGTCTCTGGGATGCCAACGGGTCGCGTTGTCATTCGTATTCTGCGTTGACGTCCAGTGGCCGAGAGCCTATCAATTTGTCCAAAAAATCTTTGTGACCTGCTCTTTCAGAATTCTGAAACTTTCGAGTTGTTCCATTGAGGTAGTATAGGGAAATTCACCCCATGAGGATCTTTGAATGAAGAGAACTCATGAGTAGTGAATCCCCCTATATCATAGAACCATATGATCTATTTTTCCCTAATTTTGAGAACTTTCAATCATTGTTTGACAAATGTATCACCTTTTTATTCTTTCATTGTCATAAAAGATTAAAACTGCATGTTTTAAAATTTAATTTGATAATCTAATTAATTATTTTACATCTTGAAGAACTTGATTGATTTTTTAATGTTTTGAAGAGCTTGAATGATTTTCTTCATGTTTTTTATTTTATTTTAATAATATTCAATTACTTTAACCAATTGTATTAAAGTGATATAGAATTCATTATATCAAGAAAATTGATCAAAAACTAAAACATTAGAGGAACATGAAGTGGAAAATGAACAAGAAAACTTTGTTGAATTAAGAAATTGAAATTTTAGAGTTGAAAGTGTGTCCTTTTTCCATCTCAATTTGATATTTTTATAGATTGATAGTTTAAATGATTATGAAATTTCCTTGGTAAGAATTCTAGTTCAAGCTTGGAAGATATTTTATTGGTAGTATACCCATGGGACCTTAAATTATGAGTACTTAATTATTTTCTCTATGCCTAAGGTATATTCTATTTGGTGCAAATTGTCATATTATAGCCTCACAAAAATAATTCATATTTTACGTTATAACTGACTATTTACTACTTATAGCTAGTGGGTAAATAAGTCAAAGAAAATGTTTTATTCTAAAAATGGCTAGTGTTATCACCCTTCATAGTCTTCACTACTCCTATTCTCTCATGATTCTAGTAATCCCTTGTCATATACTTTTTTTTCCTTATGACCACTAGCTTTCTTCTATCCATATTGTGTACACTATTTGTTAGGGACACAAGCCAATTTTTATGATGATAAATCATAGTAGAAAATAATCTCCAACATAGTTTCTTTCATGCTCATTTTTTAGGCTACCTCATCCCTTCAACCAAGTTAACTCTTGCCCCCACCATCCCACAAACTATCAATTTTATCCTACTCACCACCACAAATTTTAACCAAACATGAAGAGTATAAGATATGTGATGTGAATCACTTATGTTATGAGGAGCCTACCATGATGTCTTCTTTTCCATATCCAATAGAGGATGGCATATTTAACTAGTTTTGTGAGCTCCTAAATATATTTACCATTCAACATCCACCTCATTATTCTATTCCTACCATCACACACATTCTACCTATTTCACATCACATAGCCCAACCTTTTACATCCCCTTTTATATTATACTACCTTCATCCATGTTTAATCTTATACACATTCCTTAAATGAAACATTTCCTTCCACTCATTATTGACCAAATATCTTCTCCATTAATACTACACACCTTAAGTCCTCACTTCATGTCCTATAGTCAAACCATAGACACCTCCTAATTCATCCTATGTTCCATTATTCTCTCCTAATCTCATCACGTTAACCCCTAATAGTTTACCCTATGTTTTATTAATCTCTACTAGTTCATCCCATGTTTCACTATCCCCTTCTATCTCCATCCCATTACCCTCTCTTATTTCACCATATGTCCCATTATCCCCTCTTGGTATTTTCATATTATCTTCTCCCAATTTCCATTATTCTCCTAATCCCATCACATTAATCTCTAATAGTTCATCCTATGTTTTGTGATCCCCTCCTAGCCCATCCCACTAATATCTTCTTGTCCATGTCCTATGTTTCATTATCCCCTTCTACTTCGATCCCATTACACCCTTTCTTATTTCATCTTATGTTCCATTATCCCCTCTTGGTCTTATTCCTTCTA
>VDFB02000017.1:301746194-301762256 GCA_007258455.2 Sequoia sempervirens | reverse complement strand
GAGACTCATATAGCTTTGTGAGAATATTTTTTTTGAGATAAGTATTCTTGCAAAGATACAATCACTCTTTATACCACAAGGTATCACCCTTCCAACAAAACTTATCTAGACTACTAAGATTATTTTGTAATTGTTGAATGAGATTACTAGTAGCCATATCATTTTACCACTCTTCTTTGGCTTCTTCTACCCAATCTTCTTGTAATATTGAAAGGGCACAAAATAAAGCTTCATCCTTCTCATCCTTCCTCGATAGTGTATTTTCCACAATATTTTCCTTCTCTTTCTTATATAAAATCTCAAAATCATATCCCAACATCTTGGTAACCCATTTTTGTTGTTCTTCAGAAGATAATATTTGTTCCAAAAAACATTTTAGGCTATCATGATTTGTCTTAGCCTTGAATTTTCTACCTGCTAGATAAGGAATCCAATTTTTTATTGCATGAAGAATAGCTAGCATTTAGCATTTCCTTCTCATAAATGGGTTTGAGTTGATTCTTACCCTTTAATTGAAGACTCTCAAAAGAAATGGGTCGATTGTCTTACATGATTATTGCTGATATACCATTTCCTGAATCATCACATTCCACAATAAAATCATTTGTTCAAAATCAGGAGTGGCAGGCACTAGAGTTCTCCACATAGCCTCCTTTAACATTTCAAATGCTGAATTAGCAGATTCATTCCAATGAAAAGAATACTTCTTCAATAAAGCTATGGGTGTTGCTATACAACCATAATTCTTCACAAATCTTCTATAGTATCCTATCAATCCAAAAAATCCCCTCAATTTCTTAATGATTTTGGGAATAAGCCATTCCATGATAGCCTTAATTTTGTTAGGATCCACCTTTACTCCTTCATGTGAAACTATGTGTCCCAAGTACTCCACCTCATGAAGACCAAAAGCACACTTGGATGTCTTAGAATAGAGTTTATGCTCTTCAAGAACTTGTAATACTTGATCTTCATGTTGCAAGTGTTCTTCCCATGTCTTTCTATAAATCAATATAGCATAAAAAAACACTAATACAAACTTCCTCAAGAACTTTTTAAAGATAGAGTTCATCAAACTTTGAAATGTAGATGGAGCATTAGTAAGACCAAATGGCATCACCAAAAACTCATAATGACCCTCATGATTCTTAAATGTTGTAGATTACAAACATCTTCTTCCTTAATTTGAATCTGGTGATAGCCGGATCTAAGATCTAACTTTGTAAAATACATAGATCCATTAAATTCATCTAGCAAATCATCAATGACTAGAATAGGAAACTTATCTTTGAGGGGGTACATGTTGAGAACTCTATAATTCAAACACATGTTCCAAGTTTCATCCTTCTTCCAAACCAACACCACAGGTGAAGAGTAATCACTTTGGCTATGCCTGATAATTCTTGCCTCTAACATCTCTTCAACAATATTTTCTCTCACTTTTTTGTATATGTGGGTATTGATAAGGCTTGATGTTGGGCGGTTTGCTCCCTGGAACTAGTTGTATAGAATGATCATGATCCCTCTTAGGAAGAAGTCCTTTAGGCATATCTCCAAAAACCACTGAGTGATGCTCAATTATTGCTTGAAAATTTGGATGGGTGGGAGCATTAGATTGTATGAATTCTAATGAACATAATTGAGCCACAAATTCATCCACTTCTTTCTTAAGCAACTTTTTGATTTGATGAGAACTCACCATTTTTGGGGACTTTTCCTTCAAGCCTCTTAGCTATATTATCTTTCCTTCTGATTGGAATCTCTTGAACAATTCTTGGAAGTTCATCTCAATTGTTCCCAAAGTAGTAAGGCATTGTACTCCCAAAACAACATCTACTCCACCCATGGAGATAACATACATTGGGCTATCAAGCTGATAATATCCCATGGATAATTTAATTCTATGGAACTGTCTAGAACAATTGACAGTACCACCATCTACAATCAAGACCTGAAATTCTAGAGTTGGATATATAAAACAATTTAGATGAGTAGCCAACCTTTTGTTGATGAAATGGAGTACTCTGAGGGTGATCCCACAATAATGGGTTACAATTTTTGCCAAACTTGACATTAAAATCAGGATTTTTCACCAGACATTCACTTTCTTACACCTATAGTAGCTAAACCATTAAGGTTTTGAAGATGAATCAAACTAGTTATTTGTTAGATATTTTGTGTAGATTCTAATTATATTTTTAAAAAAAAATTAAAAAATAAATTGTGAATCATTTTATGTAATTTTTAATAACTTATTTTTTCTACTAATCAGCATTTTTAAAAAGTGATGTTCACTTTGGCACATAAATTTTTTTATAGATATAGGATACAATTCTGATTTTTAAAATGCAAATTTTCACACCAATATCTAGGGGATGGATATTTTTTCATAATTTTTTGTTACATATTTTTTTTTTAATTAATTTTCCAAGTCAGGTAATTATAATTTGGATAGGTGTACTTCGGCATGCATAACTTTTTTTGTATTCATTTGAATTAAATTATTCTTTTTTGTTGGAATAAGGACATCAATACCTAGGGCACATGTATTTTTTAGAATTTTTTTTCTCTATTTTTCTATTTTTTCAGATGTGTGAAATAAAAACTTGATGTTCATTGAAAATCCTACATTCACAAGAAATAAAAAAAATATAATAATCAAATTAAACATATTTAAAATTATACTTTTTAGGAAGCTTATAATAAGGGCTATAGGCTTACAAAGCATAAATTTTAAATGAATTCATTTGATCACCAAAAGGTAAATCAAAAGTGGTTTTTTATCAACATTTTGATAGGTGTAGAGGAGACTCGATTATAGGTATGGTTTAAATCTAACAAGGTTCTATCCAAGGGGGTTTGATATAAGGGGGTTTGATCAATCCCTCTTTAATTAAAATAATTTAAATGGAACCTTAAAGTCATAAATCATTGTATTTTCTAAAAATATGTGATTTCAGGCAAAAATCAGGATGTCCCAAAAAGTGTGAACCCATTATTGTGGCGACACCCTACGAGTTGATCAACACTGTTACTTTTTGCTTCTTTAAGAACCCAACTACCTTGATAGCTTGTGGGGCACTAAATCCAGAGAGTGCATGAAAAGAAATGATTGGTTGTGATTCATTATCTAAATCCCCATCCCCCTCTAATATTGGTTTCTCATCTTCTTCCTCACTCAGTCCTTCAATATAAAATAATTTCTTTTCACTAAATTTATGCCCTCGACTATATTTACTATCACAATTGAATCATAACCCTTTTTCTTCTCCTCCATTTTTTGTGTAGTCAACCTAGTAGGTCATGGTAGTGAATTGTGTAGACCTCCTTTCATTGAAATTTATATTCCCTTGTCTCCTACTAGCCAAAAAATTCTCCTCCACTTGTATTGCCATTACTATTGCTTGCAAGAAGGATTATGGTTGGAACAATCATACTTCATATTTTATGTGATCCTTTAAACCGCCTAGAAATAACTCCTTCATATTGTCTTCTACCAAATAAATTGTGTAGAAACCATAATTCTAAAATAATTTTCTCAATTCTACTCTAATTCCTCTAAAATATGGATTGAAGCTTCTTTAATATGGTCTTCAAAAACCCTTTACAAATCAATTTTTTTTTTTGCCAAAATCTGAAAGTGTGTCGTAGAAAAATGGCCCCTTGTAATTTTCATGGCCTTTCAGGTCTTGTTTCATGGTGTTGGAACTATTTTTCTTTGATTTTATGTTGTGACATGGCTCAAGAACATGCTTATTGAGGTACTAAAACTCAAATAAGGAAATATTGTGAAGGTGTTGTGAAGTGTTGTAAGACATTTTTACATTCTTCTAGACTCTTAATTACAATTCACCTAAAAATAACCTTTTTATTCATCAACAAGTCCTATTTTGAAGTGTTGTAAAGTCTTGTAACAAAATTTCACACTCTTCTAGGCACATCTTCACTATTTATCCTTTTCTTATGCTTTATTTGACCCCTTTATGCTCTCATATGCTTAATTAAGTGTATTTTTTAGTATTATCCTGAAAATCAAAATTAAATACAACATATTTCCCGACACACATTTTTAGGTCCTACGTGGGACCCATTCGCCATGGGTGGCGAATGAGTCCCCCTTGGCCCTAAATTCAAAATATTTTAAATTTCCTTTCTGGATTTTATCCAAAAGCACTTGATGTCAGCCTGTGATGAGGTATGAATGGGTGACTAAGGCACAAGTGTGTATGAATATGTGCTTTTCACCTCATTTTACATCTCCTCATTCATTCAAGCATTCCATCTCACATTTCAAGCATTCAAACATTTTACAACATCTTTTCAAGCACTTTGGAGCATCCATTGACATTACTTCAGACTTGAATTATGAAGGGTTTGGTAAGTTGATAGCTATTGCATGTTATTATTTTATCATTCTCTTTCCTTTCATTATTTCATTAAGGGTTTGATTACCAAAAGTGGGGTTTGACCAAGGCAAACCCCTATTCACTAACCTTAAACCATTTTTCCCCTATTGCATGTTTGTTTGTAGAACTAGGTATGAAAATTTGACAAGTTTTTTAGTTTTGAAGATTTGTTTACAATTCAACTAGGTGTTTCAAGTCAACTTAAGTCTATTTTAAGCTTGGAGAAGGTTTTTTGTCTATTTTCTGCAAAATTGACTTTGGCAACTCAGCAAGCAGTGATTTTTGGATTTGGTGTTGCAGAGTTGTCTCCTAATTTTTCAAAAATTTGGGAGAGGATTGATTCACCACCTATGGTGAATGAGTCCCACCTTAGGACTAAAAATATGAATTTTGTCAAATTCTGGATCCTGACAGACAGATTCTTGCTTCTGACAGTTTTTCACTAGGAGGACTAATTCGCCACCCTGGGCGAATGAGTCCCACTGTGAAAAATCAGTGATTTCAACCAAAATCCACAATATTCTAGATTCATTAGTTTTTACCTAGGTGTACTCAAATTCATCCCTTTCTTTTTGTTCTGCATATTTTCTTCATTTAATTCATTATTGCATTACACAACGTGTTTTCAAACTTAGCTTAAATTTCACTTTTGCATTCATTTTGATTCATTTAAATTAGTCAATTGCATTTATTTAACTTCATTTAGGTCAGAAAACATCACACATAACATTATTTAAATGAACCATTAGCATTTTTTTCTCCTATCTCTCTCCTTTTAGGTGAAAAACCCTAGAAGAGCAAGAGTTTTCCATAGGAGAAAAAAATCAATTGTTCATTTTGGTGAACCCAAATTTTGAGCACTTTGAATTTCTAACTGCATCCAAGTTTACATTTGCATTCAATTAGTATATTGTTTTGTTTTTGCATTCTAGGACATCTTGTCTTACATTAGTGAAAACTTCATTAAGATTTCTTTTTTGCATTGCATCTCATTGAAAAAAGTAAAAATTTTCATTATGCATCCTTATTTTAACTTTGTAGAACATTAAAATCATCTTAAAAATTATAAAAAACACACAAAAACATCATATTGTGACTCATTCGCCACCCAGGGCGAATCAATCCCTCCGCACTTGTTAAAAAACATTTTTAGCATTTTTTTGGCATTTGTTTGTATTTCTATTTTTTGTAGTTAGATCTTAGTTACAGTTAGCAACATTTATATTATTTGCATTTCTAACTCTTATATTAGTTTCCCTTTGCATTCACCCCTCCTTTGTTTTACTTGTATGAGTGTTTGGTGCCTCGTTGATAATACTTTAGTGAGAAGAAGTTCTAGACTCATGGCCTCCCACGATAATACTTTCATTGTAGACCTTGGGATCTCACGAGCTCCTACTCCTAGTATGGAAAATGGTGCATTAGGCCTTGAAAATACCACTTCTATGCCTTCACCTTTCCATCCAATGAATGTTGACAACCAAAATAACTCCCTTCAGCAAGATAAGGTCATTAATATTCATGAGGATTTTGCACATTTACAACAAGACTTGTCACTTGAAAACATTTCCTCCACTGCCATACTTGCCATTGACAATCTTCACCATTTGATTGAAAGTGATGATGGCTTGAAAGTGATGAAGAAGATTTCCAAGATTTATAATAAACATGCCTCTTCTAGTACTCAATCCACAACCATTTTGGTAAGCTAAGGAGGACCTCAAGTTCCTCCCCCTTCAACCATAGCTTCCATACCAACCTATACCAATCTGCATGTCCATACAACTATACATCAGGCTAATTATGCAGCTACCTCTTTTCCGATTTCCACTCGCATTCCTAATTCTCTTGTGGCATTGCAAATCCCTTCCACCACCTTCACACCCCATAGTATTCCTTTCACTTCCCCTCACATCACCTATACTCCATCACCATTTTCCCTTCCATCTCAACCCACTTATCCTGATCCCCTTCTTACAAAACTCCTTACCATTGTTTCATCCGTTCAACATAAACTTTCCACCATTAGTCAAGGTCAATCTGCTCCACCTACATATCATGTCTGTAGTAGCCCTCTATCATTAGAAATCTTACATACCCCGATGCCACAAGGGATAAAAATGCCTTAGTTTGAGAAATATGGAGGAAAAGGAGACCCTGCTAACAATGTTAATGCATATACAACTTTGTGTAGTGACTTCATCCTTGATGATAAACTGCTAGCCAAATTGTTTCCAAGGAACTTGAAAGACATTGTCATAGAATGGTTTTCCAGCTTTCCTAATCATTCCATCCGTTCATTCAATGAATTGGTGGATTCTTTCATAAGTCACTTTCAAGTTCACATGACACCTCAAAAGGAAATGGTTGACCCCATGCGATTTAGACAAAACATAGATGAAAAACTAATGGATTTTATCTCAAGATACCAATCCGTGTGCTCAAATTGATGTCAAGATCCCTGATGCACATCTGTAAAAGATGTTTATTGAAAACTTGCACACACACCTTTAGGATAAATTAACAATGATGAAATTCCCTTTGTTTATGCATTTATGCACAACCTTGTGTGAATACCATAACTCAGTTTCAAGTCATGATTCAAAATCCACTTCTAACTGAGATGACAAACCCAAGCATAGCAATTAAAACAAACATAACACACAAAACTTCTGCAAACCAAATAGAGGCTTTTTACAATTTAATCCACCTCCTCAACCTCAAGCGCAACTAACCCAACTCGTTCCAAATCAAGTGGAAGTTGTTACAGAAACGATGCCTTATACCTATGGGGACCCGAAGAGACAGTTTACTCCCCTACCTGATACCCTTCATAACATGATGAACCAATTAAATAAAAAATGCATGCTTGCTTTGCCACCTGTTAGACCACCTTATCCAAACCAGCCATTATCACCCACCTTCAAATCTAATGATTATTGTCATTTTCATTGCCATAATGGAAATGACACTGAACACTGCAAGCATCTAAAACATTTAGTTCAAGACCTCATTGATTCAGGATATTTTTCCATTATGGGTGTTAATGATCAAGGTAATAATTCTATTGAACCCCCTAACCAAAATTTGAAAATTTTCACTAATCCTATGCCTAAACATACTACCTGATTTGTCAAGGCTAGCGAACCTTCAACCACTGATGTAATGACTATTGATACAAACAATGAACAACATGATACACCTCCCCCTATTACTACAAAAAGTCCCATGGATGAGCTAGTGGCTATGATAGACGTTATCCCTCGTAAGGGCCAAAACACTAAATCTCTTGATATCAATTTTTCTACTAAAGACATACTACAAAAGCTTCCTAATGGTCCTCTCTACATGGCTAGTAGAATCTATGACAAGCCCACTAATGGGATATTAATAGGTCCTACTTGTGGTGAGAACATGATCATAGAGGAGTTTCTAGTATTACATGAGCTATATCAAGATAAGTATAATAAATCAACTACATGGATTAAGACACATACTTGTTTTGCATGCCCTATGAGCTACGATCAGATCGATCATGCTACCCTTATAGATAGGACCTAAAACTTTGGAGGTAACATTTTCTATTATTCCACAATCTGACCAATTTCATTTGTGGCTAGGCCACCCTTGGCTTCACTCAATGAAAGTGGTCTCATCAATTGTTCACAAGTGTTTGAAGTTTCCACATGACAATGAGATAGTCACCATACACCATAGTGGCTTTAATCCTTTATCTTCCAAAGGTAATTTTTCATTGGAAGCCTTTTGGCCTACACCTATGGAACCCACCACACCTTGAAAGGACTTATTTTTCATAGCTTATCAAAATTTTAAAGCTAAAAAGATAGCTGAATTGTCTCTTCATAACACATCCCTGTCCACTTCTGCACCTCCTATCATAGACAAAACCATGATTCAACTTGAGTTTGACATTGAGAAAACCATACAACCTCCTGAACAACCACCCCTTGATACTTCCCCACCATCATTTAAATGACCAAGGGAAAATGAAACCACTCTCGTCACGCCTCCTTGCCTTAAACAAGTGTATAAAGCCAAAGAGAAAGTGGTTAATCCATCCTCTTTGGTTTCTTTTGTTCTTCCCTCTTCAGAAGTAGAAGAACCTATGATGCCTCAATCCACTCTTACACCTCAACAACTCCAAAATAGAATTAAACGGAACCATGGTGCTAGGGAACGTAGGCATCATCCTTGTCTCCTTACTCGTCAATCCCACATGGAAGAAGATAAAGAAAATCAACCTCTACCTTTGACCAAAGTAATAGATGACCAACCTCATTCTCCTGACCTACCACACAACCGTCTAGTGCAACCTTTGCAACAAAATGAACCAATCCAACAACCTCATGCTTTGATATATCCATCCTTAGAAATCACCCTTCGTCCTCCCATTATCATTAATCTTGATGATGATGATGATGATGATGATGCGACGATAGCAAAAATAGATGAAGAAGTGCATAATGATTTAAATTCTTTGTTTTCATCTACAATGAGCTTAAATGATAAATCCTCTCCACCAAGTGATGAACTTGGTACAACTCCTAGTTCAGCACTTGCAATTCTACCTTTGGACAGTCAACCACCCTCGCATTACACTGAACATGATTGCGAGGTGGATGACTTGTTAGATGGTTGACTTGCATTCACCTAACTAGCCTTTTTGTTGCTTTTCTCTTTTTCCTTTCCTTTTCATGTGCATATTGTGTTCCCCCATATCGTGTGTTTGATGTTCCCTCTCTTTGTACACTTCTTATATTTATATTCTTCTATTCGTTGTGCATTATCTTTTTCACTTTTGTTTTGTGTTCTCCTTTTGGGGATGACACAAAGCATAGGGACGCCCTATGTCTCTTCTATGTTGACCCAAAAGTTCCTTGTCTTTTCCTTTTTTTTATTTTGTGTTTTCCTTTTGGGAATGATGCAAAGCATAGAGATTCCCTATATCTCTTCCATGTTGACCCAAAAGGTCCTTGTCTTTTTTCGCTTTTTGTTTTGTTTTTCTCCTTTTGGGGATGATGCAAGGCATTGAGACCACAATGTCTCCTTCATGTTGACCCAAAATATTTTTCATTTTATTTCGCCTTTTCACTTTCATTTCGCTTGTGTTTTCCTTTTGGGGATGATGCAAGGCATTGAGACCGCAATGTATCCTTCATGTTGACCCAAAATATTTTTCACTTTCTTTCATCTTTTTGCTTTCATTTCACTTGTGTTTTCATTTTGGGGATGATGCAAAGCGTCGAGACCGCAATGTCTCTTCCATGTTGACCCAAAATGGACTTTCGTTTTCCTTTGTTTTCTCTCCTTGTGTCATTCTTCTAGTTCTATGTGCTTTGGGGAATTATGACATTTCCGTGCTCTTTTGTAAACATATTGCACCAACGAACATATTGACCCTAAATCCATAGATCCCTTTTGTGTTTGGCGTGCTTTATTTTTTGGGGGGGAAAATCCCTTTTCTTTTCTTTTCCTTGACATGACACAACTTAACTTTGAACATATGACTTGGCATAGGGCTTTCTAAGTTGGCCCTCATGTCTTGTTTTCTTTTTTCTTTTTCTTTTCCTTCTCTACTTTAAAGTAATTTCTCATAGAATAATGTGTATCACTTCCTTTAAAATGGGGGGCATACATTACCATTAATTCATTTGCATTCTTGGTTCCTAGTGTAGCCTTGTTGTTTATATGATGCGTTCGTCACTTTGTGGATGACATTAGGTGTGATTTCCTTCATAAGTGTGATCTATCTTAGCATATTACATTCCTCTTGGTGGCTTGATGTGATGCACTACATCCCTTAAGTTGTGAATATACTATTCTTTGATTGGTCCTCTCTTGGAGACATTAGACACAATGTTCTCTAAGTGACTGGCCTTGCATGAACTGAACAAGACTCCTTCGAACATTTTACACTTTACACTTTACATTTTTGCATTTTACATTTTTACCTTTTTGCCACCTTGCATAACATAGCTTGCATGACTATGGTACTTTGTCTTTTTGTTAATGAGAATTTTTCTTTGTGGTGGCTTGTTAAAGTTATCAATAGGTATAAATTTAATATGGTTGAGCAGGAAGCCCACCTAGCAACATGAATTTTCCCCATAGCCACTTTTGTGTTGGTGAGTGCATACCAACTAGCGTATGTATCTTACATTTTTTTGGGCTTTCTCACTACGCAAACAACTAGTTTTGTGGCCCTAGAGTGAGTACATTTGGGCCTTCTCACCCGGTGGACCATCCTGAGTTCTGTCACCCCAGCGTGAGTATACATTCTCTTTTAGCCTAGATCTAATCCACAACTAGTTGGATAGACGATCGAAGCTTCATCCAATTCTTCTCAACACTTGTGTGTTCCTTTGTTCTTATACTTAGTTTTCCATGGGATCTTCATCTTGGGGGCTTGATCATCCCTCTTGATCACTTTCATTCCATCTTGCTAGTGTAAGTGCATTTGAACCCTTCTCTCGATGTTCATGGCTACTTTAGTGTGAGTTTGAAGCAGGTTAATCCTCTCACTAAAGTGGGGGCTAAATGTGTCATAGAAAAATGGCCCCTTGTCATTTTCATGGCCTTTTAGGTCTTGTTTCATGGTGTTGGAACTATTTTTTTCTAATTTTATGTTGTGACATGGCTTGAACATGCTTATTTAGGTACTAAAACTCAAATAATGATGTCTTGTGAAGGTGTTGTGAAGTGTTGTAAGACATTTCTACATTCTCCTAGACTCTATTAAGTACAATAGACTCTATTAAGTACAATTCACTTAAAAATCACATTTTTTTTTAATCAAAAAGTCCTATTTTGAAGTGTTGTAAAGTCTTGTAACAAACTTTCATGCTCTTCTAGGCACATCTTCACTATTTATCCTTTTCTTATGCTTTATTTGATCCCTTTATGCTCTCATATGCTTAATTAAGAGTATTTTTTAGTATTATCCTTACAATCAACATTAAATACAACATATTTCCTGGCACATTTTTAGGTCCTAGGTGGGAACCATTCTACATGAGTGGCAAATGAGTCCCCCTTGGCCCCAAATTCAAAATATTTTAAATTTCCTTTCAAAATTTTATTCAAAAACACTTGATGTCGGTCTGTGATGAGGTATGAATGGGTAACTAGGGCACAAGTGTGAATAAATATGTGATTTTCACCTCATTTTACATCTCCTCATTCATTCAAGCATTCCATCTCACATTTCAAGCATTCAAGAATTTTACAACATATTTTCAAGTACTATTCAAGCACTTTGGAGCATCCATTGAATTTACTTAAAAGACTTGATTTATCAAGGGTTTGGTAAGTTGATAGCCATTGCATGTTATTAGTTTATCATTCTCTTTCCTTTCATTGTTTCATTAAGGGTTTGATTACCAAAAGTGGGGTTTGATCAAGGAAAACCCCTATTCACTAACCTTAAACCATTTTCCCCCTATTGCATGTTTATTTGTAGACCTAGGTATGCAGATTGACAAGGCTTTTTGTGTTGAATATTGGTTTACAAGTCAACTAGGTGCTTCAAGTCAACTTAAGACTATTTCAAGCTTGGAGAAGGTTTTCTGTCTATTTTCTGTAGAATTGACTTTAGAAACCTGACAAGCAATGATTTCCAGATCTGGTGTTGCAGAGTTGTCTCCTAATTTTTCAAAAAAATGGGAGAGGACTGATTCACCACTTGTGGTGAATGAGTACCACCTTAGGACTGAAAATCTGAATTTTGTTAGATTATGGATCCCAATAGACATAAACTTTCTCCTGACAATTTTTCACCAGGAGGAGGACTAATTCGCCACCCTAGGAAAATGAGTCCCATTGTGAAAAATTAGTGATTTCAACCAGCATCCACAACATTCCATATTCATCAAATTTTACCTAGGTGCACTCAGATTCATCCCTTTTATTTTTTTTATGCATATTTTCTTCATTTAATTCATTGTTGCATTACACAATGTGTTTTCAAACATAGCTTAAATTTCACTTTTGCATTCATTTTCATTCATTTAAATTAGTCAATTACATTTAGTTAACTTCATTTAGGTTAGAAAACATCACACATAGCATTATTTGAATGAACCATTAGCATTTTTGCTCCTATCTCTCTCCTTTTAGGTGAAAAACCCTAGAAGAGAAAGAGTTGTCCATAGGAGCCGAAAATCAACGGTTCAAAAAGATATGCACCTTCCAAAATGACCTCCAAATATGAAAAAAATACCTTGTCATCACGGTGCCAAGATCATGCTATGATACCACTTATAATGGAATAACTTGCATAATAGAAGAATATAATAGGAAATAAGCTGAAAATACTAAATAATAACTGAGAATAACAAGCCACTTCAGGGGGGAGAACCTCCAAATATCTCCAATGAGAACACAATTGACAATATGATGATTAAATAAGACTCACAACCTCCTATATATACCTATTTATGCCTAGGATATCACCTAGGATGACTTAGATAACCCTATATAAGCCCTAGGCTGACCTAATCAACTAAATAAAAATATAATAATGATAATATGCCTTAATTATGAGTTAAGATAGCCACAAGTTGACTATTCATAACCTGATGTACTCTAAGCTTAAGGGTGTAGCATAGTATATATGCCAAAAATGTTCATTTATTTGCTATGGCTATCAATTGGGCTTCATGTAGTTTTTATTGATTTATCCATTACTACTAGTTAGAGGACTGATGTTTCCCATTTTCACCATGGCAACAACAAAATTTGTGAAGAAGGTGTTCTAATTCGTAGCATATGTAGTCACCTAAGAATAAAAATAACCTCCATTAAAAAGCTATTGATCAGAGTGCAGAAGTCATGTCTAGCTCCTCATATTTTTGTAGTTGTTATCAAAGGTTGTGGGATTCTAAAGAACTAAAAGTGACAGGTTGTTATCCCCACTGCTGCTTGGATGATTTTATTTTAGAGAAGTGGAAAATGTAGATTCTATGTTAGTTTCATTGTAGATGCGAGCTCTGAAATTAGTGTAGCGATCTTGACCAATAGTATGACCACTTGAATGTGAAAAGGAGAAAGAATAAAAAGTGAGATGCTATAGTTTGTAGGTAGTAATTATCATATTAGAAAAATAAGTTACCAAAAAACACAATCATTTCCTTGGTAGAAAGACCTTGAGCACTAAAAGATGAGGTGAGCATGTTGAGGTTTGATGTGGGTGTAGGAATGTAACCAGTTTGTATTAGTGCATCTGAAACGGGAGTACAAAAACAAGTTTCTTCAGCTCTATCCTTACATCCACTGGTGATGTTAAATACCTCAAAATGGAAGTAGGTTGTAATGGGGTGTTTGGGTGTCATTGCCTTGGGAGATTCAACCCACTCATGCATTTATCTGAGTGTATGATTTTTTTGAAAGAGAAAACTAGAAGCTACTTCCCCATATTTTTCAGTTTGACAATCAACAGATGAAAAAATTTCAATCTTCTTGCATGGTACGATAGACACTCCAACTATTTATCACCAAACTTAGCTTGAGCTTGTTCAAATAGGATACGCCTTTGGTGTAAAAAATGAACCCATACTTGAACACATGATCTAACCTTTGAACGTTATATTAAAAAACATAAAGACATTCATGTAAAGAAGTGAAAAACATATATTTTTTTGTCTCAAATAAAATATCATAACTATCCACTATAAGTGTGTCATTTATAAAATAAAATATTCATTTAATAAAACAAGACACTCATTTAAATAAGTATTGTTATCATAGTAAAAAACTATTGTTCTTATGTGTACAACTATTGGGGTAGCAATGTACAAGCATTGGATTATTTCATATTAATAGTTTGTCCTATCACAAATATAAAAGGTGAGCACAATAAATACCATGTATTTTCCCATTCAATGTGAAGGACTTTCAAAAAGTTTTTGGTCTATTTTTCCTTGATATAAGTTTTAGTTTAAATAATTATGTGTTGTTTTTATAACAACAAATAGTTTTTTGTGCTCAACTATTGGTCCATATGTGTTGAATATAAAATCTAGATATATCAAAGATTTATGGTTACCAATAGGTATTTGGTCCATTGAGGTTGCAAATTAGTTTTATTTTAACTAATAATATGATACTCTACAAGCAACAAATGATATTTTTTTGTTCAACTATTGGGGGTCCCATGATTAAGTTTTGGTTGAATCTTTAAAAATTTAAAATTTAGAAACTTCTCAATAGATGTGTTGATGTGGTGAGTTGCATGATGAATCACACCTCCAAACCTTAGCTATTAATAGATAATAGGTCAATCCACATTTCAAAAAAAAATATGAAGGTTCTATGATATTCCAGTCAATTGCTACATGTTGACAAAGTTAGCCTGCAAGACTACTAGCCCCTCTCCCCTACTTCAACCCATGCAAAGGGCTAACACTAAGAAACAATGAAAACAAATTTGGGGTATGAACCATGCAACAATTCATACAATTGTTGCACCATATTTTCACAAATAGTTAAAGTTCATTTTTGTAATTTTTACCATATACACTTGCAAATTTAAGAGGGGGTGATCCCACAATACCGGTTTACAAATTTTGGCCAAACTAGACACTGAACTGATTTTTTCTAACCAAATATTCACTTTCAGGCACCTATTGCGGCTAAACTGTGAGGAATTTGAAGATGATGCAAACTAGTGATTATTGACATTTTTTCTGTAGATTCTACATATATTTTTTTCAAAATTTTTGGAATCAGATTGCACTTCTTTTTCCTTCTCCTTCAAAAACTAGTTTTTTTCAGTAAACACCATTTTTAAGGAGTAATGCTCACCATATACAACATAACTTTTTTTCCATGAAGGATAAGATTCTAATTTTTTCAAATTTATATTTGTAACTACAATATCTAGTGCTTTCATTTGGTTTCATAGTGATTTATTGAGTACTTTTTCCTTAATCAAGTTTCGAAGTCAAACCAATTACAATTTAGACATAGGTGGACCATATACACCATAACTTTTTTTGTATGTATCGAAATTCAATTTTTTTTTGTTGGATCAAGAAATTCAATATCTAGTGCACTAATATTTTTGATAATCTGCTATTTTTTCACATGTGTAGAATAGAGAGCTTGATTTTCGGTGAAAAACCTATGTTTAATCAAACTAAAAAAATAAATACATAATAAAACCAAAACATATTAAAATTATATTCGTTGGATAGCTCGTTCTAAGGACTACCATCATCTAGTTGGGTTTGTGAAGTCTCTTCCATTTTCATCCTCAACTTGAGCTTCAAAGGGAAAAATTATGGACATTTTTGGTGCCAGAGGGGGAGAAGGGAGGAAAATGGGGGTTCTAGTGAACTAGGGTTCACTCGAACCCCCTTGGTTCTAGCGAACCCACCTTTAATGCAATAAAAAAATAAACCCATTAAAGGGGGGTTCACTTGAACCCCCTAGTTCTAGCAAACCCTTTAGGGAGTTCTAGTGAACCCTCCTAGTTCTAGCAAACCCCCTAAAGTGTTTTCCATCTAAAAACACATTTTTCCTTCCTCAATGGAATTGTAAACCAGTTTTGTGGGTTTACCCAAGGTGGAAGGGATATGTCAATAAAAAATTCAAGGGAACAATAAGAAGATTGGGAGGAATTGGAGGTATCAAGGTG
>VDFB02000017.1:301591841-301746094 GCA_007258455.2 Sequoia sempervirens | reverse complement strand
AATTTGTTGCGTTCTGTCCTGTAAGGAGTTCGGGAAGTACCGAGCGGGCATGGTGGGCAGGCCGGGAACGTCCACCGGTCCGTCAATGTCTTTGAGGGATTCCATTCTCTGAGAGTCGAGAGTTTCATGGAACAACATGAGGCAAAGATTGGAGGCGGATACGGTCGATAAGACGTAGGCGGGGATGTGAAGGGCGGCGGTGGCTTCGATTAAGGCTGTGCAGAAGAAATCGATAACGAAGGCACTGACCTCATCTTTGAGAGATCCGAGAACATCCCTGACGGGACCTTTGTATTCCTCCATTGCTGCAAACCAGGTTGTGGCATCGATCCTTGGAAGCGAGTCCACCTGTGGCACAGAGAGCTCCACGAAGCGAATGTCCAGACCTGAGGAAGCCAAGCTCCGGATATCTGCCGTTACGGCAGGAGGAGTGATGAATGTAACGGCGAAGCCGTGGTGGATTGCCAGACGCTTCGCGAATTCGACGAAGGGTAAGAGATGCCCTTTTCCCCACGACGGGAACACGGCAATGTGAGGCTTTTGGCTTCCCATTTTCTTCTTCGTTCCTGAAGCGGATTCAAGTGGAATATATTTTGGCAGAGAAATTTCTTGTTACGCAGGTGCCAAACCCTTGTTGGATGAGTAAGAATGAAAGAGAACAGTTGTTACAGAACGTGGATTTTGTCTTCAGGGAATCCCATTCCCTTGTCGGCCGGTTGACCCGAAGCTGGTGCTGAAGCAGAAGCGCCAAGAAGCGCCTTAATTTAATAGCGTATTGATTCTATCCACCAGTCTTGCAGGAAGCTACCAAGTATCATTGTAGGGGAGGGCCCTTTATAATTTCCAGTCTTATCAGGGAAGATTTGTGGGAGGTCAATTAGACAAATTTGTTATCTAATTTTTGCAATTTGTAATGTATATGATGCTGTTTTTTCTTTAAATAATTATAAAATAAGTAGTTTTAAATATTATAAAATAGATGTTGGTTAAATACATATTTTTAAACTATTATTATTTGTTTTTTTTGAGTTGAATGATAAAAGATTTTTTCCTATTTTATTTTAGGTTGAATGATTATTTTTATTTTTACTTAAAATATTTTCTTTATTTAGATATTAAATGATGTAACAATCAAATAATTAATAATAAATTCACATCATTATATTAAAAAAAAAGTTTACATTTTTTTTTTATAAAACAATTCATTTTGACTAAGATTTAAAAATAGCCTAATTTAAATGTTTAACATATGATTGAATAAACTAATAAGTAAATTGTTACATGGTCAATCTTAATTGTTTAAATTAAGTATATATTTATTGATAGCATTTAATTAATTAACTTGTATAGCCCATTTAAAAAAACAAATAAAAAGTATAATTTCTATTACAATGTGAAAGAAATGTAATATTTTAAATTATAATATATTGGTAGGGCATGTGTATGATGTGGGGAAAGGACACTTAGGGTTGGGCATATTATGACAAATACACTTAACTTCGCGTTAGCAAAATAATGACCACTTCCAAAATTATTACATCAATTGAATGAGGTCCTCTTTCTTGCATATTCAAGAAAGACCTATAGTGTGAGAAAGGATAATACATGTACTAAAATGAATGCAAACATTTTCCTAGAATTAGTTCAATGCAAAAAACCTAAAGTTGAAACCTGAAGAAAACATCACTTGCTATATATAGCATAGGCAATCTTGATAGTTGAAAATCCACAAAATTTGAACTCTTCCAATATTAGAAAGAACATGTAGTGCATATAATGTAAAGTTCTTACACCACTATGGGAATATAGACTATACCAAAGCTCATGAGGAGGAAAAAGACCACGTCTCATATTGAATTTTGTTGTGGTGCTTGGTGAACCTCAACTTGATTGTCCAATGTCATATATTAGGACTGCGAAACATTTAAACATTTAAGCTTCGTAGCATTTTTAAGCTAGGACATGATTAAGATGTAGAGCTTGTTGGAAGTATGTTTGTCATTGAAGAGATTGTTGGCAACATGAGCATGATGATGTACAGTGTGAAGAGATTGTTGGGTGAGGTGATTGCTAAAGATTGATAAGCATGACACTGTATGGTATTGT
Source organism: Sequoia sempervirens (assembly GCA_007258455.2). Taxonomy (NCBI): domain Eukaryota; kingdom Viridiplantae; phylum Streptophyta; class Pinopsida; order Cupressales; family Cupressaceae; genus Sequoia; species Sequoia sempervirens. Next base: position 301,743,988 of record VDFB02000017.1, on the reverse strand, counting down.
CATTGATGGCAACCCATTATAGAGATGTAGTTGTGTTGGTCCGGAATAGACCAAATGTTTTGCAATTTAGCTTAAGTCCTAGAGTACAATTTTTAGTGTTTAGTAAGCAAGTTTTGAGATCCGCATTGATCCATTATGAGGAATCTTTTCATGTGGTTCTAAGGTAATTTTGGTGTGTGTAGCGTATTGAGAGGGGATGCAAGACAATGAAACCCATCTACACCATTGAAGTTTTTCACTTTTTAGTTTTTGCATTCATTCCATATGCACATTGGAAACTTTTGAGAAAATGCAAGTGATAGGTTTAAACCTAAATTCCACAACCTATGCTAGCATACTCCCAGATTGTGTCAAAATGAGAGCTTTTGAACATGGTGTGGACATTTATCAAATCATAATAGAAATGGTGTATTTTTAGATGTTGTAGTTACAAACACCATAGTAGATATTTGTGCAAAATTTGAAAGTATAGACAAGGAATGGGGGTTATCTGATGTGATGCCTTGAAAGAATCTAGTTTCTTGTACTGCAATGACTATAAGATATGCACAAAATTGCATCCTTGGTGAGGTTATAAGAATTTTTAAAGAAACACCTAACCAAAATGTGGTCTTATGGAATAAAATGATATTAGGATATACACAAAATGGGTTTTGTTAAAATGTCCTTTGTAACTTTTAAGTAAATGAAAATGGTAGGTGTAAAGCCAAAGTAAATAACCTTTTCCAATATCCTCTCAGCCTATGCCAAAATGGGATATTTAGAATAGGATAGGAACATCCAACAAAGCATAATTGAAGATAAATATTTTTCAGACATTGTGGTTATGAATGCCATGATAGACTTTTATGTAAAATGTGGAAGCATATGCAAGGCATGCAAATTGTTTGGAAAAATATGTTAAAGAGATGTTTCAAACTATACAAAAATCAGAACCTTGGTAGGAGTAAAGCTAAACTCCACTAAGCTTTGGTAGCATCCTCATAGCCTATGCTAAATCATAACTTTAGAATAGGGCATGGACATCCATCAAAGCATAATCGGAAGGGGATTGTTGCCCAATGTAGTTACAAGTTCCCTACTAGACATATGGAAATTTTAGAAAGTATAGACAAGGCACTTATGTTGTTTGACTAAATACCTATAAAAGATGTCTCATAGATAGGAATGATGGATGGATATTCACGAAATGGGCTTAATGATAAGAAAGCATTGGAAACTTTAAGCAAATGCAATTGGCACGTGTAAAGCCTAACTCCATAACCTTTTCCAACATCCTTCTAGCCTATGCAAAATTGGGAAGCTTTGCAGCAGAGTATATACATCCATCAAAACATAATTGAAAGTGCATCGTTGTTTGATGTTGTAATCACAAGTACTCTTGTAGACATGCATTCAAAATGTGGAAGAATATACAACATGTCAACTGGTTGACAAAATGCCTCAAGATATGTTCTCATCAAATTCTACAATCACACAATATGCCCAAAATGGATTTTGTAAGGATTCTTTCAAGCTTTTTGAAATAATGTAAGTACTTTGGAACACCCTAGAAAAACAATGAACCCAATCCATGATTTATTAAAGTGAATCATGAATACAACAACAAATATATGTAGTATGTAATGGAATAACTTGCACAATAGAAGAATATGATAGGAAATAAGCTAAAAGTATTGAATAATAACTGAGAATAACAAGCCACTTCAAGGGGGGAAACCTCCAAATATCTCCAATGAGAACACAATTCAGAATATGATGAAGAAATTAGATTCAACCTCCTATATATACCTATTTATTCCTAGGATATCACCCAAGCTGACTTAGATAACTGTATATAAGCCCTAGGTTGACCTAATCAACTAAATAGCAATATAATAATGATAATATGACTTAATTAGGAGTTAAGATAGCCACAAGCTGACTATTCATAACCTCATGTACTATAATCTTAAGGGCGTAACATGCCCCCTCTTTAGATAAGCATTATCCTCAATGCTACGAAATTTTGGGTGCTTTTGAATGAACTCCTCGTCCTCCCATGTGACATATTCAATTGGTAAATTCTTCCATTGGATGAGATACTGAATGAGTGTTCTGGTCCTTAGTTTCCTTGTGCATTTCTAAAGAATACATTTTGGTTCCAATATGATTCTTCCTTCTTCAGGGATATTATTCCCAATTACCTTCTTCAAACAAGAAACATGAAAAACTAGGTGTATCTTTGTTGTTGATGGAAATTCAAGCTTGTAGGAAACACTACCTATCTTTTGCATGATTTGATATGGACCATAATATTTTGGAGATTTGTTATTCTTTGACTATTGCTTTAGTGACATTTTCTTGTAAGGTTATAATCTCAAGAAAACCCAATCTCCAACTTCACTACGATGTTGGTCTACCTATTGCTTCATTCGATTTTGTGTCATGGATAGATTCTCATTAAGTCCTAAAATTAGTTGTTGATTTATTAGGTGGCCCTCCATAGCATGAACTCTTGGTGACAACTTTAATGCTGATGTGATGGAAGGAGGATGATATCCATGCAATTCCATAAATGGAGACATTTTTAATGAACTAAGGAAGGAAGTATTATGCCACCATTCTACTAGTGGTAGCCACTCTACCCATTGAGACTATTTGTTTGAAGTGAAACAACATAGATATCCTTCCAAACACTTATTAAAAACCTCCATTTTCCCATCAGATTGTGGATGATATGAAGAACTGTGAGCTAATTGACTACCGAAACATTTTAATAAATCTATTCAGAAGTCACTAGTAAAGATAGAATCATGGTCACTAATAATAACCTTGGGTATACCATGTATCTTTTGAATGTTCTCCAAAAATTCTTTTCCCACTATACTTGTTGTGAAAGGATATGATAATGCAATTAAATGTGCATATTTAGTGAGGTGGTCCAATACTGCCATGAAGACATTCTTACCATTAGATCTTGGAAGCCCAGTGATGAAGTCCATGGAGACCTCTTCCCAACACTAGCTAGGAATAGCTAAGGGTTCCAAGAGACCAAGTGTCTTAATTGTCTCCCCTTTATTTCATTGACAAACCAAACATTTTGTCACAAATTTTTGAACATCCCCTTTGAGCCCTTCCCAAAAGAAGTCTTTCTTGACCTGATGATATGTCTTCAAAAATATTGAATGACCACCCACTGGAGACTCATATAGCTTTGTGAGAATATTTCTTTTGAGAGAAGAATTCTTGCAAAGATACAATCACTCTTTATACCACAAGGTATCACCCTTCCAACAAAACTTATCTAGACTACTAAGATTATTTTGTAATTGTTGAATGAGATTATTAGTAGCCATATCATTTTACCACTCTTCTTTGGCTTCTTCTACCCAATCTTCTTGTAATATTGAAAGGGCACAAAATAAAGCTTCATCCTTCTCATCCTTCCTCGATAGTGTATTTGCCACAATATTTTCCTTCTCTTTCTTATATACAATCTCAAAATCATATCCCAACATCTTGGTAACCCATTTTTGTTGTTCTTCAGAAGATAATATTTGTTCCAAAAAATATTTTAGGCTATCATGATTTGTCTTAGCCTTGAATTTTCTACCCATTAGATAAGGAATCCAATTTTTTATTGCATGAAGAATAGCTAGCATTTCCTTCTCATAAATGGGTTTGAGTTGATTCTTACCCTTTAATTGAAGACTCTCAAAAGAAATGGGTCGATTGTCTTACATGATTATTTCTGATATACCATTTCTTGAATCATCACATTCCACAATAAAATCATTTGTTCAAAATCAGGAGTGGCATACACTAGAGTTCTCCACATAGCCTCCTTTAACATTTCAAATGCCAAATTAGCAGATTCATTCCAATGAAAAGAATACTTCTTCAATAAAGCTATGGGTGTTGCTATACAACCATAATTCTTCACAAATCTTCTATAGTATCCTACCAATCCCAAAAATCCCCTCAATTTCTTAATGATTTTGGGAATAGGCCATTCCATGATAGCCTTAATTTTGTTAGGATCCACCTTTACTCCTTCATGTGAAACTATGTGTCCCAAGTACTCCACCTCATGAAGACCAAAAGCACACTTGGATGGCTTAGAATAGAGTTTATGCTCTTCAAGAACTTGTAATACTTGATCTTCATGTTGCAAGTGTTCTTCCCATGTCTTTCTATAAATCAATATAGCATAAAAAAACACTAATACAAACTTTCTCGAGAACTTTTTAAAGATAGAGTTCACCAAACTTTGAAATGTAGATGGAGCATTAGTAAGACCAAATGGCATCACCAAAAACTCATAATGACCCTCATGATTCTTAAATGTTGTAGATTACAAATATTACAAATATCTTCTTCCTTAATTTGAATCTGGTGATAGCCGCATCTAAGATCTAACTTTGTAAAATACATAGATCCATTAAATTCATCTAGCAAATCATCAATGACTAGAATAGGAAACTTATCTTTGAGGGGGTACATGTTGAGAACTCTATAATTCAAACACATGTTCCAAGTTTCATCCTTCTTCCAAACCAACACCACAGGTGAAGAGTAAGCACTTTGGCTATGCCTGATAATTCTTGCCTCTAACATCTCTTCAACAATATTTTCTATCTCACCTTTTTGTATATGTGGGTACCGATAAGGCTTGATTTTGGGCAGTTTGCTCCTTGGAACTAGTTGTATGGAATGATCATGATCCCTCTTAGGAAGAAGTCCTTTAGGAATATCTCCAAAAACCACTGAGTGATGCTCAATTATTGCTTGAAAATTTGGATGGGTGGGAGCATTAGATTGCATGAATTCTAATGAACATAATTGGGCCACAAATTCATCCACTCCTTTCTTAAGCAACTTTTTGATTTGATGAGAACTCACCATTTTTGGGGACTTTTCCTTCAAGCCTCTTAGCTATATTATCTTTCCTTCTGATTGGAATCTCTTGAACAATTCTTGGAAGTTCATCTCAATTGTTCCCAAAGTAGTAAGCCATTGTACTCCCAAAACAACATCTACTCCACCCATGGAGATAACATACATTGGGCTATCAAGCTGATAATATCCCATGGATAATTTAATTCTATGGAATTTTCTAGAAAAATTGATAGTACCACCATCTACAATCAAGACCTGAAATTCTAGAGTTGGATATATAAAACAATTTAGACGAGTAGCCAACCTTTTGTTGATGAAATTGTGAGTACTACCCGAGTTGATCAACACTGTTACTTTTTGCTTCTTTAAGAACCCAACTACCTTGATAGTTTGTTGGGCACTAAATCCAGAGAGTGCATGACAAGAAATGATTGGCTATGATTCATTATCTAAATCCCCATCCCCCTCTAATATTGGTTTCTCGTCTTCTTCCTCACTCAGTCCTTCAATATAAAATAATTTATTTTCACTAAATTTATGCCCTCGACTATATTTACTATCACAATTGAATCATAACCCTTTTTCTTCTCCTCCATTTTTTGTGTAGTCAACCTAGTAGGTCATGGTAGTGAATTGTGTAGACCTCCTTTCATTGAAATTTATATTCCCTTGTCTCCTACTAGCCAAAAACTTCTCCTCCACTTGTATTGCCATTACTATTGCTTGCAATAAGGATTATGGTTGGAACAATCATACTTCATATTTTATGTGATCCTTTAAACCACCTAGAAATAACTCCTTCATAATGTCTTCTAACAAATAAATTGTGTAGAAACCATAATTCTGAAATAATTTTCTCAATTCTACTCTAATTCCTCTAAAATATAGATTAAAGCTTCTTTAATATGGTCTTCAAAAACCCTTTACAAATCAATTTTTTTTTTTGCCAAAATCTGAAAGTGTGCCATAGAAAAATGGCCCCTTGTAATTTTCATGGCCTTTCAGGTCTTGTTTCATGGTGTTGGAACTATTTTTCTTTGATTTTATGTTGTGACATGGCTCAAGAACATGCTTATTGAGGTACTAAAACTCAAATAACGAAATATTGTGAAGGTGTTGTGAAGTGTTGTAAGACATTTCTACATTCTTCTAGACTCTTAATTACAATTCACCTAAAAATAACCTTTTTATTCATCAACAAGTCCTATTTTGAAGTGTTGTAAAGTCTTGTAACAAAATTTCACACTCTTCTAGGCACATCTTCACTATTTATCCTTTTCTTATGCTTTATTTGACCCCTTTATGCTCTCATATGCTTAATTAAGTGTATTTTTTAGTATTATCCTGAAAATCAAAATTAAATACAACATATTTCCCGACACACATTTTTAGGTCCTAGGTGGGACCCATTCGCCATGGGTGGCGAATGAGTCCCCCTTGGCCCTAAATTCAAAATATTTTAAATTTCCTTTCAGGATTTTATCCAAAAACACTTGATGTCGGCTTGTGATGAGGTATGAATGGGTAACTAAGGCACAATTATGTATGAATATGTGATTTTCACCTCATTTTACATCTCCTCATTCATTCAAGCATTTTACAACATCTTTTCAAGCACTATTCAAGCACTTTGGAGCATCCATTGACATTACTTCAAACTTGAATTATGAAGGGTTTGGTAAGTTGATAGCTATTGCATGTTATTATTTTATCATTCTATTTCCTTTCATTGTTTCATTAAGAGTTTGATTACCAAAAGTGGGGTTTGACCAAGGCAAACCCCTATTCACTAACCTTAAACCATTTTTCCCCTATTGCATGTTTGTTTGTAGAACTAGGTATGCAGATTTGACAAGTTTTTTAGTGTTGAAGATTGGTTTACAATTCAACTAGGTGTTTCAAGTCAACTTAAGTCTATTTTAAACTTTGAGAAGGTTTTTTGTCTGTTTTCTGCAAAATTGACTTTGGCAACTCGGCAAGCAGTGATTTTTGGATTTGGTGTTGCAGAGTTGTCTCCTAATTTTTTAGAAATTTGGGAGAGGATTGATTCACCACCTGTGGTGAATGAGTCCCACCTTAGGACTAAAAATATGAATTTTGTCAGATTCTGGATCCTAACAGACAGATTCTTGCTTCTGACAGTTTTTCACTAGGAGGAGGACTAATTCGCCACCCTGGGCGAATGAGTCCCACTGTGAAAAATCAGTGATTTCAACCAAAATCCACAATATTCTAGATTCATTAGATTTTACCTAGGTGTACTCAAATTCATCCCTTTTCTTTTTGTTTTCCATATTTTCTTCATTTAGTTCATTGTTGCATTACACAATGTGTTTTCAAACTTAGCTTAAATTTCACTTTTGCATTCATTTTGATTCATTTAAATTAGTCAATTGCATTTATTTAGCTTCATTTAGGTCAGAAAACATCACACATAACATTATTTGAATGAACCATTATCATTTTTTCTCCTATCTCTCTCCTTTTAGGTGAAAAATCCTAGAAGAGCAAGAGTTTTCCATAGGAGCAAAAATTCAATTGTTCATTTTGGTGAACCCAAATTTTGAGCACTTTGAATTTCTAATTATATCCAAGTTTACATTTGCATTCAATTAGTATATTGTTTTGTTTTTGCATTCTAGGACATCTTATCTTGCATTAGTGAAAACTTCATTAAGATTTCTTTTTTGATTGCATCTCATTGAAAAAAGTAAAAATTTTCATTTTGCACCCTTATTTTAACTTTGTAGAACATTAAAATCATCTTAAAAATTATAAAAAACACACAAAAACATCATATTGTGACTCATTCGCCACCCAGGGCGAATCAATCCCTCTGCACTTGTTAAAAAACATTTTTAGCCTTTTTCTGGCATTTGTCTGTATTTCTATTTTTTGTAGTTAGATCTCAGTTACAGTTAGCAACATTTCTATTATTTTCATTTCTAACTCTTATATTAGTTTCCCTTTGCATTCACCCCTCCTTTTTTTTACTTGTATGAGTGTTTGGTGCCTCGTTGATAATACTTTAGTGAGAAGAAGTTCTAGACTCATGGCCTCCCGTGATAATACTTTTGTTGTAGACCTTGGGATCTCACGAGCTCCTACTCCTAGTATGGAAAATGGTGCATTAGGCCTTGAAAATACCACTTCTATTCCTTCACCTTTCCATCCAATGAATGTTGACAACCAAAATAACTCCCTTCAGCAAGAAAAGGTCATTAATATTCATGAGGATTTTGCACATTTACAACAAGACTTGTCACTTGAAAACATTTCCTCCACTGCCATACCTGCCATTGACAATCTTCATCATTTGATTGAAAGTGATGATGGCTTGAAAGTGATGAAGAAGATTTCCAAGATTTATAATAAACATGCCTCTTCTAGTACTCAATCCACAACCATTCCGGTAAGCCAAGGAGGACCTCAAGTTCCTCCCCCTTCAACCATAGCTTCCATACCAACCTATACCAATCCGCATGTCCATACAACTATGCATTAGGCTAATTATGTGGCTACCTCTTTTCCGATTTCCACTTGCATTCCTACTTCTCTTGTGGCATCACAAATCCCTTCCACCACCTTCACACCCCATAGTATTCCTTTCACTTCCCCTCACATCACCTATACTCCATCACCATTTTCCCTTCCATCTCAACCCACTTATCTTGATCCCCTTCTTACAAAACTCCTTACCATTGTTTCATCCATGCAACATAAAATTTCCACCATTAGTCAAGGTCAATCCGCTCCACCTACATATCATGTCTGTAGTAGCCCTCTATCATTAGAAATCTTACGTACCCCAATGCCACAAGGGATAGAAATGCCTTAGTTTGAGAAATATGGAGGAAAAGGAGACCCTGCCAACAATTTTAATGCATATACAACTTTGTGTAGTGACTTCATCCTTGATGATAAACTGCTAGCCAAATTGTTTCCATGGAACTTGAAAGACACTGTCTTAGAATGGTTTTCCAGCTTGCCTAATCATTCCATCCGTTCATTCAATGAATTGGTGGATTCTTTCATAAGTCACTTTCAAGTTCACATGACACCTAAAAAGGAAATGGTTGACCCCATGCGATGTAGACAAAACATAGATGAAAAAGTAATGGATTTTATCTCAAGATACCAATTCGTGTATGCTCAAATTGATGTCAAGATCCCTGATGCACATCTGTAAAAGATGTTTATTGAAAACTTGCACACACACCTTTAGGATAAATTAACAATGATGAAATTCCCTTTGTTTATGCATTTATGCACAACCTTGTGTGAATACCATAACTCAGTTTCAAGTCGTGATTCAAAATCCACTTCTAACCGAGACGACAAACCCAAGCATAGCAATCAAAACAAACATAACACACAAAACTTCTGCAAACCAAATTGAGGTTTTTTCAATTTAATCCACCTCCTCAACCTCAAGCGCAACCAACCCAACTCATTCCAAATCAAGTGGAAGTTGTTAAAGAAACGATGCCTTATACCTATGGGGACCCGAAGAGATAGTTTACTCCCCTACCCGATACCCTTCATAACATGATGAACCAATTAAATAAAAAATGCATGCTCACTTTGCCACCTATTAGACCACCTTATCCAAACCAGCCATTACCGCCCACCTTCAAACCTAATGATTATTGTCATTTTCATTGCCATAATGGAAATGACACTGAACACTGCAAGTGTCTAAAACATTTAGTTCAAGACCTCATTGATTCGGGCTATTTTTCCATTATGCGTGTTAATGATCAAGGTAATAATTCTATTGAACCCCCTAACCAAAATTTGAAAATTTTCACTAATCCTATGCCTAAACATACTACCTCATTTGTCAAGGCTAGCGAACCTTCAACCACTAATGTAATGACTATTGATACAAACAATGAACAACACAATACACCTCCCCCTGTTACTACAAAAAGTCCTATGGATGAGCTACTGGCTATGATAGACGTTATCCCTCGTAAGGGCCAAAACACTAAATCTCTTGATATCAATTTTTCTACTAAAGACATACTGCAAAAGCTTCCTGATGGTCCTCTCTACATGGCTGGTAGAATCTATGACAATCCCACTAATGGGATATTAATAGCTCCTACTTGTGGTGAGAACGTGATCATAGAGGAGTTTCTAGTATTACATGAGCTATATCAAGATAAGTATAATAAACCAACTACATGGATTAAGACACATACTAGTTTTGCATGCCCTATTAGCTACGATCATATCGATCATGCTACCCTTATAGATAGGACCTAAAAATTTGGAGGTAACATTTTCTATTATTCCACAATCTGACCAATTTCATTTGCGGCTAGGCCACCCTTGGCTTCACTCAATGAAAGTGGTCTCATCAATTGTTCACAAGTGTTTGAAGTTTCCACATGACAATGAGATAGTCACCATACACCATAGTGGCTTTAATCCTTTATCTTCCAAAGGTAATTTTTCATTGGAAGTCTTTTGGCCTACACCTATGGAACCCACCACACCTCGAAAGGAGTTATTTTTCATAGCTTATCAAAATTTTAAAGCTAAAAAGATAGCTGAATTGTCTCTTCATAACACATCCCTGTCCACTTCCACACCTCCTATCATAGACAAAACCATGCTTCAACTTGAATTTGACATTGAGAAAACCATACAACCTCCTGAACAACCACCCCTTGATACTTCCCCACCATCATTTAAATGACCAAGGGAAAATGAAACCACTCTCGTCACACCTCCTTGCCTTAAACAAGTGTATAAAGCCAAAGAGAAAGTGGTTGATCCATCCTCTTTGGTTTCTTTTGTTCTTCCCTCTTCAGAAGTAGAAGAACCTATGATGCCTCAATCCACTCTTACACCTCAACAACTACAAAATAGAATTAAACGGAACCATGGTGCTAGGGAACGTAGGCATCATCGTTGTCTCCTTACTTGTCAATCTCACATGGAAGAAGATAAAGAAAATCAACCTTTACCTTTGACCAAAGTAATAGATGACCACCCTCATTCTCCTGACCTACCACATGATTGTCTAGTGCAACCTTTGCAACAAAATGAACCAATCCAACAACCTCAGGCTTTGATACATCCATCCTTAGAAATCACCCTTCGTCCTCTCGTTATCATTAATCTTGATGATGATGATGATGATGATGCGACGATAGAAAAAATAGATGAAGAAGTGTATAACGATTTAAATTCTTTGTTTTCATCTACGATGAGCTTGAATGATAAATCCTCTCCACCAAGTGATGAACCTGGTACAACTCCTAGTTCAGTACTTGCAACTCAACCTTTGGACAGTCAACCACCCTCGCATTACAATGAACATGATTGCGAGGTGGATGACTTGTTAGATGGTTGACTTGCATTCGCCTAACTAGCCTTTTTGTTTCTTTTCTCTTTTTCCTTTCCTTTTCATGTGCATATTGTGTTCCCCCATATCGTGTGTTTGATGTTCCCTCTCTCTGTACACTTCTTATATTTATATTCTTCTATTCATTGTGCATTATCTTTTTCACTTTTGTTTTGTGTTCTCCTTTTGGAGATGACACAAAGCATAGGGATGCCCTATGTCTCTTCTATGTTGACCCAAAAGGTCCTTGTCTTTTTCTTTTTTTGTTTTGTGTTTTCCTTTTGGGGATGATGCAAAGCATAGAGATTCCCTATATCTCTTCCATGTTGACCCAAAAGGTCCTTGTCTTTTTTCACTTTTTGTTTTGTGTTTCTCCTTTCGGGGATGATGCAAGGCATTGAGACCGCAATGTCTCTTTCATGTTGACCCAAAAGCTTTTTCATTTTATTTCGCCTTTTCACTTTCGTTTTGCTTGTGTTTTCCTTTTGGGGATGATGCAAGGCATTGAGACCGCAATGTATCCTTCATGTTGACCCAAAATATTTTTCACTTTCTTTCATCTTTTTGCTTTCATTTCACTTGTGTTTTCATTTTGGGGACGACGCAAAGCGTCGAGACCGCAATGTCTCTTCCATGTTGACCCAAAATGGACTTTTGTTTTCCTTTGTTTTCGCTCCTTGTGTCATTCTTCTAGTTCTATGTGCTTTGGGGAATTATGACATTTTCGCGCTCTTTTATAAACATATTGCACCAATGAACATATTGACCCTAAATCCATAGATCCCTTTTGTGTTTGGCGTGCTTTATTTTTTGGGGGGACAAATCCCTTTTCTGTGCTTTTCCTTGACATGATACAACTTAACTTTGAAACATATGATATTGCATAGGGCTTTCTAAGTTGGCTCTCATGTCTTGTTTTCTTTTTTCTTTTTCTTTTCCTTCTCTACTTTAAAGTAATTGCTCATAGAATAATGTGTATCACTTCCTTTAAAGTGGGGGGCATACATTACCATCAATTCATTTGCATTCTTGGTTCCTAGTGTAGCCTTGTTGTTTATATGATGCGTTCATCACTTTGTGGATGACATTAGGTGTGATTTCCTTCATAAGTGTGATCTATCTTAGCATATTGCATTCCTCTTGGTGGCTTGATGTGATGCACTACATCCCTTAAGTTGTGAGTATACTATTCTTTGATTGGTCCTCTCTTGGAGACATTAGACACAATGTTCTCTAAGTGACTGGCCTTGCATGAACTGTACAAGACTCCTTTGAACATTTTACACTTTACACTTTACATTTTTGCATTTTACATTTTTACCTTTTTGCCACCTTGCATAACATAGCTTGCATGACTATGGTACTTTGTCTTTTTGTTAATGAGAATTTTTCTTTGTGGTGCCTTGTTAAAGTTATCAACAGGTATAACTTTAATATGGTTGAGTGGGAAGCCCACCTAGCAACATGAATTTTCCCCATAGCCACTTTTGTGTTGGTGAGTGCATACCAACTAGCGTATGTATCTTACATTTTTTTGGGCTTTCTCACTACACAGATAGCTAGTTCTGTGGCCCTAGAGTGAGTACATTTGGGCCTTCTCACCCAGTGGACCGTCCTGAGTTTTGTCACCCCAGCGTGAGTATACATTCTCTTTTAGCCTAGATCTAATCCACAACTAGTTGGATAGACGATCGAAGCTTCATCCAATTCTTCTCAACACTTGTGTGTTCCTTTGTTCTTATACTTAGTTTTCCATGGGATCTTCATCTTGGGAGCTTGATCATCCCTCTTGATCACTTTCATTCCATCTTGCTACTAGTGTAAGTGCATTTGAACCCTTCTCTCAATGTTCATGGCTACTTTAGTGTGAGTTTGAAGCAGGTTAATCCTCTCACTAAAGTGGGGGCTAAATGTGTCATAGAAAAATGGCCCCTTTTCATTTTCATGGCCTTTTAGGTCTTGTTTCATGGTGTTGGAACTATTTTTTTCTAATTTTATGTTGTGACATGGCTTGAACATGCTTATTTAGGTACTAAAACTCAAATAATGATGTCTTGTGAAGGTGTTGTGAAGTGTTGTAAGACATTTCTACTTTCTTCTAGACTCTATTAAGTACAATTCACCTAAAAATCACATTTTTCTTTTATCAAAAAGTCCTATTTTGAAGTGTTGTAAAGTCTTGTAACAAACTTTCATGCTCTTCTAGGCACATCTTCACTATTTATCCTTTTCTTATGCTTTATTTGATCCCTTTATGCTCTCATATGCTTAATTAAGAGTATTTTTGAGTATTATCCTGACAATCAACATTAAATACAACATATTTCCTGACACATTTTTAGGTCCTAGGTGGGAACCATTCTACATGAGTGGCAAATGAGTCCCCCTTGGCCCCAAATTCAAAATATTTTAAATTTCCTTTCAGGATTTTATTCAAAAACACTTGATGTCGGTCTGTGATGAGGTATGAATGGGTAACTAAGGCACAAGTGTGAATAATATGTAATTTTCACCTCATTTTACATCTCCTCATTCATTCAAGCATTCAAGCATTCTACAACATCTTTTCAAGTACTATTCAAGCACTTTGGAGCATCCATTGACTTTACTTAAAATACTTGATTTATCAAGGGTTTGGTAAGTTGATAGCCATTGCATGTTATTAGTTTATCATTCTCTTTCCTTTCATTGTTTCATTAAGGGTTTGATTACCAAAAGTGGGGTTTGATCAAGGAAAACTCCTATTCACTAACCTTAAACCATTTTCCCCCTATTGCATGTTTATTTGTAGACCTAGGTATGCAGATTTGACAAGGCTTTTTGTGTTGAAGATTGGTTTACAAGTCAACTAGGTGATTCAATTCAACTTAAGTCTATTTCAAGCTTGGAGAAGGTTTTCTGTAGAATTGACTTCAAAAACCCAACAAGCAATGATTTCCAGATCTGGTGTTGCAGAGTTGTCTCCTAATTTTTCAAAAAAATGGGAGAGGACTGATTCACCACTTGTGGTGAATGAGTCCCACCTTAGGACTGAAAATATGAATTTTGTTAGATTATGGATCCCAACAGACATAAACTTTCTCTCGATAGTTTTTCACCAGGAGGAGGACTAATTCGCCACCCTAGGAAAATGAGTCCCATTGTGAAAAATTAGTGATTTCAACCAGCATCCACAACATTCCATATTCATCAAATTTTACCCAGGTGCACTCAGATTCACCCCTTTTATTTTTTTATGCATATTTTCTTCATTTAATTCATTGTTGCATTACACAATGTGTTTTCAAACATAGCTTAAATTTCACTTTTGCATTCATTTTCATTCATTTAAATTAGTCAATTACATTTAGTTAACTTAATTTAGGTTAGAAAACATCACACATAACATTACTTGAATGAACCATTAGCATTTTTGCTCCTATCTCTCTCCTTTTAGGTGAAAAACCCTAGAAGAGAAAGAGTTGTCCATAGGAGCCAAAAATCAATGGTTCAAAAAGATATGCACCTTCCAAAATGACCTCCAAAAATGAAAAAAATACCTTGTCATCATGGTGCCAAGATCATGCTATGATACCACTTGTAATGGAATAACTTCCACAATAGAAGAATATGATAGGAAATAAGCTGAAAATACTAAATAATAACTGAGAATAACAAGCCACTTCAAGGGGGAGAACCTCCAAACATCTCCAATGAGAACAAAATTGACAATATGATGACTAAATAAGACTCACAACCTCCTCTATATACCTATTTATGCCTAGGATATCACCTAGGATGACTTAGATAACCCTATATAAGCCCTAGGCCGACCTAATCAACTAAATAAAAATATAATAATGATAATATGACTTAATTATGAGTTAAGATAGCCACAAGTTGACTATTCATAACCTGATGTACTCTAAGCTTAAGGGTGTAGCATAGTATATATGCCAAAAATGTTCATTTATTTGCTATGGCTATCAATTGGGCTTCATGTAGTTTTTATTGATTTATCCATTACTACTAGTTAGAGGACTAATGTTTCCCATTTTCACCATGGCAACAACAAAATTTGTGAAGAAGGTGTTCTACTTCATAGTATATGTAGTCACATAAGAATAAAAATAACCTCCATTAAAAAGCTATTGATCAGAGTGCAGAAGTCATGTCTAGCTCCTCATATTTTTGTAGTTGTCAAAGGTTGTGGGATTCTAAAGAACTAAAAGTGACAGGTTGTTATCCCCACTACTGCTTGGATAATTTTATTTTAGAGAAGTGGAAAATGTAGATTCTATGTTAGTTTCATTGTAGATGAAAGCTCTGAAATTAGTGTAGCGATCTTGACCAATAGTATGACCACTTGAATGTGAAAAGGAGAAAGAATAAAAAGTGAGATGCTATAGTTTGTAGGTAGTAATTATCATATTAGAAAAATAAGTTACCAGAAAACACAATCATTTCCTTGGTAGAAAGACCTTGAGCACTAAAAGATGAGGTGAGCACGTTGAGGTTTGATGTGGGTGTAGGAATGTAACCAGTTTGTATTAGTGCATCCGAAATAGGAGTACAAAAACAAGTTTCTTTGACTCTATCCTTACATCCACTGGTGATGTTAAATACCTCAAAATGGAAGCAGGTTGTAATGGGGTGTTTGGGTGTCATTGCCTTGGGAGATTCAACCCACTCATGCATTTATCTAAGTGTATGATTTTTTTGAAAGAGAAAACTAGAAGCTACTTCCCCATATTTTTCAGTTTGACAATCAACAAATGAAACAATTTCAATCTTCTTGCATGGTACGATAGACACTCCAACTATTTATCACCAAACTTAGCTTGAGCTTGTTCAAATAGGATACGCCTTTGGTGTAAAAAATGGACCCATACTTCAACACATGATCTAACCTCTGAATGTTATATTAAAAAGCATAAATACATTCATGTAAAGAAGTGAAAAACATATTTTTTTTGTCTCAAATAAAATATCATAACTATCCACTATAAGTGTGTCATTTATAAAATAAAATATTCATTTAATAAAACAAGACACTCATTTAAATAAGTATTGTTATCATAGTAAAAAACTATTGGGGTAGCAATGTACAAGCATTGAATTATTTCATATTAATAGTTTGTCCTATCACAAATATAAAAGGTGAGCACAATAAATACCATGTATTTTCCCATTCAAAGTGAAGGACTTTTAAAAAGTTTTTGGTCTATTTTTCCTTGATATAAGTTTTAGTTTAAATAATTATGTGTTGTTTTTATAACAACAAATAGTTTTTTTTGCTCAACTATTGGTCCATATGTGTTGAATATAAAATCTAGATATATCAAAGATTTATGGTTACCAATAGGTATTTGGTCCATTGAGGTTGCAAATTAGTTTTATTTTAAATAATAATATGATACTCTACAAGCAACAAATGATATTTTTTTGTTCAACTATTGGGGGTCCCATGATTAAGTTTTAATTGAATCTTTAAAAATTTAAAATTTAGAAACTTCTCAATAAATGTGTTGATGTGGTGAGTTGCATGATGAATCACACCTCCAAACCTTAGCTATTAATAGATAATAGGTCAATCCACATTTCAAAAAAAAAATGAAGGTTCTATGATATTCCAGTCAATTGCTACATGTTGACAAAGTTAGCCTGCAGGACTACTAGCCCCTCTCCCCTCCCCTACTTCAACCCATGCAAAGGGCTAACACTAAGAAACAATGAAAACAAATTTGGGGTATGAACCATGCAACAATTCATGCAATTGTTGCACCATATTTTCACAAATAGTTAAAGTTCATTTTTGTAATTTTTACCATATACACTTGCAAATTTAAGAGGGGGTGATCCCACAATACTGGTTTACAAATTTTGGCCAAACTAGAAACTGAACTAATTTTTTCTAACCAAATATTCACTTTCAGGCACCTATTGCGGCTAAACTGTGAGGAATTTGAAGATGATGCAAACTAGTGATTATTGACATTTTTTCTGTAGATTCTAAATATATTTTTTTCAAAATTTTTGGAATCAGATTGCACTTCTTTTTCCATCTCCTTCGAAAACTAGTTTTTTTCAGTAAACACCATTTTTAAGGAGTAATGCTCACCATATACAACATAACTTTTTTTCCATGAAGGATAAAATTCTAATTTTTTCAAATTTATATTTGTAACTACAATATCTAGTGCTTTCATTTGGTTTCATAGTGATTTATTGAGTACTTTTTCCTTAATCAAGTTTCAAAGTCAAACCAATAACAATTTAGACATAGGTGGACCATATACAACATAACTTTTTTTGTATGTATCGAATTTTATTTATTTTTGTTGGATCAAGGAATTCAATATCTAGTGCACTAATATTTTTGATAATCTGCTATTTTATCACATGTGTAGAATAGAGAGCTTGATTTTTGGTGAAAAACCTATGTTTAATCAAACTAAAAAAACAAATACATAATAAAACCAAAACATATTAAAATTATATTTGTTGGATAGCTCGTTCTAAGGACTACCATCATCTAGTTGGGTTTGTGAAGTCTCCTCCATTTTCATCCTCAACTCGAGCTTCAAAGGGAAAAATTCTGGACATTTTTGGTGCCAGAGGGGGAGAAGGGGGGAAAATGGGGGTTCTAGCAAACCAGGGTTCACTCGAACCCCCTTGGTTCTAGCGAACCCACCTTTAATGCAATAAAAAAATAAACCCATTAAAGGGGGGTTCGCTCAAACCCCCTAGTTCTAGTGAACCCTTTAGGGAGTT
Source organism: Sequoia sempervirens (assembly GCA_007258455.2). NCBI lineage: Eukaryota > Viridiplantae > Streptophyta > Pinopsida > Cupressales > Cupressaceae > Sequoia > Sequoia sempervirens. The sequence continues at coordinate 301,725,996 of VDFB02000017.1, read as the reverse complement.
CTAGTGAACCCTCCTAGTTCTAACAAACCCCCTAAAGTGTTTTCCATCTAAAAACACATTTTTCCTTCCTCAATGGAATTGTAAACCAATTTTGTGGGTTTACCCAAGGTGGAAGGGATATGTCAATAAAAAATTCAAGGGAACATTAAGAAGATTGGGAGGAATTGGAGGTATCAAGGTGATGAATATCTGGAATTATTAATTTATCAAAAGGTTTTGAATTTTTATCTTTCCCACCTAAAACAACAAGAAAGTCAATGAAACATGTACATTCAAAGTGGAATTAGGGTCATGATTGTTGTAATAAAATTTCCTCAAGTAGATTAAATAACTCTTTTATAAAATGATGTACATGTAATAGAGATATGTAGTGAGTTGAAGTAAAAATTGTAGTTGGCATGGACACCTCTGAAAATAAGGGCACTAAATCGCCATTTTCTCTATGCCTTCATTATTGAAATTGTAATTGTTTTGTGGTTTTATTTTCCATCACATCCTTCTCTATATTGAAGCACTCCTCATTACCACACCTAGTTTCAATGACATTCCTTCAATTTGAATGTCACTTCTCCTTTCCATTAAAGGGATCAAAGCACTCTCCCCACTTAGTATTGAGTCATGTACTCAATAAATATTAATAGTGTGATTTTTGAATAAATCAATTAAACAAACACTACCAATGCACATATATGCTTGATATAATCAAGAATGAGATCTCTTCTCATTTGTTTATTCTCCCAATCTTCATTCCACATGTATAGGAGCAAGATTCTTGAACAAGGGTGGGTTGCATGCCCTATTGATTTTGATTGGGAACATCTTATATAGGTAGGGGCCATTTGTGAGTGAGCTCCCTATCAAGAATGATATGACTTCTAATGAAAATTATATATTATAAAAGTATAAATATAACATTGTATATTGTGATGAAAATTATATATTATACACCTAAATTCCAGGTATGGAAAAATGATAGTTCCTACAAAATTATATGTATTATTCACATGGTATGAGCTAATATTTGAGATAAAATGAAACATAATTAGGTATTTATATTTTCTCCTATAAATTCACCATTTTTAAACTATACACTGATATTTTCTAATAATACTAACAAGTGTCACATAATAATAAGAACCTACAATTTTTTTTATTATTTTAATTGTGGTTATTATTTATTGTAAGATATTTACAATGGAAAGAATTAAAAAGATGGTAAAAAAATATACAAAAACATGCCCCTACTTTACAACTTAGTCTTGGCTATGTTATGGTGTCATCCATTATATGTTCTTATTTGAGTGTTGACCATGGAAATCATAACATTGAATGAGACCACAATTGGTGTAAGCATTCTATCAAACACTTTGTGGACTTCCTCAATGCCACCACATTTTCCACACATCTCTATAACCTCATTTTCTATTGAGATGTTGAAATTGTATCCACTTATAACAATTTCTTTGTGAATTTCCTTATCACATTCCAATGCTTCCAAGATAACACATGCAAAGATAACATTGGCCAAAGTGACAAAATTCAACTTCACAATTGTAAGCTCCATTTATTTAAAAAGATTTAAAACTTCCTTACATAGTCCATTTTGAATATATCCTAAAATCAATGTAATCCATGTAACCAAATTTATCTCTAATGTCTTATGGAAGAGGTACAACACTCAATCCAATAATCCATTATGCACATATTTTGATATCATTGCATTCTTTGAAAGTGTGTTTAGGTGAGATATTTTGTGAAACATTTTCCATGCACTTGGCATAGATGACAATAATTTTGGTTTGTAATTAGTCATGGTGTCTAAATTCTATGATAATGAGATGCATTTGGAGTAGTTTTCCTCATGGATGGATTTTGTGCTTTAAATACACATCCTTGAAGAAGGGAAACATATGTCATAATTTTGTTACAATGAAGGCATCAACTTTATCATGGCTTATAGGGAATGCCATTTTTAATAAATTGTTAGTTTGCATACCCCTTCTTTAAATTAAAATAATTTAGGATTCAATCCAAAACTTAGAAATTAAAGCCTTGAAAATGTTTTCAATCGAATTCTAAGACATTTTAGCCTAATAAAGTGAAAATGTGGGCAATAATTAAAAAAATCATAGCTTTTGTTGTATTTATTTGAAGAACATAGATAGGGAAGAAAATTGATATATGTATAAGGATATTATTATAATGAAAATAAAAGTAGTATCAAGTGAATTTTTTGATCTAGATAGTGCATATAAATAATGCAATTAACAATAAAATATCTAGCATTTTTACTCCGGGATGTAATTATATCCTATAACTATTATTTTCTCCTTTTATTGTAAAATTTCAAATAGATCAAAAATATTTTGATTTTTTAGAGTTTCTAATGATGATTGAGTTTTAGAAAATTTGGTTAGAAAGATATAATTATAGTCATTGTGATGCTCAACCATACTGAACTCCTCATGAGAGTGCATTCAAATATTGGGAGGTTCAAACTCATCCAAATTCAAAGGGGTACTCTACCCTTAATATCATTAGAAACATATGCAGAGTAGAATCCTAAAGTTTTCTCATTTAAAAAAAATAGACCATGCACAATAGTGAGAGTGGTCTTCACATTTTCATAAGGAAATTCTTAGTTAGCTGTAGTGCTATCCTGAGAAATACTCCTACACTCCCATTATTTGAGAGGTGTAATATTTCTAGATAGATGAAATAGTTTTTAATATCTCTAATAAATTTGTGTTCATTTTCAAATAGATTAATTAATATAACAAAATATATTATCTTGAATAAATAATATGATTGGGTACTTTAGCATGTAAAATTTGTATGTTATATGTGGTGTGTGAATGCAAGTATTAGATTTGTGCATGCTATATCTCTTTTATTTGGTATTTGTGTATTTGGGAAGGGAATTTTTGTGTTGGTTTGATCTCTTATAATATTTAAAGAAACTACGTGAGGGTTTTGAGAGAGGTTTGGAATATCCTTAGGGAATATGTTCCTTTAGTGAAGAAAAAATTGGTACAAGCGATTTTATATGTATATATGAATATTTTTTACCTGGGTATGTTGAGTTTGGGGTTTGAATAGGTTTTATGTTGGAGGGATGAAAGATAATTTTATGAGACATGAAACAAATTATTTTTTAATTGAGTTGAGTATTAAATGCTCCTCCCTAATGGTGGAGTGTTCCCCTCATCTCCCCCTATTTTATGAATCAATCCTTTGATTTGTATGTGGTTGTTCAAACTTGGGTTCTCACTAGTGTATTGGTTTGCCATTTATTTTGTGGTAACTTGGTTTTCTGAGGACCTCCTAACTTAGGGGTGGACTTGTATTCAAGTCCTATGATTGGGAGTTCAACATACCTCCATTGGCCTTGTTTTGACAAAAATAGATTTACAAGTTTCGTAAAGGATCAAGAAAAGAAGTTTCCTTTAAAAGTGGAGTATATTACTCTTTTTTATATCATTTATGAGTCTCTTAAGTTCTAGTAATTCCCCTTTTATAAGGAAAATGATTAATCTATTATATATATATAGTTCTCTTATGTTATTAGGAGGGATTTATTTATAATTAAAAAAATTCCAATCTTATTATATTAGCTTGTTTCCCTTCTCATTTTGAACTAACAATAATGTTGGTTGTTATTAATTTTCATGCTATGTGAAAAAAAAAGATACAATTGTAAGAAGATTGCTAATTCTACTTTTGTAAAAACAAAAAGAAGAAAAACATTTTGTTGCTGTACTATATTTTATAGAGTTCCACCATTCATTTATGGATGTTGCATCTATCAAATTTTCACTATATTTGTACTTTAGCTCTTCTCATGATAAGGATTATTTAATACATTCTCCTACAGTATCATGCTTCTCTTTTCCATGCTCAACCTCAAATAAATATATATATATATATGCTAAAAATAACTCATCTTATGCATCTTACTCAACCAAAAGAACATCCACGAGTTCTTGAATTGTGATATATATAATTATTTGACCATACAATATGCTAAGAAAATGTGATTTTCCTTATTTTTAAATTATCATATAACATCTCAAAGAAACCTTACACAAACTCCATAGAATATGTGTGATAATCACTAATATAAAAATGATACTCCCTCAAGATCTTCCTATCTTCTTATATATTTTTAGGTGCATGAATGAATGTTATATGCACAAATATAACAACTTGAGTGGAGTTGTGGTATTGTGGTTGAACCTCATTCTCTAGTTGTAGTATATAATTATCTATAGACTCAACAATTGAAATAGTGATATGAAGATAAAACATGTACTTGCATAACTTGAATTACAAGTCCAACCATTGAGCTCCATGAGTATGTCTTGCATACTCATGGACTATTCTCTAAAAAATAGACATAAATTGATATACTAGTATTTTTTCACTAATTAATTCACATATTTTTTCCTCTTTACCATCCTATAAAGTGTATTTTATTAAATTATATTTTCTAAAACTTACTATTTCTTTTCCAATTTCATGTGTATTATTCATGTGTACACAAGTCCTCAAACATTACAAATCACAACTATCACATGTTTCATCCAAACATGATTTATTGTAAAATAATTTTCCATCCACTCTTTCACATAAAATATTTGAAATAAAATCCCCTTCAAATATATGTGGACCTTCTATCATACACTTGAATACAAAATTTCATCAATATGCAAAGGTACACATATATATAGAAAAACATCATAATGATTAGAAAATTTAATGTGGATTAATTTTGACATAAAAAAGCTTTTCCATTTCAAAACACCTTTGACTAATGTATATATGAGGATACATCTCTATAAATTTGGGAAAAATATGTTCAAGGGTCATATCTAAAAAAATATTTGGATGTGGAGCTACATTTTTGATAGCTAATTCTACTTTTGACAACACCTCTTTAATTAGGAAATTTTTTTGTGTTATTTTCCCAAAATTCTTCAATCATGGATTTTGAGGATTCAACTATTAATTTATACTTTGATGGGAGTCCACCAAGTAATGCCATAGTTCATTTCTATTTGGGTCCTCAACTCTTTCACACCTCCCACTGAATTTTATTAATGTTTTTCTACTTATTTTTAGTGCTTGATTTTTTTACCTTATTAGGTGAGATTTCTTTGTTTAATTACTTATTATAGTTTATGTAATTATGCACCATGTAAATGTTGCAAGAATGAAAGTATTGTGGAAAGATTGAAGGTGTTGTCATTGATGTCAATCAGTCAACTAGTTATCACTAGTTGTTGTTGGTTGTATATGTTGAGGATATTGAGAAAATTGTAATAAGGATATGTTGCAGGTGTTTAGTGGTTGCTTTGGGTTTTGGTCTGGATTTTCTCTTATGGTTGTGTGGTTCATATATGTTGTTTATGGTTGTTAGAAGGTGCTATATTCATATTTTTGCTTGTTGATTCGTTGTACATTGTAAGTTGTGTTCACCAGTTGTGAACTATGGTTGTCTGTGGTTCTGGTTAAGGTCTGGGAGAAATTTTGTTGGTTCATATTTCTCTTTGAGGAAGTATTATGATGTATGGTTCTAAATTTGAGTTTCCTTGATTGTATTGAATTTAATTTCAACATTTGGAAAGTTCATGCTTAATGGTTCTATGTGTTTTACACTGGTTTGGTTGACCTTGTGTGAAATACTACTTTTGAGGATGATGAAGTGTGCTGTATATTTTTGGGTCCCTTGAAGCATGTGTTTGGGTTTCCCTTATTGTAATTCTACCCTAGGATGTTTTGGCACTAACCTAATTTGAATTTGATTTGGACGACCAACTTTGGATATGTTTCAAAGTTGAATATGGTATAAAAGCAAGATGAGTTAATGAAGAAATATAAGAGAGGAAAGAGTGAAGAAGAAGTGCGATAAAGAGAAAAGAGAAAGTACATTTTTATGTGATATTGATTCTATTTAGTGAGTGTGTCCATTGAGAGTATGGCAGATTAATGCGAAGCTTAATGCTGATTTTCTGGATGCAGTGAGCAGAAGGAGAACTCTATCATTCATGCATGTACATGGTAATTATTGTGGTGGAATCCTTTGTTTCATTGGGATTGTAGTCTCTATGTAACAAAACTTCTATGTCTTCTTTTGTATCTTTGTGGTAGTGAGCCTATTGAGTTGTAGCCCTATTGGACAGTGAGTCCTTGTTCTAGATAGTGAGTCATTGTTCTGAACAATGAGTCCTTATTTTAGGCAGTGAGCCTTTTATAATCAGTTTTGGTATTCTCTATAGTGTGAGTTAATCTTCACCATGGTTTTTCCCTTATTTGGTTTTCCAAGTAAATCTGGTGTTATTGTGTTTATGTGTTGGATTTAAGTTTCTACATTGGCATTTGATGATTAATCATTTATGTAGTATTAAGGATTAGTTTCAGTGATTGAATTAAAGGCTTAATTCTATGACAATTGATTCACCCCCCCTCTTAGTTGTCCTATTCAACAATTGGTATCAAAGCTTAGTTCCTTGGTGAAGAGCTTAATCGCTTGAGGAAGGTTTGGGATGGCTAGAAAGATGGTTTTTGATTATTTGAGATTTGATGGAACTAATTATGGTATCTAGAAAGTATTGATGAAAGAATATCTAGAGTATTGTGGATATGATGTGGAGAAATATTACAAGAATCCTTAAACTCCTCCTGCTAATGGTATGAGTACACTTGAAGAGATCAAAGCACATGAAGTAATCAATAAGGTGAAAATCATCTTGAAGAATAGTCTAGTACATTTTGAGTTGATTAAGGTTCAAAATTTGAAAATGGCTAAGTCTAGAATGCTTTGGAAAGAGCGCATGATGGTGATGAAAGAGTTAAATAGGAAAAATTATAGAATATGGAGACATAGTTTGATCTTCTACATATGTTCGAAGATGAGAATGTTAAAGCTTATGCACAAAGATTAGATGAGATATGGCTGAAATACGAGGACTTGGTGCTACTATTGATGAAACAAGGATTGTAAAGAAGATTCTGCTACTATTGATGAAACAAGGATTGTAAAGAAGATTCTTAGAACTCTTCCTAATGCTTACAATGAGAAGGTGGGAGCTATTAAGAAGACTATAGATTATAAGACTTGTACTAAGGATCTTTTGTTAGGAATTTTGACATCTTATGAGATGAGGAAGCCGAGCCTGAGGAATGGAACCAAATTAGAGATTGCCTTTAAAGCTACAAAAGTTGAAGATTTAGATGAAGAAAACTTTGATGAAATAGAAGCTAACTTTGTAAGAAGAATGAGGAAAAGCTCAAGTTAGTATGAAGGTAATTTTCCCTTTAAATGGTTTAGTTCTGGAGAAATAGGTCATTATCCTGCAAAATGTCTGGAAAGAGCTAAAAGGAATAAACAAAGATACGAGAAAGAAAATAAAGGAAAGAAGATTAATAAAGCTTACTATGTGAATAAGAATGCTAGTATATTTGATGAGGATTCAAAATATGAAGATCCTAGTGACAATGAATGCTTTTTCTTGGTGATTAAGGATGAATCTACTGCTAATTTTGAAAAATAGGTAAAGGAAAGCCCTCTAGAGAAGGAAAAGGAGAAAAATGAAGGTACGGTTATCTCTTCCCTACATGCTAAACAAGAGAAAAATTATTGGGTAGTTGATATTGGTTGTTCACATCACATAAGTAGTGATAAAAGTAATTTTTTTAAGCTTGAGAAATATGATGGTGGCTTGGTTATGTTTGGATGTGGGATAGGTTTAGTAAGTTTTGATGGAAAGCATCATACTGTTGATGTTTACTATGTTAAGGGTTTGAGACATAATTTGTTGAGTGTTGGTCAGATGTGTAGAAAAAGATATGATCTTGTGTTTAAAGATAAGAAATGTGAGATCTGGAAAGGATCCAAAACATTGACTGCTACAAGAAAGAAATCTAAAGGGAATATCTATCAACTTAAGGGTGTTGAATGACGATGCTTTATGACTCAGATAAATGATAGTTGGAGAATGTGTCACATGAATTTTGATAACTTGGAAAGGATCAATTTTGTTCAGGTCATGAGATATTTACCAAGAATTACAAATCCTATTAATGCTATTTTTAGGAATTATCAGTTTGGAAAGCAAGCAATAAATCATTATAGATTGAAGGAACAGTCTACTTCTAGACTACTAGATTTAGTTCATACTGATCTCATGGTCCTATAAGAGTGAGAAGTCTACTTGGTGAAAGGTACTTTATTCTTTTAATTGATGATTATTTTTAGATATACATGGGTTACATTTATTAGAGAGAAATCAGATGCATTAAATAGATTCAAGGCATTCAAATTAAGCAATGGCTGAAAATGAAGTGAATTTGAAGATAAAATGCTTAAGATCTAACAGAGGTGGAGAATTCACCTCCCATGAGTTTAATATGTTTTGTGAAGTGCATGGAATAAAGAGACGGTTATCTACTCTAAGAACTCCTCAATAGAATGGAGTTGTTGAAAAGAAAAGTATAACAGTTCAAGAAGCTACTAGGTCAATGATTACCGAGGTTGGTTTACTAGAAGTTTACTATAAAGAAGCTATTCATACTACTATCTATGTGTTCAATCGAGTTCAAGCAAGATAAAATAGTACAAAGACTCCCTATGAGCTATGGCATGGAAGAATTCCTACTGTTAAGTATTTCAAGGTATTCAGAAGCAAATTTTATATCAGAAGAGATGAAGAAAATTTGGGAAAGTTTGATGCAAGAAGTGATGAAGGAATTTTCCTTGGATATTCTACTAAAATAAAGGCATACAAACGTTTCAATCAAAGACTGAGAAATATTGTAGAAAGCTTTAATGTGAAGGTTGATGAGACAATGAATAATTCTATTGACATTGATGGATATGTATTTGATGAGCATGAGTGTGCAAGAATAGAAGATATTGTGGAAGAACAAGAAAAAGATGAGCAGGATGAATAGAATGAAAGAGAAGAAGATTATTTGGTGATGTCCCCTATGATACCTAAATATGTACAAAAGAATCATTCAAAAATTTATATTATTGGAGATAAGAAAAAAGGTGTGTTAACTAGAAGCAAAGTTGTTGATGAAGTGAATTTGTGTTTACTTTCTAAGATAGAACCGAAGATAGTAAGTGAAGCTTGTGAACATGAACATTGGAAGGAAGTAACGAAAGAATAACTTTTGTAGATTGAGAAGAATCAAACTTGGGAATTGGTCCCAATAATGATAGATAAAAACATCATTGGATTAAAGTGGGTATTCAAAAATAAGTTGAATGAGAATGGAGAAGTAGTCAGAAAAAAAGTGAGGCTTGTGTGTAAATGTTACTCACATGTAGAAGGCATATGTTTTAAGGAAAATTTTTCCCTAGTAGCGAGAATGGAAGCTATAAGGATGTTTTTTGGCACTTGCTACTTATAAAGACTTTAAGGTCTATCAGATGGATGTCAAGTCAACATTTTTGAATAGCGATCTAGAAGAAGTCTATATGGAACAATCAAAAGGATTTTAGTTGACAGATCAACTATATATGGTATGCAGATTGAAGAAAGATTTATATGGGTTGAAGTAAGCTCCTAGAGCTTGGTATGCGAGGTTAGACAAGTATCTGATTCAGCAAGGCTTTAAAAAAGGTATGGTAGATAGTAATTTGTACTTTAAGATTGAAAATGATAGAATCTTGATTGTAATAGTGTATGTTGATGACATTATCTTTGGGGAAATGAAAATATGTGCAAGAGGTTCGTGGAAGAAATGCAGAAAGAATTTGAAATGTCTATGTTTGGGGAGATGAATTTATTTCTTAGGCTATAGATTAATCAAATAGAGAAAGGAATTTTCATTTCACAGTCTAAGTATGTGAGAGAGATGTTGAAGAAGTTTGGGATGGATGGTTCCAAACCGGTAAGTACTCTTATGCTGAATAGTTACAAATTGGGTAAAGATGATAATTCACCTAAGGCTGATCAAAGCAATTATAGATCTATGATTGGTGGACTATTGTATTTGATTGCTACTAGACTGGATATCATGCATGTTTTCTTTCTTGTGGCTAGATTTCAAGAAGATCCTAAGGAAACACATGTTGCTGCTATTAAAAGAATATTCAGATATTTGAATGGCACTCCAAATTATGGATTGTGGTATCCTAAAGATGTTGACTTTACACTCAGTGCTTATAAAGATGTAGATTGGGATGGATGTGTAGATGATAGGAAAAGTACAAGTGGTGGTGCATTCTTTCTTGGATTCAAATTGGTGACATGGTCAAGTAAGAAGCAAGATTCAGTCTCTTTGTCTACTGCTGAATTTGAGTATATTGCTATTGCATCTTGTTGTACACAATTTCTATAGATGAAATAGACATTGAAAGATATCACAGTGCTATATGATGATCCCATTTCTATTTTCTTTGATAATACAAGTGCAATTAACATTTCAAAGAATCATGTGATGCACTCAATGATGATGCATATATCTATTAAATATCATTTCTTGGGAGAGAAGGTCATAGAGAATGAAGTAAAGCTTGAGTATGTTCTAATGAAGGGTTAGATTGTTGATATTTTCACAAAGGCCCTTCCTAAAGATACTTTTGAGTATCTTCAGGAGAAGTTGGGGGTTATTTCCCCTCCTTTCTTGAACTAGATGCATATGGAGATGCATCAACCTAGTAGATCTATGGATCTATCTTTCTTTTGGACTGATGTTTTTGGTGGATACCTCTCAGGGGGAGAAGGTAGTATCAGGTGTTGTCATGTCAAAAGGAGAGATCAATGTAAAATATTATTTTTCCTTTGCCATTGATGTCAAAGGGGGAGAGAAGAAGTATGTGAAAAAGAGGGAGATAAGAAGCATGTGAAAAAGAGAAGAAGAAGAATGAGAAGAAAGCATATAAGAGATTATATTCTAAGGGGGAGAAAACATAAAAAATATATTTAGAGCTAGTAAGTTGTCTTTGATGGTTTTTCACATCATGTGTTACCATCAATGACAAAGGGGGAGATTGTTGTAAGAATGAAAGTATTATGGAAAGATTGAAGGTGTTGTAATTGATATCAACCAGTCAACTGGTTATCTACTAGTTGTTGTTGGCTGTATATGTTGAGGATATTGAGAAAATTGTAATAAGGATATGTTGCAGGTGTTCAGTGGTTGCTTCAAGTTTTGGTCTAGATTTTCTCCTGTGGTTGTGTGGTTCAGATAGGTTATTCATGGTTGTTAGAAGGTGCTATATTCAAATTATTGGTTGTTGATTCATTGTACAATGTAAGTTGTGTTCACCAGTTGTGAACTATGGTTTTCTGAGGTTCTAGTTAAGGTCCAAGAGAAATGTTTCCGGTCTTTATTTATCTTTGATGAAGTCTTATGATGTATGGTTCTAAAGTTGAGTTTCCCTGATTTTATTGAAGTTAATTTTGACATTTGGAAAAATTTTGCTTAATTGTTCTATGTGTTTTACACTAGTTTGGTTGACCTTGTGTGAAATACTACTTTCAAGGATGATGAAGCGTGTTGGATCTTTTTGGGTTTCTTGAAGTGTGTGTTTGGGTTGCTCTCATTGTAATTCCACCCTAGGATGTTTTGGTGCCGACCTAATTTTAATTTGATTTGGATGGCCGACTTTGGATATGTTTCAAATTTGAAGATGGTATAAATGTAAGATGAGTTAATGAAGAAAGATAAGAAAGGAAAGATTGAAGAAGAAGTGTGATATAGAGAAAAGAAAGTACAGTTTTGTGCGACATTGATTCTATTCAGTGAGTGTGTGTGTTGAGAGTGTGGTAGATCAATGTGAAGCTTAATGTTGAGTTTCTGGATGTAGTGAGCAAAAGGTGAACTCTATCATTCATGCATGTGTGGTAATTATTGTGGTGGAATCCTTTGTTGCATTGTGATTTTAGTCTCTTTGTAACAACACTTCTTTGTCTTCTTTGTATCTCTATGGCAGTGAGCCCTCTGGGTTGTAGCCCTGTTGGACAATGGGTCCTTGCTCTAGACAGTGAGTCCTTGTTCTGGATAGTGAGTCCTTGTTTTGGACAGTGAGTCCTTATTTTCAGAAGTGATCCTTTTGTAATTAGTTTTGGTATTCTCTATAGTGTGAGTTAATCCTCACTATGGTTTTTCCCTTATTGTGTTTTCCATGGAAATGTGGTGTTATTGTGTTTACGTGTTAGATTTAAGTTTCTACATTGGAATTTGATGATTAATCATTTTTGCAGTATTAAGGGTTAGTTTGGGTGATTGAATTAAAAGCTTAATTCTATGACAACTGATTCACCCCCCCCCTCTCAGTTCTCCTATTCACCAGTAACATTACTATATTTGGTGAGTGAGGTCAAACCCACTCTTTCATATACATTGATTATATTTTTTACAATAAAATTTTCACTATTAGTATTTGATGTTCTTAGGCCAAGAATCTTCATTATGGGTTTAAAATTAAGAATTTTATCTTTGTGATGAGCAATTGACATCTTCCTATTATATTGAATTTTCAAAAAATATTTTCCATATTTTATTAACATTTCTTGTACAAGTATGTTCAAGAATCTTATCAACCATTGATTTTAAAAATTTCTCTTGAATTTCAATTAAAAACTTAGGAACTTTTTAAGTATAAGAGGTGTTAATAATGGTAAACTTGCTTCATTATATAAACTAGTTTCATAATACAATTTTATTAATCTTCAAATTTGATATATTTATTGTGTTTTGGATAGGTTGACCAATAGGTGTAAAACCATCATTGATTTTTCATTATTTATTAATTCAATTGGTGTTTGAGAAATTTATTCAATATTATATTTAGACTGTAAAGAGGATGCACCTTCAACTCTAAGGTTCATTTTATTTGTTTCTCAAACTTTCTACATTCATTGTATTTATTTCTATAAATTCTTCTCTTTCATATCTTGAATGGCACTTCATGATCTAATTGAACTGGTAATGTTGAAATATATTCATCTATGGAGTTCAATTTATTACCCCACAAATTTGTCTCATTTTTTCTCTTCTCTTCACATTCTTGACTTCACACTCCTCCAATGTTTGAGTCTTTGGTCATTTCCTTGGCATGATGTTGAATTCTATACATCACAAAGTTATGTATAATTATGATGTTGAATAAGCCATGAATATTAATCCAATCATGCTATGATAAAGCATGGAATCACAAACAAACAAACAACAATGAAAACCATAGGAAAATAAAAGTATATTCCATAATGAAAACCAAAAGAAAAAAACTACAGTATCAAGGAATATGATCCTTGAGATATCATTGATAAGATAATTAGAGAGAATTTTTAGACTACACATAGGGTAAGGATATGCAAGGAAGAGATAAGAATAGGGTAATATGATGAACTATGCTAAGCTGATGAGATATGGGTGCAAATAGATAATGAAAAATAGGGTGAATTAGGAGGTGTATAGGGTTTGAGTATGAGACATGAAGTGGGCTCTTGAGGTGTAGTAGTAATGGATAAGAGAGTTGATTGATAATGAGTGGAAGGAAATTTTTCTTGTAAGACTATGTGTAAGAATGAAATATGGAGGGAGGTCATATAACATAAAATGGACAATGGGAAAAGACCAAGAGGGGATAATGGAACATAGGGTGAAATAAGAGGGTAAAATGGGATGGGAGTAGAAGTTCATAATGGAACATAGGATGAACCAGTAGATATTAGTGAGCTAGGTCATGAGGGGATCATGTAACATACGGTAACTATTAGATGTTAATGGAATAGAATTAGGAGGAAATGCAGGATCATATCGTGAATTAGGAGAATATAATGGTAAATTATTGAGAAGGGATAACAGAACATAGGATGGACTAGTAGAGATCAATGAAACAGTTCAGTATGGGATAATAGAATATGGGGTGAATTATTTGTTGGATGTTGTGGTTGTGTTGCTGATATGTGGTTGTCATTGATTTCGACACTATTAGCATTAATTCATTTGAAGTTGTATATATCGAGGATATTGAGAAAATTGTAATAAATGAGTTGTAGGTTGTCAGTGGTGAAGTGAAGTTCAGTATGTCGGTAAGTTTTGTACATTGTTGATTAGAGGTTTTGGACTAAAGGGTTTGTTGCTGAGTGTATCTAGTTTATCCATGTAGAGTTTCAGATATTTGTGTGAAGATTTGATCGAGTTATGAAGATTTTCATTTAGACAGTTTTTATGTTTCTTTAGTTGGTGTTCCTGATTGAAGATTATGCTAATTCAATTAGTTCAGTTGTTGCAGATGCTTCTCTTGTGATTTGTGACACTTGTGGATGTTTCTAGATTGTTCTCTATCTTTGTTGCACATTTGCATTGATTTTTGTGCTTGTGGTTGGTGATTTTCTCTTGCGTGTTCATATTTTTCTTGTTCTTTGTCGATATAGTGTATGTAGCGTGTTGTGGATCTTCGATGAGAAATTAATTGAAGTGATTTCATGTTGGAGATGTTGATTTGGGTCCTCACTAAGCTATGGTTGACCTTTGTTGATTCGTATTGCTAATCTTTAATGTTTTGGGCCAACAGTTTATATTCATTTTATTACTTTTGTTGAGGCCGACATGAAGGGATGAAATTTCTTGTTGTGGATATATAAGATCGATTGTTTATTTGAATTGAAGTGGGTAAGAGAGAGTAAGAGGGTTCCAGAGTGTACGAGTGTATGCCAGAGTATGCTTGTATGTGTCAATATCATTTGAAGGCAGAGTAGAGTGTGAAGAAGTGTGCAAAAGAGTAAAGAGTTGTTCATGTGCTTAATCGAAACTGTAATTAGGCATTAGTATATACTATTTTCTCAGTTCAAATCTAGATGGTTGTAATCTGAATCTCTTTGTAAGACAGTGTGTCTTCCTTTGTAATTGAGCAGTGACCTCTAAGCAATGTTCCTGAATGCATGTGCATTCCCCATATTTCATTTTTATTTTACTTTTAACAGGGTATAATCTTGCGGACTAACCTCCACCGTGGTTTTTCCCTAAACAGGGTTTCCACATAAAAAATCTTGGTGTTATGTGTGTTTTTGATGTATTGATGATTTATGTTTTCATGGTTAATAACCAGATCTAAGAATAAGGTTAATAAGTGGAATAAGTTTTGATTTTCTGTGACAACTGATTCACTCCCCCTCTTAGTTGTCTACCCTTGTGTTGCCAACAATTGGTATCTGAGTAGCTTCCTTAGAAGAAGTTTAGTAGCTTAAGGTGATCCAAGATGACAAGTTAGAAGAAGGATAGTCTGAGATTTGATGGAACAAATTATTCTTTGTGGAAGACTCGAATGGAGTGCCATCTGAGATGCATTGGTGAACCCTACTAGAGCATTACAAGTAATATGTATATTATTCCACATAATGGTCCTACTACTTCTGTTGAGATCAGATATGTTGAGTATAATATCTGGGCTAAGGAAGCTTTGTTGTGTGCTTTGACTGATTCTAAGATGACAAATGTTATGGATCTAAATACTATTCATGAGATCTGGAAAAAGTTGGAAACCTTGTATGAAGGTGATGCTAATGTGAAGATTGCTAATTTGAAGAGTTTGAAAGGGAAATATGAAAGGTTGAGAATGGGTGATTATAAGAACATTAATACTTTCATGCAAAGAGTGAATGAACTTGTGTGTGGTATTAGATGTTTTGGTGGAACAATAGATGAATTTGAGATTGTTGCTAAAGTGCTTAGATCTCTTCCTGATCCTTACAAAGTCAAAGATAGTGCTATTGAAGAGATTTGGATTGTAACAAACATAACCAGAGATACGTTGGTTGGTAAGCTAACTAATTTTGAGCTAAGTGAATTTGGTGATGCCCTTCCTAAGGTTGAATATGCATTTAAGGCTACTACTTCTAGAAGAGATAGCCAGAGATATGATTCGGGTGAGAGTTCATCTAGAAAGATATTCAAGTATGAGGATGAAATCAGACAAATTGAAGAAGAAGAAAGAGAGCTAGAAGAGTTGGAAGCACTTATTGTCAAAAGAGTACCAAGAGGAAAAGGTAAGTATGAAGGAAAATTTCCTCTTAAATTTTTTTCTTGCAATAAGATAGGTCATTTTGCATCAAGGTGTCTAGAAAGAGCTGCTAAACCAAGACATAACAACCCTAGATTTTAGAAGAAGTGTTACTATGTTGCTGATGAAGTTGTGATAGATGACGAATGGGTATTTATTGCTATCAAAGAAAATAATCTTGTAACTATTGAATCTACTGGTTGTACAAATGTGGAGAAAGCCCTAGCTGCTAGAGTTGAAGAAAAAGATGAATAGGTGATTGACAGTGGATGTTCACATCATATGATAGGAGACAAAAATAAGTTTGTAAGCTTGGAAAAGTATGATGGTGGTGTTGTGAGATTTGGTGATAATACAACTAGTGTGATCCATGGAAGAGGATGCATTTCTCTTGATGGTAAGAATAATATTGATGATGTTCTATATGTGGAAGGTTTGAAGCATAATCTTTTGACTGTTGGTTAGATGGTTGATAAGGGATACAATATTCAATTCAAGGATGGAAAGTGCATAATATTGGGATGTTTTGGAAATGTGATTGCATCAGGTACAAAAACAAGAGGTAATATCTTTCATCTGAATGCTGCTAGTAAATTTTTTTTGATTGCTCAAGTTGATGAAAGTTGGTTGTGGCATAGGAGAATGTGTCATGTTAACTTTGATAAAAATTTCAAGGTAAGTTCTTCTAAGGCTGTGAGAGATCTACCTAAGTTGGTAAAACCTACTAATTCCATTTACAAGGAATGTCAGTTGGGAAAGAAAACTAGGATTTCATTTCAAAGTAAAAAGCATTGTTCAAATGAATTGTTAGAGCTTGTGCATACTAATCTATGTGGTCCCTCTAAGGTCAAAATTTTACAAGGTTACATGTTTTCATGTTACTCATTGATGATTATTCTACAATGGTATGGGTTACTTTCTTAAGGGAGAAATATGAAGCACTTGAAAAGTTCAATATCTTTAAATCTATGGTTGAGATAGAGACAGGTTTGAAGATTAAATTTCTAAGATTAGATAGAGGTGGTGAATTCACTTTTGGTGAATTTAATTCTTTTTGTAAAGAACATGGAATAAAGAGACAATTATCTGCACTGTGGACCCCTCAACAAAATGGAGTTGTGGAAAGGAAGAACAAAATAATTGAAGATGTTGCTAGAACTATGATGCTGGAAGGAAATGTCCCTTGTATCTATTGGAGAGAAGTTGTGAGTACTGCTGTGTACACACTCAACTAGGTACAAATCAAAGGTGATACTAGTAAGACCCCTTTTGAACTTTGGACTTGTCAAAATCCTACTGTTAAATACTTCAAGATATTTGGAAGTAGATATTATATTAAGAGAGATGAAGATATAGGGAAATTTGATGCTAGGAGTGATGAAGGTATCTTTTTGGGTTATTCTACTAAAAGCAAGGCCTATCGGTGTTACAATAAAAGATTGAAGAAAATGGTTGAAAGTACAAATGTTAAGGTTGATGAAGACTTAGGTACACTATGTAGAACCTATGGATATGACTTTGATCATTAGGATGATAGTACAAACCAAGGAAAGCAAGTTAATACTACAAATCAAGTGCAAATCAATCCAGTAAATCAAGAAAATGAAGAAGGAGAAACTGGTGAAGTTGCAGAAGAGAGAACACAAGATCCTGAAGTTGAAGAACATCCTAAGAAGACTCTAAGGTATGTAAGACTGAATCATTTAGAATATCAGATTATAGGTGATAAGAAAAAAGGTGTCCAGACTAGGAGAAAGATTGCAGAAGAGTATTGCTTGATTTCAAAGAATGAGCCTACTAGTGTGAATGAAGCATGTAAAGATGAGCATTGGGTTGAAGCAATGAAATAAGAGTTAAAATAGATTGAAAAGAATGATACATGGATTCTTGTTCCCAGACCTAAGGACAAGAATGTAATTGGAACCACATGGGTCTTTAGAAACAAACTAAATGAGCAAGGTGAAGTGATTAGAAATAAAGTAATACTAGCATGTAAAGGATATTGAAAGATGGAAGGAATTGATTTTGAAGAGACCTTTTCCCCTATTGCTAGAATTGAAGCTACAAGATTATTTCTTGCCTATGCTACTCACAAGAACTACAAATTTTATTAGATGGATGTCAAATCATCTTTTCTAAATGGTGAATTCGAAGAAGTGTATGTTGATCAACTTGATGGATTCCGGTTGAATGATAAGGAAGATATGGTGTGTCAGTTAAAGAAGGCATTGTATGGACTCAAGCAAGCCCCTAGAGAATGGTATGCAAGATTGGATAAGTATTTGTTGAAGCTTGGATTTAACAAAGGTATTACTGATAGTAATTTGTATTTCAAGATTGATCATAATAAATATTTGATTGTTGAAGTCTTTGTTGATGATATCAGTTTTGGAGATGATGGTTTGTGCATGAAGTTTGCTAATGAGATGTAGAATGAATTTGAGATGTCCATGATTGGTGAGATGAAATTATTTTTGGGATTTAAAATTAATCAGTTAGATAAAGGGTTTTTTATATCTCAGTCCAAGTATGTGAAGGAATTGTTGAAGAAGTTCGGTATGGAAGATTCAAAGCTAGTTGGTACACCCATAGTGACCGGATGCAAGTTGCCAATAGAAGATGATTCTCCAAAAGAAAATTAGACAAGATGCAAATCAATGATTGGTGAATTGTTGTATTTAACTCAAACCAGGCCTGATATCATGAATGTTGTATGTATTGTTGCAAGATTTCAAGCTAATTTGAAGGAATCTCATGTGACTACTGTGAAGAGAATTTTTTGATACTTGAAGGGAACTGTTGATCTTGGCCTATGGTACCCTAAAGATGATGATATTACCTTGAGTGCCTCTACTGATGTTGATTGGGAAGGAGATGTGAATGACAAAAAAAGTACTAGTGGTGGTACATTTTTCTTGGGTAAGAAGCTTATTTTATGGTTAAGCAAGAAGCAGAATGCCATTTCCTTGTCAACTGCAGAGGCCGAATACATTGCTACTGCTAACAATTATACTCAATTCCTATGGATGAAGTAGATGTTGAAGGATATCAGAATTGTATATGATGAGCCTATTGCTATATTCTATGATAACTCAAGTTCTATTAACATTTCCAAGAATCTAGTGTTGCATTAAAAAACAAAGCATATATCTATCAAGTTTCACTTTTTGAGGGAGAAAGTAAGTGAAAAGGAAGTCGAATTGGAGTATGTGCCTACTAAGGAGAAAATCGTAGATATTTTTACCAAGTCATTTCCTAAGGATACTTTTGATTATCTTAGAGGGAAGTTAGGGGTGATTACCCCTCCTAATCAGAACTAAGGATGCATTTCTTTACATCAGCCTCTGCATTTCATAGTCATATCTTGCTTCAGATTGATGTTGTGGTGGTTAGTACTCAGGGGGAGTAGTCAGATGTTCAGATGTTCAGATGTTCAGATATGTGGTTTAGAGCTTAGAGATCTTTGTCATTGATGTCAAAGGGGGAGAAGAGTAATGTGAAAAACTAGTGATTATCTAGGGAAAAGAGCCTTGTGAGGAGAAGATCATGTGAAAAAGTTAAGGTGAAAATGAATCAAAATCTAAGGGGGAGTATGTGTCAGGAGTTAGTTGTGTTGATGGTGTTTTTCACATCATGTGTTGCCATCAATGCCAAAGGGGGATATTGTTGGATTTTTTGTTCGTGTTGCTGATATGTGGTTGTCATTGATGTCAACACTATTAGCATTAATTTATTTGAAGTTGTATATGTCGAGGATATTGAGAAAATTGTAATAAATAAGTTGTAGGTTGTCAGTGGTGAAGTGAAGTTCAGTATATCGGTAAGTTCTATATGTTCTTGATTAGAGGTTGTGGACTAAAGGGTTTGTTGTTGTATCTAGTTTATTCACGTCAAAGTTTCAGAGATCCACATGAAGATTTCATCGAGTTATGAATATTTTCATTATGACAGTTTTTTTGTTTCTTCAGTTGGTGTTCCTGATTGAAGATGATGCCAATTCAGTTAGTTTAGCTGTTGCGGATGCTTCTATTGTGATTTGTGATGATTTTGTATGTTTCTAGATAATGCTCTATCTTTGTTGCACGTCCACATTGATCGTTGTGCTCATGGTTGGCGATTGTCTCTTACGGGTTCATGTTTTTCTTGTTCTATGCTGATATAGTTTTTGTAGCGTGTTGTGGATCTTTGAGGAGAAATTAATTGAAGGGTTTTAATGTTGGAGATGTTGATTTATATCCTCACTAAGTTGTGGATGACCTTGGTTGATTTGCATTGTTAATCTTTAATGTTTTGGGTTGACAATTTATATTTATTTTATTATTTTTGTTGAGGCCGATATGAAGGGATGAAATTTCTTATTGCGGATATATAAGAGAGATTGTTTATTTGAATTGAAGTGGGTAAGAGAGAGTAAGATGGTTCCAGAGTGTGTGAGTGTATGCCAAAGTGTGCTTTTATGTGTGAATATCATTTAAAGGTAGAGTAGAGTGTGAAGAAGTGTGCAAAAGAGTAAATAATTGTTCATGTGCTTAACCAAAACTGTAATCAAGCATTGGCAGATGCTATTTTCTCAGTTCAAATATGGATGGTTGTAATCTAAATCTCTTTGTAAGATAGTGTGTCTTCCTTTTTAATTGAGTAGTGAGCTCTAGGAAATTTTTTTGAATGCATGTGCATTCCCCATATTTAATTTACATTATACTTTTAACAAGGTATAATCTTGTGGACTGACCTCCACCGTGGTTTTTCCCTTAACAGGGTTTCCACGTAAAAAATCTTAGTGTTATGTGTGTTTTTGATGTGTTGATGATTTATGTTTTCATGGTTAATAATCATATATGAGAATAAGGTTAATAAGTGGAATAAGTTTTGAATTTCCGTGACAACTGATTCACCCCCCCTCTTAGTTGTCTTCCCTTGTGTTGCCAACATTATTATAGGTTAATGGGATGTGATTAGGTGAGAATAGTGGAATTTAGGGTGAATTATGAGGTGTCTAAGGTTTTAATATAGGCCATGAAGGGGGTTGTTGAGGTGTTTAGTAGTAATGGAGAAGAGTTTTGATCAATAATGAGTGGGAGGAAACGTTTCTTGTAAGGGTGTGTGCATAAGATGAAATATTGAGGGAGGTGGTATATCATAGAAGGAATAAGACCAAGAGGGGATAATGGAACATAAGATGAAATAAGAAAGGGTGTAATGGGATGGGAGTAGAAGGGGATAATGAAACATAGGACATGGACTAGAAGATATTAGTGGGATGAGCTAGGAGGGGATCACAAAACATAGGATGAACTATTAGAGATTAATGTGATGGGATTAGGAGAATAATGGAAATTGGGAGAAGATAATATGAAAATACCAAGAGGGAATAATGGGACATATGTTGAAATAAGAGAGGGCAATGGGATGGAGATAGAAGGGGATAGTGAAACATGGGATGAACTAGTAGAGATTAATAAAACATAGGGTACACTATTAGGGGTTAACATGATGAGATTAGGAGAGAATAATGGAACATAGGATGAATTAGGAGGTGTCTATGGTTTGACTATAGGACATGAAGTGAGGACTTAAGATGTGTAGTATTAATGGAGAAGATATTTGGTCAATAATGAGTGGAAGGAAATGTTTCATTTAAGGAATGTGTATAAGATTAAACATGGATGAAGGTAGTATAATATAAAAGGGGATGTAAAAGGTTGGGCTATGTGATGTGAAATAGGTAGAATGTGTGTGATGGTAGGAATAGAAGAATGAGGTGGACGTTGAATGGTAAATATATTTAGGAGCTCACAAAACTAGTTAAATATGCCATCCTCTATTGGATATGGAAAAGAAGACATCATGGTAGGCTCCTCATAACATAAGTGATTCACATCACATATCTTATACTCTTCATGTTTGGTTAAAATTTGTGGTGGTGAGTAGGATAAAATTGATAGTTTGTGGGATGGTGGGGGCAAGAGTTAACTTGGTTGAAGGGATGAGGTAGCCTAAAAAATGAGCATGAAAGAAACTATGTTGGAGATTATTTTCTACTATGATTTATCATCATAAAAATTGGCTTGTGTCCCTAACAAATAGTGTACACAATATGGATAGAAGAAAGCTAGTGGCCATAAGGAAAAAAAAGTATATGACAAGGGATTACTAGAATCATGAGAGAATAGGAGTAGTGAAGACTATGAAGGGTGATAACACTAGCCATTTTTAGAATAAAACATTTTCTTTGACTTATTTACCCACTAGCTATAAGTAGTAAATAGTCAGTTATAACCTAAAATATGAATTATTTTTGTGAGGCTATAATATGACAATTTGCACCAAATAGAATATACCTTAGGCATAGAGAAAATAATTAAGTACTCATAATTTAAGGTCCTATGGGTATACTACCAATAAAATATCTTCCAAGCTTGAACTAGAATTCTTACCAAGGAAATTTCATAATCATTTAAACTATCAATCTATAAAAATATCAAATTGAGATGGAAAAAGGACACACTTTCAACTCCAAAATTTCAATTTCTTAATTCAACAAAGTTTTCTTGTTCATTTTCCACTTCATGTTCCTCTAATGTTTTAGTTTTTGATCAATTTTCTTGATATAATGAATTCTATATCACTTTAATACAATTGGTTAAAGTAATTGAATATTATTAAAATAAAATAAAAAACATGAAGAAAATCATTCAAGCTCTTCAAAACATTAAAAAATCAATCAAGTTCTTCAAGATGTAAAATAATTAATTAGATTATCAAATTAAATTTTAAAACATGCAGTTTTAATCTTTTATGACAATGAAAGAATAAAAAGGTGATACATTTGTCAAACAATGATTGAAAGTTCTCAAAATTAGGGAAAAATAGATCATATGGTTCTATGATATAGGGGGATTCACTACTCATGAGTTCTCTTCATTCAAAGATCCTCATGGGGTGAATTTCCCTATACTACCTCAATGGAACAACTCGGAAGTTTCAGAATTCTGAAAGAGCAGGTCACAAATTTTTTTTAGACAAATTGATAGGCTCTCGGCCACAGGATGTCAATGCAGAATATGAATGACAACGCGACCCGTTGGCATCCCAGAGACAAGTTGGCATCTCGTATGGAACAAAGAGCGAGTTTATCTCAGAAAATGCCTAAATAACCACTTCTACTCCAAATGCTAAAAACCACAAAATATAATAAAATAGAAAAAAGTGATAGAACTGAGATAAATAAGTAGAAATGACAAAGGTAAGGAGAAGAAAGGAAATAAATACTTATGACCGTGCGGGTGATGAAGCCTCCACCAAACAAATTTCTTCAAAAACTACACACAAGAGGGAGAGGGAAATTGTTGGGTGGCTGTATAGGGGCCTACCTCAATCAGACCCTATTTTGGTGTTCCCACCTCCACGGATAGCCAAATAGATGGAGAGAGAAATAGAAATGAAGTAAAGAGTACTAAAGAACTACAAAATAGTGTTATGCTACTCAACCAAGTAATAGAAGAGAGGAGTGAAAGCTTACCACCTCCACCAAGAGAGCTCAAGGCTAATGGGGGAGAAAATGAGAGGAACTCAAGCCTTTGCTGCAATGGTGTTTTGTTCCACACTTGCTCTACTAAAGTGGTGGAGTGTTGATGTTGCTGCTATGAAGTGTAAAGTGTTTGGAGGGCTAAGAGAGGGGTAGAGTGAAGCTAGAAAGTGGGGGAAGAGTTGAAATGCTTGTTGGAGTGAATATGAAGAAGAGATGAAGATAAATGGCCATATTTGAGTCGGTCAGCCGCAAAGGGCATTACAAATTGAACCCCAATTGGAAGTTTAATGCCTCTGCAGGCTCCATACGTGGGAATCTATTAGGGACATAAGTGCATCGTGTGGACATCTGCAAGTCATGTGAGCATCCCCGAAAGAAACACCTCCACTGATGCTCAAAAAAGGTGCCAAGTGTGATGCAAGCAGCGGGCTTAGGTGGAATTAAGCCTCTGAACTTTGTTTTATAAAGTGGATAAAGGAAAAAATGGGATTTGCACATGGGGTGAAAATTCTCTCTTATACATTTTTCCCCCACTTTAGCGAGCATGAACATTGATGAGTGCTCGGTAAAGTAGATCAAGAAAGAGTACGGTTAGAAACGTATACCTGAACTATCGAGGAAGCAGATCGCGATTTGGTGAACTCGAGAGTGCAGGGTCAAAAGAGGACTTCATAGTTCTATAGAGCTATGAAGCTAAAGAAAGAGCATATACTTAGGATGAAGAAGATGTAGATCTTTGATCCGGTACATACAAGAGATAAGAGAGAGATGAACAAATCGTGTGGTGAAAGAAAAACTCGCTTTGGAGTAGAACCCACACCACAAGATAATTTTGTGATAAAAGAAAACCTCGCTCAAGGAGGAGAACTCATATCATAGAAGAGGTGATAAAAGTAAACCCCGCTTGAGGAGGAAAACTGTATCACCAAGTAAAAGTGTAAGTAGTTCACAAGCCTGCAGACTTGCAAGGAGGCATCCCCCAAGATCTCTCACATGGAAGAAGCTGAGAAAGTGCCTTACAGACCTGCAGACCTACAAGGAAGGTATCCTTCAAGAACTCTCACATGAAGGAAACCTCAAGAAGCAGACTCTGCAGAGTCAGGAAGCGGCGACACACCTACCCATAGATAGAACATGTCAAAAGTGGTGACACGTCTACCTGCAGATAGAACACATCAAAAGCGGTGACATGTCTACCCATAGATAGAACATGTCTAAAGCAACAACACTTCTATCCACAGATAGAGCATGTCTAAAGTGGCAACACGTCTACCTGCAAATAGAGTGTGTCTAAAGTGACGACATGTCTACCCATAGATAGAACATGTCTAAAAGCAGTCGGTCACGTAGACCATAAAAATTTCAAAGGGATCCCTCGGGAACCCTTCAAAAGGAGAGGGGTCCACTCAAGGGACACATTGTTTGAAAAGTAAGGTCTAGTCAAGCTGCCCCCAAGCTAGACGTGAAGATATGAAATAGGCCTAGTCGGGCTGCCCCCAAGCTAGATGTGAAAGAATTCATTTGAGGTAAATAAAGGCTTTCAAAGAGGTCCCTCAAGAAACCTTCAAAAGAGAAAATGGGTCCACTCGAGGGACGCTTTAATTGAAAGAGATAGCAAAGAGAGGGGTCCTTAAGAAGGACACACATCTTCAGAATAAGTTATCACTGCCCCCAACATACAGGGGAGGAGAACCATGCAAAATACTTAGAACAGGATAGAGGTAAACCTCGATATCACTTGACATGCAAAGTAAAGGTAGGTACGTCAATCAAATGGGAGTTTGATGGCACCTGAATCATGAATATGTTGAATTTTGTCCTTCAAGGCTTTACATTCACTAGTGGAATGGCCAAGCACTCGATGGTATGCATAGAAAGGATGATTTCTTTGTCATGAGGTTTTTTGTGCGTAGGAGGAAGAGTAATCAAGTGGGATTTTAGAAGCCTCAACAAGATATTCTCTTGCTTAGATAAAGAATGAGGAGCAGGTAGCAACCCTTTCTCTTGTGGAGAAAGGTTTGACTGCTTACAAGAAGAAGATATGAAGGTAGAAGACAAAAGAGGAGGATCTCCATAGAGAGCATCATTTCATAAATGGGGATTATGCTTGTTTATGAGATTACTATCATCCTTCTTGATAGGACTAATATCATTAACCTCTTTAACATAAGTGTGATCATCTTCCTTAGAAGGAGGATCAACACCAAGAACATTACAATTTGCATTCAACTTACCCTACAATACAAAAGAGTAACCATCTTCGATAGCAGGTTTGGATGATGTTATCAGAAGGTCTAAGTGGATCGGGTCAACTTTATATTTCTGAATAAAGAAATCTATAAAGTCTAAGGAACCCCAATCATCACCAAGACATGCATTCTTTTGACAAGAGGTACAAGGAGCACACTTAGGACTCCTTGCTTTAGGAGGGTCTCCCTTAGGGACATTTATCTCAAGAGTATCCTTTGTACGTATTAGGTACTGCAGGAGTAAATATCAACACACTAGAAGACACTGGAGGAATAAGAGTAGGCACAACTGAAGCTTGACCAACAACTACCATTTCACATAAGTGCATAGCATTAGGGTCATCCTTGACTATGACTACCTTATTATTACAAATGAACTTAATAAACTTATGTAAGGTAGATGGAACTGCACCCATAGCATGAATCCATGGTCTACCAAGAAGAAGGCTATAAGGTAACTTTTTTTCCATAACATATACAATGGTAGGTATGGTAATGGGTCCAAGATGCAAAGGTAACACTATTGTACCTAGAGCTTGTCGCACAACATTATTGAACCCACGAATAACAACAAAAGTAGCATTAATAGAAGATGAGTCAATATTAATTTTAGGCAATAGATCAATAATACACACATTGAGCACATAACTAGCATCAATGAGAGTACATCTAATACACATTTTATTAATTTTGACTATGATCATTAGAGGATCCACTTTCTTTTGTACTTCTAGAGATGGGAGCTCTTATAGATACAACGTGATATTCAATGAATCCACATGAATATACACCATCAACGCATCAGCATTTGTCGGCCTAGAGGAAGAAGGTGAGTGGATCTTTTGCAAGGCTTCCTGAAGCATACCTTGATAAACTAGAGCAGACTGAAGCAAGTCCCACAGTGAGATCTTAGCTGAGTCAATCTGAGGTTGCTTGACAAGATCATTATCACTAGGTGCTTTAGTTGTAGGTTTAGGACCTTGAAGAAAACTTGGTTGTTTATTCGATCTATTCTCATAAGTATGGGCTACCTATCTATAAGAGGGAGCCTTAGAAAGATTAGGAGAACCACCATTAAATGGAACACCATCAATGGAACACCATCAATGGAACAAACCCTTTTAGGGGAAGGACTAGCTGGAGTCACATAAATGACTAGTCTCTTAGGCCTTTGAGGGGTGGCAGAGACATAGATCACATTTACTAAATCATCACAACTAGAACAATTATTTGAATACATATTCTCAACATCAATCCAAATAGGATCAAATGTGAAATAATTATTTGGAGAAACATTCTCAACACTGATCCAAGGAGAATGAGATGTGGAAGGAGGTTCATCATTTGCTAATGCAACGTCCCTAGAAGAGAGTGCATTAGAACAAAGATGAGATTCATCATCCACCAATGCAACGTCTCTAGAAGAGAGTGCATTGGAATGAAGAGTAGATTCATCATTCATGAATGCATCATCTCGACAAGAGGGTGCATTGGAATGAGGGGAAGATTCATCATTCAAAAATGCATCATCTCCAAAAGAGAGTGAATTGGAATGAATAGAAGGTAGAGTAATACTAAGAAAGGTATCAATGATTTCATCTTCTTGCAACAAAATATCCTCTGAAGTACGAGGAATTTCGTAAGAAGGATCAAAGATACCAAGTGACATGGGTAGAGCCAAGTCACCATCACACACATGGAATGGAATATCATTTACATTTTGAACAAATTTAGATACAAAACTAATAAAAGAAGATATTAAATCCATTACAATTTTTTTCGGTATTTTCTATGTTCTAGTAAATCATGTTTTCGGAGGTCTCTGGAGTGAGATTTGAGGACGGAACTTCCATCAGTCACTAAAATTTGATTGCTGAAGGCACTAGTATTTTAAGGATTGAACTAGTTCTCTAGGAGACCTTTCCAATGGTGCAAATGGTTCTAAATTCTGAACACCAAGTCAAAATCTATGACCCCACCAAGTAGGGGTAAATAAATTCCTAGTTTTTTGAAGAATATTGTTCTTCATATCAGGCTCACCAAAATCTGATATAGGGGGATTCGCTACTCATGAGTTCTCTTCCTTCAGAGATCCTCATGGGGTGAACTACCCTATACTACCTCAATGGAACAACGTGAAAGTTTCAAAATTCTGAAAGAGTAGGTCACGGAGATTTTCTGGACAAACTAAGGCTCTCAGCCACAAGACGTCAGCATAGAATACGGACGACAAAGTGGCACACTAGCATCCCAGAGACACGCTGGCATCTTGTATGGACCAGAGAGTGAGTTTATCTCAAAAAATTCCTAAATAACCACTTCTACTCTAAATGCTAAAAACCACATAATACAATAAAATAGCAAAAAGTGATAGAACTGAGATAAAGAAGTAGAAATGACAAAGGTAAGGAGAAGAAAGGAAATAAATACTTATGACCGTGTGGGTGATGAAGCCTCCACCAAACAAATTTCTTCAAAACCTACACATAAGAGGGAGAGGGAAATTGTTGGGTGGCTATATAGGGGCCTGCCTCAATCAGACCCTGTTTTGGTGTTCCCACCTCCACGGACAACTAGATGGATGGAGATAGAAATAGAAATGAAGTAAAGAGTACTAAAGCACTACAAAACAATGTTATGCTACTCAATCAAGTAATAAAGGAGAGGAATGAAAGATTACCACCTCCACCAAGAGCGCTCAAGGTTAATGGGGGAGAAAATGAGAGGAACTCAAGCCTCTGCTGCAATGGTGTTTTGTTCCACACTTTCTCTACTGAAGTGGTGGAGTGTTGATGTTGCTACTGTGAAGTGTAAAGTGTTTGGAGGGCTAAGAGAGGGGTAGAGTGAAGTTAGAAAGTGGGGGAAGAGTTGAAATGCTTGTTGAAGGAGTAAATATGAAGAAGAGATGAAGAGAAACAGCCATATTCGAGTCTGTCAGCCGAGGAGGGCATTACAAATTGACCCCCAATGGGAAGTGTAATGCCTTTATAGGCTCTAGACGTAGAAATCTGTTGGGGACATAAGTGTGTCACACTGATGTCTGCGCATCATGCGGGTGTCCTCGAAAGAAATGCCTCCACCGATGCTCAAAAAAGGTGCCAAGTGTGATGCAAGTAGTAGGCTTAGGTGGAATTAAGCCTCTAAACTTGGTTTTCTAAAGTGGATAAAGGGAAAAATGGGATTTGCACATGGGGTGCAAATTCGCTCTTATATAGGTTCCAAACTCATGGGATACACGTGTTTTTGATGATTTAATGTTTCTTAATTGTAAAGAAACATCCTCACATTATAACACAAGCATGTTATAATGTGTTCATATTATTAGTTTCTTTAGAAATTTCTAACCCCTAGAGTTGGATTTGCATTAGGAAACCAACCGAAAGGGTTGAAATTAATTGTCAACGCCCAAAGGTGTGTTTTCTAAAAAATATGAATTTTGTTTTTAAATATCAAATGTGTTCTCCATTATGTTTGCACATTTTTCAATATTAATCTAAAAAAGTGCCACAATAACATCAAGCTCTCTCTTAAGTTGGGTCTCAGTTTATTTCCTATTGTTTAGTTGTTTTGATGTTGTTGGGTGCTACTGTTAGTTTACTATTTTATCTCTCATACAACACCCTTTTAGTTTTGTTATTTTGGGTTTTGGTATGCTATTGGTGTCTTATTGTAGTTTCTTTTAAGCAACATTTTGTATCTTAAGTTGTAAAGGGTTTCGGGTTCCTTCAAAACTTTTTTTCCCTATATAATCAAAACATCAAGCTCTCTTAAATTTCTAACCATGTATTTTTCCTAAAGTTTGGATATGTTAATTTTTTGATCTTGAATTTCCTTTTTCAATGTCTTTTTTTCCAATAACATATGTATAGTATTTTTAATGTCATTTTTTAGATCCATCGATCCAAATTTAAAACAAATTATACTTTTACATTCTACACATTAGTCTATACATATTAAAAAAATTGATTTTTTATTAGTTTTCAATAAGTGGGGGGACATGCTCAATTTTCCAATTTTCAAGATGTTTCCACTTTGTAAATTGATAAAAAAAATTAGATATTGATTCAAAAATTAGTATAAAATCAGGTATAAACTACATGATGTTAGCTAATTTTCCACTAAATTGATTTTTGAAATACTTGAGAAAAGTTGATATTTTGGGGGGAGCATATTAGACATTATGTTATATGTTTTTGAAAAAAACATAAGAACTTTGTGTGCTCCCCCTTTGAACCTCTTAATCTCCACTATTTTAAAAAATAATAGTTCAAAAAGTATATTTTGATCACTATGACTCTTTTTCTTGTCAAATCTTTAAATTTTGAGTGTGGTTATCTTCAATTTCTTATCAAAGATTATATTTTATTGTTTTTTTTCTAAATTAGCCTCTTTTGACCCCCTTTTGGTTTCTTATTTCCATGCACATACCCAATATTTGAATTTTTCAAAGGTATAACTTATATTTAAGGTGAATCCAAAGTAGCTTGTTTAGGTTTAAAATATTAGGGATTGATAAATATTTATTTAATATTGGCATTGTATTACTAAATCTATTAGTTAAACTATACTAACTCATTAGTGACAAAAAAATAAAATAATATAACATAAAATAACTACAAATAATAGATAAATAGGAAACTAATTATATCATCAAATAAAAATAGTATTGCTCTACACCTTTGTAAGAAAGCTACCTTTAGCAAAATATAAATGCTATTTTGGAAACTAAGTTTGAATATAAAATCAAGAACCTAAAGGGTTTGAAAGGGAAGAACTTATATTTTGAATTAATAGTTATAAATAAAATTTTGATTTATTTATTATTAGTTAAATTTCATGTTTAATTGTTGTTTGAAACGTTTCCCCTAGTTAGTAAGTTAATTTACTTTCTAGAGATAAAAAATTTAAAATTAAAAAGTGAATATGGTAGTACTTATTCCTTGTTATAGTAGAAATTATTTAAATAATTTTTGTATAATTATTTAATTAATCTCTTGCAATAAATTATCTTTAGTTTTTTAGTTAAGTATTTAATTTAGCCATTATTTTAGGTCATTGTTTGGAGGTGTGATTGACCCATATTCGCATAGGAGCGTAAAGGTAACATAACTCATGGAGGTTCTCCCTTGAGGTGACACAGATAGTGATGAAATATCCTAAAAGTAAGATGATTACATCATCATAGGGTGTGAGGAATGAATTTTGCTTCACCTATCATGTATGCTTTTCTTCACTCATGTAATGCAGTGTTCTCTTCATTGCATATGAATGTGCATTATCATTGAATATGCATGTTATATTACCATGTGTAATATAATATAACTAATGTAAAATTGTGTAAACAAAAAAATGTTATGTAATTTATGTGTGTGTCTAATACGAGCATGACAATATTTATTCACATAGT
Source organism: Sequoia sempervirens (assembly GCA_007258455.2). Taxonomy (NCBI): domain Eukaryota; kingdom Viridiplantae; phylum Streptophyta; class Pinopsida; order Cupressales; family Cupressaceae; genus Sequoia; species Sequoia sempervirens. The sequence goes on along the minus strand of VDFB02000017.1, from coordinate 301,694,788 downwards.
TCTATTCCATTTATTAAGTATTTTCTAAATATATGGTAATCATGAATAAGTTTAAAATATTTCATACCTTTCCATATTTTATAAACATTATTATGAATTGACATATGAATTGTGTAAACAAGAAAATATTGTTATGGATTTCATGTATGTGTGTGTAATACCAGCATGCCAATATTTATTCACATAGTTTTATTCCATTTATTAAGTATTTTCTAAATATATGGTAATCATGAATAAGTTAAAAAAAAATCATACCTTTCCATTATTATAAACATTAATATGAATTGGAATTACCTATTGACTTGGTGAAGTCATGGATGGAGAGTACAGAGAAAGGATTGTTAGATCATGCAACTTAGAGTTGACATAATGAAATCAGCTCAAAATAAAAAATAACTTCTCATTGATTCAATATCATAGAATGGTTAAAATTGGAACATTGGTTTGTCACATATAAATTACAAATATAGACTTTCTCATAGGCCACCATAGGCTTATTATAATCTTACATGCAAGATATGACAATAATAACTACTATCAGTCTACTACTTTACTACTATCAAGAACTAGCTTACGAATTACTATCCTCTTGATATTGATTATTTTTATTAATTTCCCTCCAAATGAATTCTAGGGATGTTTATATATCAGCTCCAAGCTTTAGAATGATCCACATTGACCATAAGGTGTTCCAAATCTTGATGGCCAATTTAACATGTAAGTCAACTAAAATTTGTAGGTGAGGGAATAGTTGTTGAAAAATGATTTGGTTATTGTTTAGTCCCTCTAGTCCCACACTGCCTTGAGGTATGTTGGGTTTAACACTAATAGGCAAGAAAAGGTTCCACAAGCCTTGCCCGATGAACTGGTTGTTGATTGTTCTAAACTATGATATTTTGACAATGATAACTTTTTGTACTTTGATCCAAAAATCCTAAGATTTGGATGTGATATTTGTTAGCTATTATAGAACTCTATTTCTCTTCCATGAGCCATAATGAGATTCTATCTAGTGAAATGTGGTAGGTTACTCTAGGATGCTCTTGCATCAAACACCCAAGGTTATTTGAAAAGAAAGTCTTGTACTTTGTTGGTTCTAAGGGAAATCCAAGGTGCTTCACCTCATCTTGTGAAATCCATGATGTGTGTATTATTGGACTTCATTTCCACTTGATTACTTATTCTCCATACTACCTATTTCTGGTGTTGTGTCCAATTCTATTATCCAACATTTTTTCTATTTTTTCTTGTGGTTTATGTGGTAGCTATTCTTCTAAGTAAAATTTTGTAGTGTTATTGTTTTACTATACTTCATGGTACTAATGGAGATCCATGATAGTGAATATAAGTGATATACCATGTAATTTTGGTAACTTAACCTCATAGGCATTTCCCAAATCTATTTTTTGAGAATCTTACATGGACCAAACATTTTCATCTTTAACTTGTTACATGTACCCAATGGAAATATTTCCTTCCTAAGATATACCATGAACTCATCCCTAATAGAAAATTCTTTTTCTCCTCTTTACATCTTCTTGTACCTTGTACTTTTTTTTCATTCTCTCCAAGTGCTCCCTTACCTGATTGTTGTTTATTTTCATGTATCCTGCAAATTCTTGTGTCTCCTCACTGCTTTTCTTTTCTTTATTAATATATTTAAGTTTCATTATTCCTCTAGTTTGCAATCTAGTCACAATTCTAAATGATGTCTTACCATAATTTTGTTCACTGAGTTTTTTTTTGTAATTTTTATTTATGGTAGAATTATATCTAAATTTCTTGGCTTCTGTCCCACTAAACATTGTAAAAAAATTCCCAAAATCTAGTATACCACTTATGTTTGTCCATCATTCTAAGGGTGAAATATTGAATTTAATTTTAGGTCAATCATATTCTTACATATTTTTTTCCAAAAGTATCTTGTGAAATTTGTGTCCCTATTTGAGACTATACTCCATAGTAATTCATGCAATCTCATAAACTCCTTGAAAAATAGGTCAACAACATGTACAACATCATGAGTATTCTTAAAAGGAATGAAATGTGTCATTTACCTGTCTACTACCATGAATATAGTGTCATATCCCCATTGTGTCCTTGGTAGTCCCAATATGAAATCCATGTTGCTATCCTACCAAGGTCTCTCTAATACTATTAAAGTTTGATACAATCTAGTATCTTGACTACTCCCCTTGGAAATTTGACAATTATTACACCTTTGGACAAAATTCCTTACATCATTATATATTTTAGGCCAAAAATAATGTTCAATTAACAAATTCACTATGATATCAATGCCAAAGTATCTTTCTAATCTACCACTATATTTATCCCTAATCAAGTTCTCCCTCATTGAGCTCCTAGGGATGCACAATTGACTCCCTTTTAATAACATGACATCTTGAATGAAATAATCCAACCACTTACTCATGCCTATTATAATTGGATCCCTAATTTATTTCCAATCTTCTAAAAAATCTAGGTCATATTCATACATGTGTTTGAGCTCTTCAAATCCCATTACTTATATCATCATTTCTATTAATTTAGGTTCCAACCTCTACTCAATGCATTTACAACTTTGTTTGATTTTTTGCTTCAACACAAATATACAAGTCTACGTGAAAATTTCCCATCTCATGTGTCTTTGATTCATCTTTCCTTGATTGATAAAATACATTAAGGCTCGATGGTCAATGTACAATACAAACTCCTTCAGCAGTAGGTATTGTCTCCACTTCTTCAAGGATTAGATTATGACATAAAATACCTAATAATAAAATAAGTATCTCTTCCTTGCATCATTCAAATTTTCATTGAAATGAGCTATTGGTTTCCCTTTTTGACTCATAACTAACCATATCACAATTCTACTAGCATCATAATCAATGTAAAATACTTTGTCAAAATCAAGTAGTGCTAACACTAGCTACTTTGTTAATTTTTACTTTAGTATCTCAAAACTCTTTTGTGCTCCTAATGTTAACTTAAACTCCTTCTGATCTCCCCTCACTATTTCTTTCACCGATGAATATATGGCATTAAAATTCCTAATGAACTTCTTAAAAAATATTTTTAGTCCATGAAAATATATTACCACTATGATGTCTAATGGTGTAGACCATTTAACAATTTCTCTTACTTTCTTTATATCCATATTCAGTCCTTCCAAAAATATAATAAAACCCAAATATACTAATTGTATCCTCATGAAACTACATTTCTTTATGTTTATCAATAAATTTTTTCTCTCAATCTCTATACTACTTTCCTAATGTGCCAACAATTTTCTTCTTTAGTCCTACTCAAAATCATAATATCATCTACGTAAATAATAACAAACTTACCTAGAAATATCTTCAATACCTCATTCATCAATCTCATGAATGTTCCTAGTGTGCTAGTTAACCAAAAATACATGAATAACCCCTCATAAAAACCCTCATTTATTTTGAATGAAGTCTTCCATTCACCACCCTGTATAATCCTAACTTGATGATACCCACTCATTAGGTCAATCTTTTCATTCAATACTTTGCACCACTCAAATAGTCCATAATGTCATCCACCCTTGGCAATGGGAATCAATACTTGATATTGATCTTAATAGATCTTGAATCTATGCACATCCTTCATTCCTCGTCTTTCTTTGGTGCTAAAACTATTGGTACCACACATGGGCTTAGAATCTCTCTAATCAATCCTTTCCTTAGAAACTATTGTATTTGTCTATTTAACTCCATATTTTTTGTTGGTGTCATCCTATGCACCACTTTATTTGGAAAATTATTTCCTAGTATAAGATCCATGTGATGATTGATACTACATACTAGAGCCAATCATTCTAGTACATTCTTCAACACAATATATTGATAATCCATCAATAATTTAGTGACTTCCTTTTGTTGTGGTTCTTCCTCATTTGTGGTGGTGTTTTGAGTGTCACACCTTTTTGGAATCAAGGAAAACACACATTCTTATTTCTTAGTCAATCCAAAAAAATTCTCTCATCAACCAAACAAATTTTAGCATTACCACACACTTCACTTTACTCTCTTCTTCTAAAGGTATAAGGATATGATTTTTTCCATTTGAGGTCACAGTGTTAGTATTATTTATTCCATAATGAATCATATTTCTATCATAATACCATGGTCTTCCCAAAAATTTATGGAATACATCCATTAGAATAATATCACCCAAAACTTCATCATTGTACAATCCTATGTGAAATTCCACCAAACATTATTCACTTACTAGTATCTTATGTTCATCTTGAATCCACTAGATCCTATATGGGAGAATTTTTTGGGTAAGTTCACAAAGATGGGGAGCCAAAAAGGGGTCTTAAGCGGCCACTTTTTTTTCTAAAACAAGGAAATACTGACCTTAGATGAGAAATTGAATATAGTTGCACTCAAAATTTTAAGATGCAACAAAAACAAGGGTCGTAGTGCTCCAAATCTACTTTCTAAACTATTTTTTTTTTAAATGATAGATATTAAGGGGTTAAAAAAGGGGGCCCACACAAATCGGTCATATTTTTTCAAAAAAATATAACATATTGTTAGTTGTGCCCCCCCTAAAATGTTAACTATTTTTAGTATTTTAAAAATCACTTCAGTGAGAAATTAGCTAAGACCATGTAGTATGTAGGGTTGACATTATAGGGTCAAGTGTATAAGGTATAAATATTAGGTTTTAGGATATTTGGTATAGGGTTTAGGGTTTAGGGTACAAGGTTGAATGTAGGGTTTAGGTTTTAAGTATGAGGTTGAGGGCTGAGGGTATACAATTGAGGGATAATATTTAGGGTTGAGGGTATAAGGTTAAGTGTATAGAGTATAGGGATTAGGGTTTAAGATATTATGTATAGGGTTGAGAGTATAAGGTATAAGGTTAAGGGTTGAGAGTGTAGGGTTTAGGGTTTGAGTATAGGGTTGAGGGTATAGGGTTGTGTATAGGGTTTAGGATACTGGGTATAGGGTATAGGGTATTGGGTTTAGGGTTGAGGGTTTATGGTTTAGGGTACAAGGTTAAATGTAGGGTTTATAATTTAAGTATAGGATTGAGGGTTGAGGGTTTACGGTTGAGGGATAATGTTCAAGGTTGAGGGTATAAGGTTAAGTATATAGGGTATTGGGATTAAGGTTTAGGATATTGGGTATAGGGTTAAGGGAATATAGTGTATGGTTTAGGGTTTAAGTATGGGGTTGGGGGACAATGTTTAGGGTTTAGGGTATAAGGTTGAGGGTATAGGGTATAAGGATGAGGGTTGAAGATGTAGGGTTTAGGTTTTAAGGTATAGGGTTTAAGTATAAGGTTGAGGGTATAGGTTATTGATGAGGGTGCAAGCCGAGACTTAGAAAATAACCCACAAACAATAGAATAATTTTATTATTCAGAAAATGGAGCTTCTTACATGCAGAGGATCTCAAATCCCCAAGTTCTACAACACATGCAAGTTACAAAAAGCCACAGAATAACCCTTTCGCAATATGCGAGCTTGTCCCCAAAAAGTTACCCAAAAATTAGAAACCCGCCCATAAATATAGCTCCTCTTTAGTTTGGAGCCAAAACAACATTCAAATTTGAGTTTAGGCAGTTTGGCACCGAAAATTTACAACATGAAGTTCAAATTTCAAAAGAGCATTTGCAATTGTATCTTCTAGAAACTGCGGCAACTTCCTGGGGCCATAACTTTTGATCCGGGACTCCGATTCGCGAACCGTTTGAACCTTTGGAAAGGTCACGAAGTCAATAACGCGCTTGAAATCTACTACACCAATTTTGGCAAGTTTTGGGCCCGATCTGGGAACTCTAAGTGCCTCAAATCTAACTCAAAAGATTTTCAGGTGCAAATTTGGGAAACTAAAACTGTAATATCTTTCAACCCAGGAATAGAAAATAAAAACCATAAATTGGGAATTTCATTATGACAAAAAGGGTATCCAAAAATGTAAAAACATCTAAAAATTTAGAAACTTGAAGTTTAACTATTTTTGGGTGATGCAAGATTGCCCTTACACCACTGGATGCTCCTGCATCAAACACCCAGGGTAATTTGAGAAGTGACCCGTCACGTCTCAGATGGTTGAGGAAAACCCAACTAGTCAACCGCTACCTTAGATAGCCAGGATGAATCTTCCATAGGCCTTCCTCTCCATTTCACCAGATATTCTTTATACTGCCTATTTCTAGTACTCCTTCCCACATGACTATCCAAGATTGCTTTAATCTCCTCCCTTTCTAAAGTAGGTGCTGGAATGCCATACTACCCTATTGTTGGTGCTTCCTCTGTTCCACCTTCATGATACTCTATCAAATCTGAAATGTTGATCACAGGGGAAATGTTGATTCCATCAGGAAACTCTATCTCATATGCATTACCTGAATCATGCTTCTTCAAAATCTTACAAAGACCGAATTTCTTCATCTTCAATTTGTTATAGGTTCCCATGGGAAACCTTTCTTTCCTCAAGTGGACCATTACTTCATCGCCAGTCTGAAACTCCTTATTCCTCCTTTTCTGATCTGCCTTAGCCTTATATTGCATATTCATTTTATTAATGTGTTCTCGTACCTTCTCATGTATATTCTTGATGTGCTCTACAAAATCTTGGCTTCAACACTTATTTTCTTCTCTTGGTCCATCTTCCTCAATTCGGAGTGGGGCTACCTCCATACACAATCTGGAATGGTGATCTACAGTGCTTTTGTTGACAAAATTGTTGTAAGAAAACTTTTCCTGGGGTAAGATCAAGTCCCATCCCTTGGGTTTATCTCCTACCAAACATCTCAGTAGGTTACCCAGACTCCTGTTAACAACCTCTGTCTACCCATCTGTTTGTGGATGGTGTGCAGAACTGAACTTCAACTCTGTCTTCAGCTTCTTCCACAAGGTCCTCCAAAAGTACCCCACAAATTTGGTGTCACGATCTGAAACAATACTCTTTGGCAGACCATGTAGCCTCACCACCTCTTTGAAGAACAAGTCAGCAATGTGGACTGCATCATGGGTCTTCTGACATGGAATGAAATGTGCCATCTTCGAAAACCTATCAACCACCACAAAGACTGAATCATTCCCTCGTTGTGTCCTTGGCAAACCAAGAATAAAGTCCATACTTATATCCTCCCATGGTCTCTGGTACAGGTAGGGCTGATATAAGCCTGTATTCTAGCTCACTCCTTTAGCCATCGACATACAGCTTTGTACAAACTTCTTCACATCCTGTGACAATGAGGCCAATAATAATGCTCACTATAATGGCAATGGTCTTATCTTGACCAAAATGTCCTGCCATTCCTCCACTATGCTTCTCCTTTATCGGGTTCTCCCTCATGGAACTCCTCGGGATACACAATTGACTTCCCTTAAATAACATGCTATCCTGGATTATGAAATCTAGCCACCTTGTCTTGTCTACTATAACAGGTTCCTTGCAAGCTTTCCAAGCCTCTGCAAAATTAGGATCTTCTGCGTACAGTGTCTTAAGTTCATTGAACCTAACCACTTCAATCTGCATCTTTGTCATCAATGTATGCCTCCTACTTAAGGCATCTGCAACCCTATTTGACTTCCCACTCCTATGTTTCAAAACAAAGGTATAACTCTGCAAAAACTCTACCCATTTCATATGCCTCGATTTAATTTTCCATGACTATTTAGGTACTGCAAGGCCTGATGATCAGTATATAGAACAAATTCCTTCGGCAACAAATAATGTCTCCATTTCTTTAATGCTTGAACTATTGCATAAAATTCTTGATCATATACAGAATACTTTCTCTTGGCATCATTTAACTTTTCACTGAAATAGGCAATGGGCTTACCTTCTTAGCTCAACACTGCTCCAATGGCACAACCACTAGCATCACAATCCACCTAAAACACCTTGTTGAAATCTGGGAGGGCTAGAACATGTTGCTTTGTTACCTTCTGCTTCAACAGTTCAAAACTCTTTGCCGCTCCAGTGCTCCACTTGAATTATTTTCTATCCCCTCTCATTGTTTCAGTTAGGGGTCCACAAATGCTACTGAAGTTTCTAATGAACTTTCTATAAAAACTAGCCAAACCATGGAAAGATCTCACCTCGGTAGCAGTTCTTGGGGTAGGCCATTCCAGAATAGCCTTCACCTTCTCTGGGTCCATTTTGAGACCTTCTGCTGAGACAACAAACCCCAAGTACACTAACTTCCTCTTCACAAAACTGCACTTCTTCAAATTAATCAATAGTTTCTCTTCTCTTAACTTCTCAAAGGCTCTCCGAATATGCATCAAATGCTCATCCAATGTCTTACTGAAAATCAAAATATCATCTAAATACGCAATAACAAAACTTCCTAGAAATTCTTTTAGTACCTCATTCATGATCCGAATGTGCTTTCATCATTGGTTAGCCCAAAGGCGACTAACCACTAAATGCAGGCCCTCCTTGGTCTTGAAGGTAGTCTTCCATTCATCTCCCTCGAATCGGATGGTGATATCCACTCTTGAGGTCAATCTTTGTAAATCTTGAGCTCCCTCAAATAGTCCATCAAGTCATCCATCCTTGGCAGGGGAAATTTGTACTTGATTGTTATCTTGTTTATGGCTCAGGAATCTGTACACATCCTCCACTCCCCATCCTTCTTTGGTGCTAGTACTGCAGGTACTGCACATGGACTCAAACTCTCCTGTATCAAACCCTTTCTCAACAACTCTTGAACTTGTCTGTTCAATTCCTCATTTTCTGCTGGAGTCATTCTATGAGCTGCCTTATTTGGCAAACTGGCTCCAAGAATCAAGTCAATCTGATGGTGATCTTCCTTATTGGTGGTAAACCCTCGGGTACATTATCAGAAACAATATCCTAAAACTCACCCAACATCCCAAAACTTCTTCTAGAACCTTCTCACTATCCTCCTTACTCACTCTAGGAATCAATGCATAACACACACACTCATGCTTCATACCTTCTAAAAATTTTCTTCCATCTACATAACAAATTCTAGTACTACTGCATACCTTTTCTTCAGTCTCCTTCAGGGGTTTCAACTTGTGATGAACCTCATCCTTTGTCAAGGAATAAGTGTTTGCATGTCCATCATGTATAGCTCGACTATCGAACTGCCACGGCCTCCCCAACAACATGTGACATGCATCCATGGGGATGATATCACAGAGTACCTCATCATGGTAGCTCCCAATCTTGAACTTTACTAGGCACTGCTCATTGACCAAAACTTTGTGGTCTTTCTTCAACCAGGCAATCCGATGAGGATGCGGGTGCCTTTCCCTCTTTAGCTTCCACTTTTTGACCATCTCTTTTGACACCAGATTATTGGTGCTCCCACTGTCAATAATGACATCACAACATTTTTCTTCACACTTGTACCTTGTGCAAAATAGATTCTTCCTCTGTTCAGGTCCCTTTTCCTCAGTCACCAGGGCTCTCCTAATCACTAGGGCTTCTCCCCTTTCAGCATCATCTGAATGTTCAGATTGGGCCTCCTCATCTACATGCACAACCCTTCCATGACCTTCTGGCCTTTTGTCTACCCTTCCTTGGTGTTGTGGACATTCATAGGCTTGATGCCCTTCTTCACCACATTGGAAACACATTCTTTTGAAACCACCTCTTCGGATCCTTGTCCATATCTCCCTTGTCCTCTACCTCTTTGATCACCCTTTTTTGATCATGAGGGGTAGAAGTTGTCATTCTTTTGGCTTGGTGGTACCCACATCTTCACTTTTCTTTTCATCATCATTTTGACTTCTGTGGGTCTTCCCGCCCCTTCCACTTTCACCTCCTCGTCTTTTTTCTTGCCATCAAATCTTTTGTTTAGCTTCTCTTCCATCTTTAGAGCAAGATACACATCCTCAATGGTGGTCATTCGACTAGGCTTAACTCCTCAATGCTCGGTCATAACCCATTAAGATATCGGCTACCTTCTCCTTATTGCCTCGTGTGCCCATTCGATGATTATCTTGTGAAAATATTTGTATATTCTTTCATAGATCTACTTCCTTGCTTCAACCCTTGCAATTTCTTCAACAGATCTAACTCGTAGTCACTGGTATGAACTGCTTCTTCAGTTTCTCTACCATGCGATCCCATCTGGTGATATTTCCTTTTCCTCTTTGATTTCTTTCCAACTGGACCTCTTTCCACCAAATACTGGCATGGCCCTTTAGCTTCATTTTTGCAAACTTAACCCGATCTGGGCCCTCTATTTCCTCATACTCAAAATATTCTTCTAGCTCATTGATCCAGTCGATCAACTCTTCCGGGTTCAAACTTCTGGAATAACTAGGGACTTCTACTCTGGGTCTTTTCTCGATCTTTGAAATGGCCCTTATTAGCCACATTTTGTCTTGATCAATTGCTTCTTCTTCCTCTTCTACATTTTAACCTTCTTCCTCTCCTTCATCCTGAATTTCCTCCCTCAGGTTTAACCCTCTTCTCAACTGCTCTTGTCATGCATCAATCTGTCTTTGGAGGGCTGCCAATGCATCTCTTCTACCAGCATTTTTGCCACCTCGACCACCTCTGGCACCACCACACCTACTAGGAATCACTCTTTGAGGCAACTTTCTTGACCTCGACCCACAACCACGGTCCTGGTGCGAACTGCCTCACGATCGACGATCTATCCACATGCTCAAGAAAACCCGCTCTGATACCACTTGATGAGGCCACAGCCCAAGACTTAGAAAATAACCCACAAACAAGAGAATAATTTTATTATTTAGAAAATGGAGCTTCTTACATGTAGAGGATCTCAAATCCCCAAGTTCTACAACACATGCAAGTTACAGAAAGCTACAAAATAACCATTTCGCAATATGCAAGCTTGTCCCCAAAAAGTTACACAAAAATTAGAAACCCACCCATAAATAGAGCTCCTCTTTAGTTTGGAGCCAAAACAACATTCAAATTTGAGTTTAGGCAGTTTGGCACTGAAAATTTACAAAATGAAGTTCAAATTTCGAAAGAGCATTTGCAATTGTATCTTCTAGAAAGTGCGCCAACTTCCCAGGGCCATAACTTTTGATTTGGGACTCTGATTCGTGAACTGTTTGAACTGTTGGAAAGGTCACGAAGTCAATAACACACTCAAAATCTGCTATGCCAATTTTGGCAAGTTTTGGGGCCGATTCAGGAACTGTAAGTGCCTCAAATCTAACTCAGAAGATTTTCAGGTGCAAATCTGGGAAACTAAAACTGCAATATCTTTCAACCCAGGAATAGAAAATAAAAACTGTAAATTGGGAATTTCATTATGATGAAAAGGGTATCCAAAAATGTAAAAACACCTAAAAACCAAGAAATTTGAAATTTAACTATTTTTGGGTGATGCAAGATTTCCCGTACACCACTGGATGCTCCTACATCAGTTATAGGGTTGAGGATTTATGGTTGAGGGATAATGTTCAAGGTTAATTGTATAAGATTAAGTGTTTAGGGTATAGGGATTAGGGTTTAGGATATTGGGTATAGGGTTTAGGGTATGGGTTGAGGATATAAGGTATAGGGTTAAGGGTTGAGATTGTAGGGTTTAGGGTTGAGGGACAATGTTTAGGGTTTAGGGTATAAGGTTGAGGGTATAGGGTATAGGGATGAGGGTTGAGGGTGTAGGCTTTAGGGTTTAAGGTGTAGGTTTGAGGGTTAAGGGATTAGGGTTTAAGTATAAGGTTGAGGGTTGAGGGATAATGCTCAAGGTTGAGTGTATAAGGTTAAGTGTATAGGGTATAGGGTTTAGGGTTTAGGATAGTGTATAAGGTTAAGTGTATAGTGTATATTGGGTATAGGGTTTAAGGTATGGGTTGAGGGTTTAAGGCATAGGGTTAAGGGTTGAGAGTGTATGGTTTATGTTTTAAGTATAGGGTTGATGTATAATGTTTAGGGTTTAGGGTATAAGGTTGAGGGTATAGGGTGTAGGGATGAGGTTTGAGGGTGTAGGGTTTAGGGTTTAAGGTATGGGGTTGATGGATTAGGGTTTAAGTATAGGGTTGAGGGTATAGGGTACGTACTGGCATAAATTATCACCCTTGACAATTTCACACTACGTTTTTCTCCCCCTAAATTATCGAGCCTAATTGGGTCCCTAATTTCATATATTATTCATTCTATAACCCATTTTTACCATTTTCTGAGAAATTGCAAGTATTCAAAAAATGCATCCAATGAATATTTTTCCCACAACACTTAATGTCTTGGAAAATAGGGTCAGGACCCATTCGCCCTAGGGCATATGGGTTCCCCTATGTTTCTTGGGACCAATTTTGGATATGTTGATATCGACATTTTAACATTCAAAATTCAAGTTGCAAAGGTTAACCATTAGGATCTAATTTTTGGGAAATTGAATAAATGCCTATAAATACCTAGTTATTGCATCATTTTAAATCTATCTAGAATTATCAAGCATTATCTAGCAAGAGGTGAACACCAAGAGCATTCAAGAGGAAGTCAAGAGAAAAATTTCAATTATTTATTACAACAATTCAAGATCCAAACATCATCTCAAAGTGTATGAGTTCATGTTGTTATATTATCATTGTTTTGTTAAGGCTAACCCCATTTTATAGGTATCTAAAACAATTCAATAAATCAAGCAAGAAAGATCCAAGACCTTGAAGTGATGTGTATGACTTAAATCCTTCAAGGAATCCATTGAAGAGTGGTGAGTTGTAGCACTTTTTTATTTCATCATTCATTCCTATACATTGTCATTTTATCATTGACATTGATATTGTGGAAGTGAAAACACTAACACAAGGTTTGACTAAGGAAAGCCCCTAAATAGCACAACATCTATTTTCTTTGTGAATGTATAGATTTCAAATTTGAAGAGGATTGAAGGAAGCTTCAAGAAAAAAATTTCATTGTTGCAATTGATATCCTACATCCTGTCAACTCACATAAACTCATCAAAAAAATTATTTGATAGTGTTCCAACAACTCTACAAATGGGAATCAAAATCTCAAATTTTTCATTAGAGGATCTCAAAAATAGAGAAAAAGTAGAATACAAGGACCTATTCACCCTAGGGCGAATCTATCCCTCTACATTAATCAGAACCAAATTTTATGAGAAGGTACATAGTCCTCTACATTTCCCAAATCTACCTGCAACTTATTGTTTTATTCTATTAATTGTCAAGTTATTGCATTTTACATATTAGGTCACATGGTCTAATTAGGTTAATCATATCAAATCAATTCCAATCCATTCCAAACCCCAATAAGATGCAGATCTAGGTCTTATTGGCTCACCTTCATGGTTGAAATTCAATTTACACACCTTGTTGATCTAAATCTTAATGTACCTTGGAAAAAGGAGCAAAAGCAATCCTAGGTTTTATGCACTAAAATTAGGGTTCCCTTTTTCCTATGTTACATTTTGGTCAACTTGATGTTTTGACAAAATAATCCTTTTGAAATATGAAGTAATTAAACCCTAGATCTAGGTTTTACTATAATGCCTCCGGCAAGGAACCCTAGAGGAAAACAATACACTAGGTCAAAATAACGAAACAATTTTTTTTAAAACAACTATAGAATGCATAACATAACATGACATAATAATCTAAGCCTAGGTCCTCTAAGGTTCCTTGACTGCGCTACTCACAAAAATAATTATCAAGATAACTAGGGTTATTTCATCAACTCCTAAGATAACATGATTCATCTACATGCAAGTTTCATCTCAAGGAACCACATTAAAATGTTTCTACATTACTTAATTCCATAACATGTCAATGGATAATCAACATTAAAGATCATTTCTAACCAACTAATATATGCAAGATGCATTACTTTATAGTATTCATTACAAGAAGAATTCATCAATGATTGTTACATCGTTACAATAATTACAATAATGCTTCCCCTAGTACATATGGGAAGATTACATTAGATTACAGTAAATGATACAACTAATATACAATCCAATATACAAATACATGAATTTTTTCCTTCTCAAATAGGAACAAAATATGGAGTCCACAACATAATGAACAATCTCCACACACACAAACATGCAGCAAAAATACCCAAAGGAGGAAAAAGCACCAACCTCCTGACCATGTGGAACCCTAAGGTCCACCCCCCATGCTAGGAGATAACACAAGGTCCCACATCATATAGACAGTCAGGAAAGCAACAAGCTAACACAATCAAGGGTTATACATGGACTCCAACATAACACTACTAGCAACACCAACAACACTACAACACTTCATTTCCAGAGGCACTCACACAATAGAAAGGGAAATAGAACTAGGGAATGCTAGACTACAATAGGGAGGAGTGTCATCACATATCTTGATATGGGTTATCCTGGCGGATCTTCCTGGTCCCTGGCCCCCATCCTGGGTTATCCTGGTAGCCTCTCCTAATCCCCAACCCCCATACAAACTCATGCAGAATCAATGTACCTTTCATGAAGACAAGGCAGTTGATCTTGCCATTCCATGCCTTCCCATCTCATCTCTAGCCTAAACAAGCACTTGAACCATGAGTGAAACATACATTATCTTGATTAATGTGAATTCTACCCATCCCCCTAATTAATTATTAAGGTTATCACTAGATTAAGAAACCCTCCAATGGGTTATCCTTGACACCACTTTGGGTTTTGGCCCCCATGGAGATCCACCCCCCTACTTGCAACTAGTAAACCCTACATGTCAAGCAAGGCATTAACCATCTTGCTCACTTATCATAATGACATGAATCCATACATAGAACAAGGCATTGACCATCTTGCACACTTATTATAATCACATAAACACTGGTCATGACAACATAAACCCATGTTCCAACCCATGGCCACAATTCAACATCATGAATAGATAGTACAACACTTAGGGTTTGCATTTCACTCAATACACATATGCACACCCTTCAATAGAATAACATTACAAAATCTCATGAATCCATACACAGATAGGAGGGAAACACCCTGAGGATTTACATTTCACACAATACACGTGACCAACACATAGCCAAAGCACTTCCAAGGTTAAACAATCATAGGGATCATTCATACAATTATATACCCCCTCTTAGGCCTCTAGAAACCAACATACTAAACACACTTCCCAAGGGTGCAAATGCTTAAATAACTTGCACATAAGACATTCAACTTTCACAATTACATAACCACTTAATCAAACAATCAAGACACGTTTTAAACAATAAATCATAGCATTATAACCATGAAAATATTCCTTAAATAAGGCATTATTTCAACTTTCTTATCATTCATTTTAACTTAGCTACTTAGTTCAATTAATAGCCTGTTTACTACAAATAATTATATTTACAAAATAACTGTCATTAATAACACAACCTTAATAACAATGTTCTAATTTAATTATTTTGATAAAGCACTAACTCCACTTAGAAATATGTTATTTGTTTCACTTCAAATATTAGATTGAGGTTCACAAATATCCTAAAAACAATTGATTATTTCAAAATAAACTTCACTAGATCTAATTGTTAAAAGACTATTTAGCTTTTCCCCCATTAATTCCCTTCCAAATTTTACTCTAATTCTCAACAAAAAATTAATCTCCAATTATGGGTGATTCCACAGTACTGGTTTACAATTTTTGGCCAAACTGGACAATGAACTGATTTTTTCTAACTACATCTTCACTTTCAGGCACATATAGCAGCTAAACCGTGAGGAATTTGAAGATGATGCAAACTAGTGATTTGTGTCATTTTGTCTATAGATTATAAATATATATATTTTTTAAAAAATTTGAATCATATTGTACTTCTTTTTCCATCTCCTTTGAAAACTAGTTTTTTTCAGTAAACAACATTTTTAAGGAGTGACACTCACCATATAATGTATAACTTTTTTTCCATGAAGGATAAAATTATAACTTTTTCAAATTTATATTTTTAACTACAATATCTAGTGCTTCCAATTGGTTTCATAGTGTTTTATTGAATATTTTTTCCTTAATCAAGTTTTGAAGTCAAACCAATTACAATTCAAACATAGGCGGACCGTATATCACATAACTTCTTTTGTATGTATCAAAATTTATTTATTTTTTATTGGATCAAGGACTTCAATTTCTAGTGCACTCATATTTTTCTTTCTTTTTTAGATAATCTACTATTTTTCCACATGTACAAAACAAAGAGCTTGATTTTCAATGAAAAACCTACATTCACGATAAATAAAAAATAAATATAATAATTAAATTAAATTTATTTAAAATTATACTTTTTGGGAAGCTTATAATAAGGAATACATACTTACAAAAGTTAAATTTTAAGTGAATTCACTTGATCCCCCAAAAGGTAAATCAAAAGTGGTTTTTTATTAGAATTTTGATAGGTGTAAAGTAGACTCTGTTATAGGTATGGTTTAAAACTAGTGGGGTTCTATCCAAGGGGGTTTGATCTAAGGTAGTTTGATCAAACTCTCTTCAATTGGAATGATTTAAATGGAACTTTTTAAGGCTTAAATCATTATATTTTATAAAAATATTTGATTTCAGTAAAAAATAGAATCTCCTAGAAATTGTGAACCAGCTTTATGGGACCACCCTTAAATATTATTGTGCTTCCTTAATTGTGACCTCTATAAGATTCAAATATTCAATAAAAATATAATATTATTTTACCCATTTTTACTTAACCACATAATTGAAATATTATTTACCTAAATAATTTATATTTAAAAAATAACTATAGTAACAATATTCCAACTAATTAATTATACAACTCTATTAAATAATTATAAAATAATTAATATCCATTTATTGACTAGTTGATAGAGGGAAACCAAATCTTTTAACATTTAATCTAAACATTCAAACCTAACATTTTACCCTCATTACTATCAACTTTGCATTTCACTGAATAATTGAAGATTCACTTAACTCCTTACCAAACCCCAACTCTCGGTTATTTATATATGAAGTATGAATCAATTCACTTTAATAATTTACCCAAGTCATTTGGTATTTACCCTAAATAATTTAAATTTAATAACATATCTATTCACTTAATTAATTACATAATTCAAATGTTCCCTTAAACAATAAATATTCAATTTAAATATTTTATCAAATGGCATTTTATTTCTTCATTTAAAAATATATTACTAACAGAATACAAGTTATAATATAATATTAGAATATAATATAACATATATATATATACATATATATTATCGGATGCAAAACATATAATAAAATTATCAAATTGAATTTGTAATACAATATCAAATGTAAAGCGTATTAGACATTATTGAATTCAAGCGCATATCTCTGTCAACCAAGATATAATATAGTTTATCAAAATATGATATATAAATATACATATATATACATATATACATATATATATATATAAATATACATATAAATATATGAACACATATATATATATTATTGAATGCATTCATGTAATAAAATTATCAACATGAAATCAAATTATATAGTATCCATTCAAATCAAATAACATAGCAGGGATGACAAATTAAGGGTAGGGCGCATGACCAGGTATTTGAGCCATTTGATAGGAGGCCACAAAGTGATCTCATCTCATGAAATGAAATGGTAGCAAGGTGCACACAAATTGGATTTGCTGAAAAGGCTTTAGAAACTTTCAAGCAAAGGTGATTGGCTAGTGTACGCCAAATCCCACTATATAGGCATGTGTGGTTTATAGATCAGATTTTGTTGTTATGATATTTTCCCTAGTGGACATGTATGCAATGGATGCAAGATACACAAAAAATGGATTTGTTGAAGAGGCTTGAGAAACTTTCAAAGAAGAGTAATCGGTTGGGGAGAAACAAGCGATGTAATTCTACAAGATATGCACAAACTAGTATTTGTTTAAAAGACTTAAGAAACTCTCTAGAAATGCACTGGCAGGAGGAAGAGATGACATACATGGAATGCAATGATTGCAAAATATGCACCAAATAGGATTGAAAAGGAATATTTTAGA
The DNA here is from genome assembly GCA_007258455.2 of Sequoia sempervirens. NCBI lineage: Eukaryota > Viridiplantae > Streptophyta > Pinopsida > Cupressales > Cupressaceae > Sequoia > Sequoia sempervirens. Next base: position 301,676,804 of record VDFB02000017.1, on the reverse strand, counting down.
AAGTTGTTTGCAAAAGAAATCAATAGGGGAGGCAACATAGAATACAACGAAAAACAAAAATAAAATGCACCAATAATGGCAATTAAAACATTGCATACACAAAAAAAATAGAGGAAATTTGATGTCGAGCTCAAGCTTCCACTTGAAAATTCAATATCTCCAATTCCTCAATCAATTTCCAACCCCCCCCACAAAATTAACAGTATATTCAAAAATTTACAGGCCAATTCTTTCTCCCTTCATTTTCCCAAAAACAAAAACCGAATGAAATCTCTAAAAACCCCAAAAATATTTACAGAAGAACAAGGTAATATACATTGTACGATATTTTCAAAACAATTCCAACTGATTATAATTATAATTAGTTTAATTCATTAAATCAATAGTCCATTAAAATATTTCATTTAAACTTCGTAATTACAATAGATAACCAATTCACTCAAATGTGTAAAATCATTTACCCCCAATTATTTGTGTATTATAATTAATTTTATAACCCACTTTATAACCTTTTTATTTATTTATTATATTATTATTTTATTTATTTTATTTTAATATTACATTACAAATTTATTTTATTATAAACAATGATTATTTATAAACATATTTATGTTTATTTATCAAAATACCCTTTTATTTAATAATTTATTTTAATGCATAAAATAACCAAAACCTTTTATCAAAAAAATTTAAATTCAATAAAGTCAAATGTCAATCAATTACATGAACCCTAACCAGGGTAAACAAAAGCAATACCTCAAGCAACACCAACTAACCACAAAAAAACTGACAATACTGATAAGGTGTTAGATCGGATACTCATCCTCTTCAAGGATGATGGCTAAGGTAGGGGACCAAGTTCTATCTTCGAAAAACTAATCCATTGGGTTTCAAGGAACACTGAGACCTATCAATTCAGGTGGAGTTGATGCCTAGTACCTGCAACCTGCAGCACACAAAACAGTTATGCATACATACATACATACACACACACATGCATGCATATATATATAAAGAGACACACACATCATGATAAACCTATCCTTAAGCATATATAATAAGTCCTATCCTAACCTTCACATATAGTCCATAAATTCATAATATACAACATCAACTACTTAACATCATTAACACATACCTTTAAATATCCCTATTATTTTACCTTCATCTCCAAGTTCCAAAGCCAAACTACCTGCACATCCATGGTGAGAATGGAGCAGCACTACATTTACATTAATATTGTGTTACATTTCTCATTTAGGGTTTGAATTTTGCATCATAAAAGACATAAAAGTTCAAAAAAATGCTTATCATTTTGAATAATAGGTTATATATTAGGGTTCATTTTAGTCACTTAGATTGGATCTACATTCAAAATTGATTTCATAATTGTCACTTATTGTTGCACATTTGCATTTGCATCACCTTGTCTTAATTTGAGAAAATTATTGAAAAATACATAGTTGTAGACTTGTTTGCATAGAGAAGAAGAAACTTTAGATAGTATAATAAACATTCATTTTTTAAATTTTAAAAGCCCCTATCAAGGACTCATCCCTTGGACACCTTTGTCCTTGTATACTTGGATTGAAAAACTTTTTCACGCATCTCTTCCTCTATATCTTTAGTTTGTTTGTGCTTGTAGATCTCTAAATTAGAATTATTAATTGCATGCATTTAGGCATCTTTCATACAGTTCAAAAAGAGAAAAAAATTACATAATTTGATTTCAAAATTGCATTAAAATCATCATTTTCAAGTTGTGGCATCTTAGAATCAGTCAATTATTACATTTTAGATCTAGAAATTACATTAAAAATTTTCAAAATATCTTCCACATTGTTGCACACTTATATTTTACATCACATTGTTATAAAATCAACAAAATCTAGAAAAATACTCATTGTTAAACTTGTTTGCAAGTAGATCCAAAATCCTTCAACAATGCTTTACACAATCAAACTTTGAAATTTCAGAAACCCTGTCTAGGACATAGATACCCTTGGACACCTTTTTCTTTCTATTTTTGGTTTAAATTTCTATCACAAAGCTCTCTCAGTGTCCTTTGTCTGAGTCTAATGAGTTTTTTAATTTTTTGTATAGACTATTTGATTTTGATAATTTAATGTATAAGGCAAGTAGCAACATGTTTCCTTTTCAAAGATGTGGTTTCCATAGGGTAACATATGGCTTGTATGATTGTAATCCCTACTTATGACCACAATCTAAGGAGTCAAAATAAAATCATTGATAAGCATGTTAATCATTCTCCCAAAATATCTCCTAATTGTGAGGGTATTTTGGTGTAAGAGAGTGAAATCATTGACACATTTCTTAATATAACTTTCCCTAATCTTCATTCATCTCCCAACATCTCCCCTACTTGAGAGAATATACTAGTGTAAGAAGATGCAATCATGGACACTCATGACAATCATAGTTGTTCTTCTCTCGATACATCACCTTATTATGAATAAGGTATCTTGGTGTTAGAGGATCCAATCATTAAGCATCATGAAAATCATGTTTGTTTCTCTCCCCCTATTTCTCCTACTTGGGAAGATATTGTTGGACAAGAGGATGAAATAATTGATACATTTATTTCAAAAGATAGTGAGAGGGAATACAAACATGAAGATGCTAAGGTGATAAATACCCCTCTTGATAGAAGATCATCAACAAGAAGTTATTAAGTCCATTGAGGTTATGAACACACAATTGACTATTAGATCTCCTTTTATTATTGGACCTCCTAAAAATCCTTTAATTATTGGACCTTCAAAGTCACCTCTCATTATTGAACCTCCTAAACCTCATGGTCATATCCTAAACTTTGCAAAGCAACTTACTAGTAATCATGTGTCGCAGAAACCAAGTTATCACATAGTTTCTCAAAAATATAACATTAGAAATAATAAGCAACCAAAAAAAAATTCAAAATCCATTCAATTTCCTCAACAATATCTCCCACTCGCACCTAACATTTCATAGCATAGTGGTAAAGAACTTGATCTTGTTGGGAAACTCTGTAACACTCCTACTAATATATTCTTGTGGGATTTGATTCAAGCATCACTTATTTATCATGGAATGCTTCAAAATTCTTTGTAAAAATTTGATGTCCCTCCTAGTACTCAACCAAATGATGTGGAAGATTTGATTGAGAATATGAATCCACCTAGTATGGACATTTCCTTTCATCAAAGTGAGTTACCCCCTTTGGAAACACAAAAACAAAATGATGCTTTGATGATAATGGTTATTATTAATACGATTGGGAGTAGACATACCCTTATTGACAATGGATTAGGGCTTAATGTTTGTAGTGTTCATCTTTTGGATAAAATTAGAGTGGATAAGACTAAAATTCAGCCAACTGATTTATCTCTCCATGGTTTTGACAATGTGGGAAAAAAACTACTTGGTATGCTAACATTACCTATTAAAGTTGGTAAGGTTATGTTACAAACTCCTATACATGTCATGCCCCATGATATTTCATACAATATTCTTTTGGGTAGACTATGGATTCATGCAATGAAAGGAGTTTCTTCAGTGATTCATTGTTTAATTAAATACACATACAACAATAAAGTTTACATGACAAAAGTTGATCCTAAGTCTAAAAATTGTTTACAAATTGAAACAAGAATGATGAATCCTCTTAGAAAATTGACGACAACTTAAAAAGTGGAACCTTTGCAATTTGAGTCTAACAAAGATGAGTTTCTTTCATTAGTGACAAAAAAAATTAGATGATGAGTAGGAATCATTAGATTTCACATCTACATTCATGGGGAATACAAGATTACACAATCAAAATCAAGAAAAGAAAAAGAAGCCACAATAGTATCAGCACAATATCTCACTGAGTCATCAAAAGCATCTAAATCTACAACTTCTTGCAAAGAGGAAAACCCAAATTACACATCTACTTATGATGAAATTGATTATGAAAAACCACCTTCTTCAAAAGCAATGGAAGCCATTCATGGAAAAGATTATGAACTTTTAAAACAACTTGGCTATAATGGAAAATAATGTGGTGTAAAATAATAAGGTATTTGTGCCCCCATGGAACCTAACACAATAAAAAACAAGAGGTCTTGGCTATTTTCCTTCAAAGATAACAAAAACATCAAAAAGACCTTCACTTAATCATGAAAAATAGTATTATTTGCTGCTCCTTTCCATGTGGTAGTTGTAGTATCACAAAATAATCACTACCACACATGAGGGTATAAAATAGGCTTTACACAATCATATTTCATTTCATAAGGAGCATCACATCATCATCCATCTTGGGCTCATCTTTGTCCCTACACTTGGGTGACAAGGGGTTAGGTAGCCTTGTGTTAGGTGCATTCCTTCTTGGGGTCCCTTTATATCTCCTTAAAATACTAGTGTGGCATGTAAGCTAACATTTTAAGGGGGGCATATAGTACCTCGCTCATTTTTTGCATAAGAAATGGTCCCTTCTCAGTGATGATAGCATATATCACCTAGGAAGTGTGACCTTGTCAATCAAAGTGTGGCCTTCTTGACCTTTGTGAGTGTCCCTTTGGTGGTAATATTGGGCTTGATGCCCTCTAAGAGTGTGACCATTCTTGGTGCATGACATTCCCCTTAGTGGTAATGCTATGGCTAGTATTTCCTAAGGTGTGATTTTCTATTCCATGACATGTCCTCTCTTAGTGCTGATGTCATGTATGATATTCCCTAAGGTGTTACCTTTTATGTATTAAGCAAAAACCCTTTGTTGTTTCTGTAAAACACTGTAGTGCAGAAAATTATTCACCTTTACAATTTCACACAATGTTTGGGTCCCTTAATTTATTACACTTAATTAGGCTTCTAATTTTCCAAATTATGCATTCCAAAGCCTTATTTGTCTATTTTCTGAAAGGGGAACCAACATTTAATTAATGTGTTTAATATTTTAATCCCCATGGATTATGTGTGTCCTGGACTTATAATTCAAGACCCATTTCCCATGGGTGACTGGGTCCCGTTTAAGTCCTAAGATCCATTTTAAAAAATGTTTTTGGTGGAATTTTAATGATTCAAATTCAAATTGCAATTATCAGATTTTGGAATCTAATTTTTGGGAAATTAGATAAACACCTATAATACATAGTCTTTTATCATTTGAAATTCATCTAGCGAGAAGTGAAATTTTAAGAGAAAATATTATTATCAAGAGCATTCAAGAGAAAAATTATCAATCATTTACAATAGCAATCAAGATCATATCATCATGTCAAAGTTCATGAATTTCCATGTCATCGTTTGAAGCCAATATTGTGATGTAGGTTTTCAAGAACATTCAAAGATTTTGAAGAAATAAATCAAGCAAGATCCAAATGCTTGGAGTGATGTTTTTGAATTCAGTCCTCTAAGGGAATCCAATGAAGGGTGGTGAGTTGTATCAAGCATTGTCCATTCATCATTTCCTTCTCCTTTTTCATTATCTTTTAGCAAGGTTTAATTACCAAACCTGGGGTTTGGCCAAGGAAAACCCCCATACAAACAAAACATTTTTTCCTCTTTGTGTATGTGTAGAATACATGTTGATGAAGAATTGAAGAGATCTCGAAGGAAATTTTTTTCATTATTACATAAGTTTTCATCATTGTTGTCAAGCCACGAAAACTAAGTTGCAAAATTTATTTCTACTTTTCGACAGTGAGACCTATGTCAAAAAAAAGCTCGGATCTTGTACCAAAGGACCCCAAAAGTTGGTTTGGACCCCCGTACAAAGAACCATTCAACCTTGGGAAAATGATCCATTGTAGGCACCTAAAAACTAATTTTTCTAAGGAGGTTTGTTATCCTCTACACTTCCCAGATCCACTAGCAAACTGATGTTTATGTCTGCCAATCTTCAAGATCTTGCATTTTTAATACTAGAACATATAGGATCATTAGGTTAGTAATTCTAAAATATTTATAATCAATTCCAATCCCACCAATAGATGTAGATCTAGGTTTGAATGGATCACCTTTAGGTCTGAAAGTCAATCTCTTACACCTCGAGATCTACATCTCAATGAAATTTATAAAAATGTTGAAATGGCCGTAGGTTATGGACACTAATCTTAGAGTCACCACATTTTTCTATGTTTCATTTTGGTGAACCTGAAATTCTTACACTATAAACTTTCAAAATTGGAAATCCTTCAAACCCTAGGTTTAGATTTGCATTTCATTATTTTGCATTTCTCATTTAGAGTTCCATTTTTGCATTCTAAAAACATAAAAAATTTAAAAAATTGCATTCTTCTTGCATCATAGCTTGCATTAGAATTTGTTTTAGTCATCTTTAGACCACATTTATATTTAATGTGCATTCATCAAGTTGTTAAAATTTAAAAAAATTCATTGCATGTTCATCACATCTTTCATTTTAAGCCAAAATCAACTGAAAAAATGGATAGTTTTGTTTCAAATTGGCATAAAATCATCACTTTTAGAATCTCTCATCTTACAATCAATCAAATATTGCATTTTACATCTGAAATTTGCATTCAAAACTTGTTAAAAAAATTCACCTTTGTTTCATACTTTCATCTTGCCTTACATTGTCTTAATTTGATCAAAAACTGGAAAAGCAATCATTGATTAATCTATTTGCAAATAGAAATAGTAATCTTAAACAACAACTTAGTACACATTCAATTTTTTTAGCTTTTAGAACTCTAAACAATGACCGATTCACCCCTAGGAAAACCTATCCTTGTACAAGTGTTTCTGCAATCTTTTTCACACATTTTTATCTCTAAGTTTGCATGTTGTTCCTACTGGTAAATCTTTGTTTTGAAATTATAAAAATACATTATTGTATGTGCAAGAAAAAGTGTCATTTTGATTGCAAATTTTTGAAAATTTGTTGCATTTCAAATCTATAGGATAATTGTTTACATCATGTTCTCATTAAAAAGATCTCTAGTTATCATAATTCATATTCTATTTTAAAATCTTGTAGAGCACTTTAAGAAATTTTTGTTACAATCATACAAATATGAAGTTATTTCCCCTCTTTTTCATGTTTTTCATTGATCCCTCTCCCACTATCTCTCCTATGTGCGAGGATAGCTTAGTGCAAGAGAATGAAATATTGGAAAATCATGACAATCATGTTTGTTCTTCTCACAATATCTCTCCTATTTGTGAAGAATATATTTTGGTGTTAGAGGATCTAATCATTGAGTTTTATGAGAATCCTATTTGTTTCTCTTCCCCTGCCTCTCCTACTTGGGAATACATTGTTGGACAAGGCGATGCAATCATAGATAATCATGGCAATCATAGTGGTCCTCCTCTCGATACCTCTCCTACTCATGATGAAGGTACCTTAGTGTTAGAAGATCCACTCATTGAGGGTCATGAGAATATTCTTTCCTCCTCTCCCAATGCTTCTCCCAGTTAGGAGGATATTTTTGTAAAAGAGGATGCAATCATTGACAATCATGAAAACCATAGTTGTTCATCTCCCAATACCTCCCCTACTTGTGATGAATTTATCTTAGAAAAACCAATCATTGAGCATCATGAGAATCTTGTTTTGGAAGATATTATGTTGCAAGAGGATGATATCATTGATACATATATTTCAAACAATATTAACATGGATTGCTTATAAGAAGATAATAAGGTGACATTAGACCCCCCTCAATAAAAGATCATCAACAAGAAGTCAAATCTGTTGAGGTTATGAATGCACAAGTTTCCATTAGATCTACTTTGATTATTGGACCTCCTAAGAGTCCTTTAATCATTGGACCTCCAAAGATTCCTTTTGAACCTCTTAAGAGTCCTTTAGTTATTGGACCTCCTAAAATGCTTCTTATCATAGAACCACCTCAAAACCAATTAACACCTCTAGAATATATCTTAAATTTTGTAAGGAAACTCACTAGTAACAATATTTTACAACAACCAAGTTATCATACCATTGCTCATACATATAAAAATACTTCACAACACTCCTACTAAGATTTCTATATGGTATCTCATTCAAGCATCACCTAATTATCATAGCATGCTTCAAAATGGTTTGCAATAAGTTGTGATCCCTCCTAGTGTGCAACCAAATGATGTAGCATACCTAATTCAAGGTATGAACTTGGTCAATATGGATATTTTTTTTCATCAAGATGAGATACCTCCATTGGAAATACAACAAAAAAATGAGGCTCTAATGATATTGGCTAGCATTAGCAAGATTGTCATTAAACGTACCCTTGTTGATAATGATTCAACACTCAATATTTGTAGTGTAAACCTTTTGGATAAAATTGGCATATATAAGGAAAAAATTCAACTAACTAAGTGTCTATTCATGGTTTTGATAATTTGGGAAAGCAACCACTTGGTGTGATAATGTAACAACCTGATCCTTTGGTAAAATAAAAATTTCCGTAACTTACATCCTACAAGTAAGTAAACATGTTAACATGACATGTTAATAAAAAATTTCCTTTTCTTTCTTGATAAAACATGATCTAGTTGCCATATCAATTTACAATAAAGATTCCATTTCAATATATTAACTTCACCAGTACATGAAACAAGAATACATACCTCACAAACATAGCTCCAATGAGATTTAGAACAAATAGTAGTAAGAAGGTCCATAATTCTTTTCCTTTCAAATCTTGGCACATCGACTGCCTACTGTGGAGGAGAAACATCACTCGGGCACTTTTCCACCAACCACGGACTTATAATGTGGTCCCCCACACATCCATTATTCAATAGATGGCCCTCCCTTCGTCAAAGATATTGGTAGAGTATCCTTTAATGATTACCAACTGGGCATAGTGCTATGTCCTACACAACTAGAATGCTATTTCACAATCTTGATATAGTACAAGGATCACAATGAACTGATAGTGTACACATCGCCTGATCTAAGAGGATGTAGGTACATTACACTACTTTGATCAAAGAGTTTTAGTTTAGTAAATGACTGAGAGATTCATCCATCATATACACTACTTAGGGCCAATTTGACTTGAGGCTATCTTACACTACGCGTAGGTTATGTCCTTCATTAGGTAATCAGTCACCCCAAACTTCCTACAACATTCTAACTGCTAGAAATGAAATAGCATAACAAGTAATTCACCTATTACCCCTATACTGGAAATCTTTATCCTAGGAGTAACCCAGGCTTACCTTAGTTAACCTAATAATTTAAGCCAATAGAATTTACTTGACTCTTGTCCTCATTTTGGTTCTAGTATATAGTTACTATTGCAGCAATACTCTCCTATAAAATTAATGTAGATTACAACTACAATGCAACATTTCATTTCCTATGTATCAGCAGGAAACATAAAACATCCCATGCTCAAGATAGCTAGTATAATTAAATACTTATGTTATACTTTATATAATTTTGTTCAATTCCTCAGTCAAGTTCTTTCTTCTATCATGGATTACTTAAAAACACCTTATAAAAGCTGCTTTAATGCTTCAATTCTCTTTTCTGAAAGCAATCAGGCTTTTAGCAAATAATATCCATGCCAACAGTGTTCTCCTCTTATGGAGATCATATATAATATGAAAATTCATACTAATATGCATTTTAAATCTCCCCTTATCTCTTTTCATAAATTTTCCCCTTTATGTTAAACAAATAAACCAATTCCTTAATTTATTTTCCACTATTTCCCTTTAATGCAAGATAAGTTAAGCTAATCCCTTAAGCTCCTGAAACATTTGATCCCCTTTTTACAACCCCTTTATCCTTAAATCCTTCATTTCATCTACCATTAAAATGCATTAAATTCCCTTATGCATTCACCCTTAATTGTAATGATTTCCCTTATACATTTTCCCTTTAAATACAATGAATTCCCTCATTCATTTTCCCTTAAGTGCAATGAATTCCTTCATACATTTTCCCTTAAATGCAAAGAAAGTTTATCAAGACATTTCTAATTCTCCATGAGCTAATGGAAATCATCAAACAAAAGAATATGAGAATGCAACATTTCAAACAAGAATTGTATTAAATTAGATATCATGCCTGATATTTTAAGCTCCTTCTCCCAACTTTGCTCTTCTTGACACTCCAACAATTTCTAGAATCCCAAATGGAGGTAGTTGCTTTGCAAGTTTCTCTTTCAATGGTGACGATTTCTTCAAGTCACTCTTCACAAATGAAACTTCTCTAATAGCAGTCAATTCAAATATAGATTCACTCCTCTCAAAGCTTAAAGGAATTTAGCATAGTATACTGACATTTGTTGATAAAAGATTCTATAATTCTAACACTCAAAAAAATGGAAAAATGCAAGAATAGAGAAAAACACAGCAGTTTAGATAATGGACAAGGAAGCTCTTTAAAATGTAGGAATTAAATTGCTCAAAGAATATCAAATAATGAATGGCTAATGTGTATTTATAGGCTCGTAATTACAACAAATTCCTTCATTGTGGGCATGTAAACTGACAACAAGGTGCCCAGACTTGGTCAAATGCTACATGGCAGACTTATAAACCCTATGTCATCTCAAAAAGGAGTGATTTGACCCTCTTGGAGCCAGCATAACCAGATTTATTCAACTCAAAGCTCATAAATCTCCACTTATAGGAAAAACGTCCCTCTTTGGTGCATGAAAAAGAATGACTCATGCTTGCTGCAATTTTGTCAAGTTTTTGCTTGCTATAGCACACATTATCTGGCTGGAAATTCCTCTTCTCTAGCACTGAAACTTTCCTCCATTTTTTTTTGTTGCATTGAAGCTTTCTTTCATTCACGGGAAAAACTCTCAGCCATATTTTTGGTTTATTTTCAAATGTTACCTCCAAAATATTTGATTCATATTATTTCCTTATGTTCAAAAAGCTCGATACTTTATGAAGGATTATATTTTCCTTAAGGCTAGAGACCATTCTCTTCAATAGTTTGCTTTATTAACATTGCTCATATTAAAATATTTAAATCTTTTAATTTTATCACCTTTGATTTTTATAAATATTTATACTTTAAATATTTATAAATATTTTCACTTTAAATATATAATAATATATATATATTTTCGACATTACCATCGTAATGTATATATATATATATATATTTATATATATGCATATATTCCCTTACTTAATATATATACATATATCTTATACCTTATAAAATATATAAATATATATATTTACACATGTATTTATATATCTATGTATATCTCGTAAAATATAATTACTCCATTGATATATACATATATATGTAAATTTCCTAGACAATAATATTAAAATATTATTTTTTTACCACAAATATTAGGTGGGGTGTGTACGTATATACATGTGTATAACCATATATACTCTTGTGTATACGTATGTATGTGTATATACATGTTGACACATACGTATGAGCATATCCATCTACTTAATGCACGTATGTATCAATATATTTATGCATATAGATAAGTGTACCCAATGTATACATGTGTATACGTACCCACTCAACCTTAAACATATATCTTTCACATCATTCATACAAGGGTCACAATATAGTAAGTATGACAATAAACAATCATCACTCACAAAGCACAAAGAAGTAAACTAGACACCTAAATCCTATGGATGACTTATCAAGACTAACTTATCTTACTTGGTTCCTCTCAACCTATACTGACGTGTGTGTATGCTCAAATGGTTCACGTTACTGCTTACCCAACCAAGCTCATATCTTGAGTGATATTTCTCCTTTGCTTGGAGGAATGGTCCTCATACCTGCATTCACTATCATAAACTCACGACAATCAAACACTCATAACAATAGAAGTATATATGATTCATTAACCTCCTTATGCAATATTTTACCATGAATAACATCAATTGAGATAACATCAATTGAAACAACATCAAGTGAGATAACATTCATATTGAAAAAAAGGTACAAGCATCATTAATTCATCTCTAGAATTCACACTATATTCGCATTTACCCTATCTATTAATGGTAAATAGTAGCTTCACAATTTGGGATGTAACATACTTCCCCCCTTGTGAATCATTGTCCTCGATGATCTATAGCATTTTAACATGTAGTTAAAATTAAGTGAGGTTTTACTTACAATTCTCAAAATACATAAGATTTATAAAACATTCTTCCTATGTAGCAATCATGTCCTTCCTAGACCTTGCTTCGAGTGTCCTCATTATCACATAGGGAAATATCATATGCTTCACACATACTTACTCTCCCATAGAGTTTTATTACATATACACATCCAATATATAATAGTAACTATACATTACACCAAACATATAGTGATCGGAATTCATTGGCTCATGAATTTATCCTTAGTATAATCCAAATAGAAAAGGAACAAGAATGCATTGCACACTACACCGTGGGTCCATTCCTTCCTATTGGTATGTGGTGACTGATCATGCTATACTATACACCCCGACATGTATCCTTGCTGGGGTCCAGGGCTGGGCTGAGCCGAGCCCTAGGCAAGGGTTCGGGGGCAGCAACCCCCGAGAAAATTTTTCCTCCTACTTTTTCGCGTCGTCACTGGAAAATGAAAAATCAATGAAAAAAAGAAAAAAACTAACTTTGTAGAACCCTAATATGGAAGCTTCTAAGCTTGTTAAAAAGGGGTTAGGATAGGGGTTATAGTATGATGAAAAACACAATTATTTTCAAGATTGTAATAGGTTTTTGTACTGGATAATAAAATCATTGGATGGCTGCAGTTTGGTGGATGTAGCCCATATTGGGTGAACCGCGTTAAATTCTCTGTTATAATTTATTCTATGTGTGTTTTAGTTTCTCTGTTTATTAATTAAATTTGCATTTAATTGTTAGATATTTGTCTTTCTAACCCTAACAAGTGGTATCAGAGCGGGTTGTGTTTTGATTATTATCTGTAGGAAGGTCTCATGGTTGAGTGGGAGTAATGGCAAATGAGGGTAAGAAGGTTGATAATTTTAATGGGTAGAGCCATTAGTTATGGAAGATGTAGATGGAGGAATACCTCTATCAAAAGGATTTATGGTAGCCATTGGAAGGGAAAACCAAGAAACCTGCAATAATGTCTGATGAGGACTGGGATATTTTGGATAGAAAGGATCTTGGTAGTATTCATTTATGCCTGGTACAAATGGCGGCATTCAATATTACAACAGAAAAGACAACTCAAGAGTTGATGGAAACCCTGGAAAATTTATATGAAAAGCCTTCCGCTTCAAATAAGGTATTTCTTATGAAGCGTTTATTTAATATGAAAATGGTAGAAGGTGGGTCAGCTACTGATCATTTAAATGAGTTTAATACGGTCACCAATCAATTAACTTCTGTAAAAGTAAACTTTGATGAAGAATTTAGGGCTCTTTTGATTATGTGTTCTTTTCCTAAAAGCTGGAATAGCTTGGTAATGGTTGTTAGCAATTCTGTTTCTGGTTGGAATACATTGAAATTTGATGATGTTGTTGTTGTTATTTTGAGCGAGGAAATTCGTAGGAAAAGCTCAGGTGGAACATCCACATCAGGTAGTGTTTTGAATGCAGAAAGCAAGGGCAGAACAAAGGAGAGAGGAAACAATTCCATAAATCATGGGAAGTCATGAGGAAAATCAAAGGACAAAACGTCCCAATCTAGAGACAAGAGGGATTGTTGGTAATATGGTAAGTTGGGTCATTTAAAGAAAGATTGTTGGTCTTGGAAAAATAAAGAAGGAGAAAAAAAGGAAGGAAGTAATAAATCTGATGAGGATGCTTTGATTCTTTCCCTTGATAATGCTGATGATTCTTGGGTGTTAGATTTAGGGGCTTCATTTCATGCTACCCCCCATAGAAGTTTTTTCTTGATTATGTCCAAGGGGATTTTGGGCTAGTTTATTTAGGAGATAACAAACCCTGTCAGATTGTTGGAAAGGGAAGAATCAAGATTAAGTTGTAGAATGGGAATCATTGGCTACTACATGAGGTAAGGCATGTTCCAAAGTTAAGCAAAAATTTAATTTCAGCAGGGCAACTAGATGATGAAGGTTGTATTGTTACATTTAGTGATAAAAATTGGAAGGTCTCAAAGGGTTCCTTAGTAGTAGAAAAAGGTGTGAAAGTAGGCACCTTATATCTTTGTACAATTCATATTGTTCCTTCTACTTTAATTGTTACGGAAAAAGGTCAATGTTCAGGAATAGTTGCTACAGTTTAGTAGGTAGAAGATCATACAGTTGCTGTGGACTCTGAATCAACACTGTGGCATAATAGACTTGGGCATATGAGTGCAAAAGGTATGAAAGCACTTCATTCAAATAATTTTTTACCAGGTCTAAAATGTGTTAATATGGATTTCTATGAAAGTTGTGTGTATGGAAAACAAAAGAGAGTAAGTTTTCTCAAGGATGGGAAATAAAAGAAAGATGAGAAATTGGAGCTTGTGCATATGAATGTATGGGGACCAACTCATATATCTTCTCTTGATGGCTCTCTTTATTATGTTACATTCATTGATGATGCAACTAGGAAGGTATGGATTTATTTCCTTAGGCAAAAATCTGATGTATTTGAAACTTTTAAAAAATGGAGAAGCTTGGTTGAGAATGAGATGAGTAAAAAGCTAAAATGTCTCAGATTTGATAATGATGGTGAGTATTGCAGCAAAGATTTTGAAGATTATTGTTCCTCTAATGGTATTCGTAGGCAAAAAATGGTTCCAAGGACTCCACAGGAAAATGGAGTGGCTGAGTGCATGAATAGAACAATAATGGAGTGTGCACAGACTATGAGATTGCATGCTGGACTGCCTTTAAAAATGTGGGCAAAGACTGTAAACACTGATGTTTATTTAATTAATAGAGGTTCCTCTAATCCTCTGGGTTGTGGTATTCCAAAGGAAGCATGGAAAGGTAAGAAGGTGAGTTATTCTTTTCTCAAAACCTTTGGTTATGAAGCATTTGCACATGTAGATTATGAAAATAGAACCAAGCTTGATGCAAAATCAAAAAAATGTATAATTGTTGGATATGGCATTGATGAATTTGGTTATAGGCTTTGGGATTTTAAAAATTAGAAAATTGTGAGAAGTAGGGATGCCATATTCAATGAGAAATTTTTGTACAAAGATCTGTTGTTGTAGCATGAGAAGAAAGAAAATGATTATGCAGTGTTGGATGATATTCCAAGCAATGATGTTTTAGTGGTCCCTCATGCTGGGAAACAAAAACAACAACAAATACCACAAACTCCTGTGAATGTTAGAAAATCTTCAAGGATAAGTAGACCTCCAAAAAGATTCTCTCCCTCTTTGTATACTATTTTGTTAACTGATGTTGGTGAACCAAAATATTATGATGAAGCTATGCAAGTGGATACCAAGGTTCAGTGGGAGTATGAAATGGAAGAAGAAATGCATTCCTTGCTGAAAAATTAGACTTGGGAATTATGCAAGTTGCTTGATGGCAAAAAGGCTTTACCAAACAAATGGGTTTATAGGATGAAAGAGGAGGATGAAGGTAAGAAGAGATTTAAAGCTAGATTAGTTTTAAAGGGATTTGCACAGAAAAAGGGTATTGATTTTGATGAGATTTTTTCTCCAGTTGTTAAAATGACTTCTATTCGTATTGTTTTAAGTACTCTAGTTGTTGAAGATTTGCATTTAGAACAACTTGATGTTAAAACAACCTTTCTCCATGGTGATTTGGAAGAGGAAATATATATGGAATAGCCACAAGGATTTGAGGTCAAAGGTAACGAGAAACTAGTGTGCAAATTGAAGAAAAGTTTATATGGCTTGAAGCAAGCACCTCGGCAATGGTACTTGAAATTTGATAGTTTTATGGCTGAGCAAGGCTACAACAGGTGTAATTCTGACCATTGTGTTTATTTTAAGAGGTTGGATAATGACAACTACATTATTTTGTGTTTATATGTTGATGACATGCTTGTAGTTGGGTCTAACATGGATCACATAAGTGAGCTAAAACAACAATTAGCAAAATCTTTTGCTATGAAGGATTTGGGGGTAGCAAAACAAATCCTTGGTATGAAAATTTGTAGAGATAGGAAAAATAGAAAATTGTTTTTATCTCAAGCTAATTATGTTGAAAAGGTCTTGCAGAGATTTCATATGGAGAATGCAAAAGTTGTCAACACACCTTTGCCTAGTCATGTTAAATTGACTAAGGATATGTGTCCAAAGACACAAGAGGAGGAAGAAAAATTGTCCAAGGTACCATATGATTCAGTTGTAGGCAGTTTAATGTATTTCATGGTATGCACAAGACCGAATATTGTACATGTCATAGGAGTTGTTAGCAAGTATTTGAGTCATCCCAGAGTTGAGCATTGGAATGCGGTAAAATGGATTCTCAGGTACTTGAGAGGTACATCCAATAAATGTTTATGTTATGGGGGCTCTAATACTGATTTAAAAGGTTATGTTGACTCAGATTTGGTAGGGGATATCGATGCTAGGAAGAGTACCACAGGTTATGTATTTACAATTGGTGGGACAACAGTGAGTTGAATTTCTTGATTCCAAAAGGTGGTTGCTTTATCCACCACAGAGGTAGAGTATGTTTCTGCAACAGAGGTGGAAAAGGAGATGATATGGCTACATATTTTCATGGATGAGTTGGGAAAACAATAGGTTGGAAATTACTTGTTTATAGACAGCCAGAGTGCTATACATCTTGCAAAGAATTCTGCCTTGCATTCTAAAACAAAACACATACAGTTGAGATATCATTTCATTCGGTCCAGTGTTGGAGGATGGACAAGTCAAGTTGGACAAGATACATACAGATGCCAATCTAGCAGATATGTTTACGAAGGAAGTGAAAAGGGAGAAGCTGAGCTTCTCTTCAGCTTCGGTTGTCCTTCAAGGTTGAATTCAAGTATAACAGAGCAGCAGGGTCCAAGGTACTTATTTCCAGTGGGAGCTGTAAGTGCAGTAGTGTCATCCAGGATCAGTCTCCAAGTGGGAGATTGTGTTGGTGTGGAGCCTGATTAGTCTCCAAAGGGGAGATTGTTGGTATGTGGTGACTGATCATGCTATACTGTACACCTTGGCATGTATCCTTGTTGGGGTTCGGGGGCGACAGCCCCCGAAAAGCGGGGGTTCGAGGGTGGTAGCCCCCGAGAAAAAATTTCCTCCTACTTTTTCGCATCATCACCGAAAAAGGAAAAATCAATGAAAAAAGGAAAAAAATGACTTTGTAGAACCCTAATCTGGAAGCTTCTAAGCTTGTTAAAAAGTGGTTCAGATGGGGGTTACAGTATGATGAAAAATGCGATTATTTGCAAGATTGTAATATGTTTTTGCATTGGATAATAAAATCATTGGATGGCTGCGGTTTGGTGGATGTAGCCTAGATTGGGTGAACCACATTAAATTCTCTGTGTTATAATTTATTCTATGTGTGTTTTAGTTTCTCTGTTTATTAATTAAATTTGCATTTAATTGTTAGATATCTGCCTTTCTAACCCTAACACTTCCCCTCTTGTAATTACACTTTTAGACAACTCATAAACCGAGTCCTTCCGTCACATACTCATCCATTATCCTTACCATAAAGTACTTATCCTTGATTACTTTTCCATCTTGAGGTTCAATATTGCTCCTAGACACCTGTCAAATCTTGATACTACTTCATACTTATGCTTTGTATCACAAAGTTTCATTGATCACTTTGATCTATTATTCCTTTTTGACATTTTATCAAGTCCATGGTTCACTCAATTCTAAGCCTATTTTAGCTTAATTGAGTTTCCAATATTCTTTTCCAAATAATGGTCCAAACTTCAATGTTAGAAGTTTATAAATCAATCAAGAGTTTACACAATATAATTTTCAACATTTCTTTGGAAAAGAAGATTGGAAACTCAAAGCTTGATATACAATAAATGTCCAAACTTCAATGTTGAAAGCTTATTTGATTATTTATAATAATATATTGCACATTTGATCAATTGAATGTTTCATAGTATGACCAAGGTTTACACAACCTTATCATTATTGCTAAACTAAGATAACCTCTCAGGATGAGTAAGCTTCTACTTGCCCTCAATATATTATTTAGGACCAAAAATCCTATAAGTCAAGTTTCCAAAAAAGTGTTGGTTTCATTGATGAGTTTGTCTACTAGAACATTATGTCAGTTCTACTAACATAGATAGATTGATCCATTCTCTTGTTCTACCACTTTTCCTCTGGAATCTCAAGAGAGTATATATGTCCTACCAATTATGAAATTTAGTCTACATTTCTTGGTATACTATACATTACTTTGCCACATTTTGTGCAACTTCTTACTCCATCTTTTCCAAGTTATAGTGGTTTCTTATCCTGAAAATTCCCATTGTCGTTCCAATGTCCTATCTTTGACATTAATTTCCCTGTTCCATTCCCAAATCTTTCAAAATTTTGGGTACTTAGGTTCTTTTATATCCAATAATAGTCTATTCCATGACTAACTGAAAACCTATTTTGAACTTACACTACCTTTTCATTTCCCTGTAATAATGATTACAAGTCCTACGGAGATAAATCCCATTTATCTTAGGACATCCATATCTTGGATCACTTTTGTCCTTGGATTATTTTGAAATATGTAATCCATCTTTTAGCTCCAACAAGTTTTCCCCATAATTTTGGTACTAATTTTGAGTGTTAATCCTTGATCAGTCATGTTGGTCCCTAAAAGATAGAAAATTTAATTACATACCTAATTACCAAGCATGAACATTCCTCATTAGTTTTACTAATTCTCTTAATCATTTAGGAAAGTCCCATCTGTGGCATATCCTTTTTTTGAGCATTAGAAACAACCCTGGCATTCTTACTCAATATAATTTTCAACATTTCTTTTCTAAGTGAAAATTCTATGATACCTTGATATACAATAAATGCTTCCCCTTTGAGAGTATATTACTTTTTAATATAAAAGCTAATCAAAGTAGAGTTTTTGTCGATACTATGACTTTCCTTTCTAGAGTATAAAGTAGCTTCTTTAACTCACTAGGTATCCCACATATGTTTCTACTCATATAATCTCATAAATTCTAGTGATATATACATTTCCATGGTGAGTCACAATCCCAATATTCTCGTCCAACTCCTTGGGATAGGGTTCTCAATCAATGATTAAATTGATGCTTATAGTTTTTTCTATCCCTATATATCTTAATCAAGACCGAATGTATAACTCAACCAAGTAAGTTATTCCAACTACAAGGTGTTGAAGAGTATTTGAGTACATAACTCTAACAAAATGGGTTAGATCTTATCCTAAGATCTACTTCTTCTCATTTGAAAGTACTTCTTGTCCCAGTTAGATTATTATAAACCTAGGGTTTCATTAAAGAGTAAGGTGGTGATCTAGTGATCAACCAAGTAAAGATAATTGATGTATTTGCATAGTGTCATATCTTACCTTATCTTTTCATTTTATCTCTATAGCTTATGGCTAAACCTTTTTCCATCCTTAGGTTTCTTAGCACAGTAAGCTACTATGTCAAGTCGCTTTATGACATGGATATATTTATTAATATGTAGTATTACTACTTACGTTTTAGAAATAACATTGTTATCTACTTCCCTTATATAAGGTATATAGGAGTGTAGAGACACTTTCTTTCAATCACAAGAAACTAAATCTTCCTTTTCCAATCTAATAGACAATGATCTTTCCCTATGATGGCCAAATTATCCGCTTATCCTCTTATAAGGAAGCAATGGAAATTTCATTTGATTCCTTAATCAAATAAATATAAGGTATGGGATGATAATAGGTCATAATCCTTGACCCTTCCATTTATCTTTCTCCGAAATTCCTTATAACTTTTTCCTTGTGGTTAAAATATATATATATAACTTAATTGTCTTTATGACTTACAAACAAGTCATTAATTCCTCCAAATTGAAACCATATCTACGTTTTTTGTTGGTTGGGGTACTTTACTCTAGTAAACCCACTCTTTTCCTTCCCCCCTTAGAGTTTTCACAACTTTCGATCTACTTCAAAGTTCAACTCTTAGTTTAACACTTGCTTCTTTGGAAGAATTTGTCATTCCTAGTTGGCTTTCCATTTCCTTTCCATATCTCAGTGGTATACTTTAAATATACCTTTCCAAAGTTAGATTCTTCATTGCTTTCAATCTCACATATTCAACATTTTAGATCATCTAGTAGGAGATCTAATAAATAAACAACTTTTAGAAGTTTAAAAGGCACTCCATTTGTCCAATTCTCTTTTCGACATCCTTTTTATGGAGGATAATCCATGTTCACAAGCCTCTTTGTTGAAGTTTTCTTCATCATAGAATGTTGTTTTCCCTTACAACCTCTATTGTTCTGACACATAGTGCTTATTGTATTCCATTTCCTTTTGGAACCTCTAAATAAATGTTGACTTTCACAAACATGTTAGTGAGTTCAACTTACATTCCATCCAATATATGTACTATCCAATCTTTTGATTAGACCGTCCTAACTTACCACTTTAAGATTCTTTCTTATATTCACTCTTTTTCAAGTGACTTATTTTCAGTGCTTGGAATCCTATTCTCCTCTAATCTCAAGAGATACCAAGTTGTTTGGTCTCTTTTCCTTATCTTAATCAAACTCCAATAATCTCATTGATTTTGATTGGTGGAATCATGCCCACATTGTTGATTACTTTGTTTCTGACCATCTTGGTGTTGGAGTTATGGATAGACACTGAGAGGGGGGGTGAATTAGTGTCTAAAATTTTTCAACTTCGACCAATACTTTTAATTCTGATTTCCTTTTCTATCAACAACATAGTAGAGTAATCACTTTGAAAGCATTTATGAAAAGGGGTAAAGAAAGATATGCCATATTAACTCAGTCCATTAGACAACTTATGCAAATCTGATTTGAGTGAGATATCTTGCATTTTCCAAAACAATTATGGCTGACATTGACTAACAGTCAAAGCATGATGACAGTGCAGGTGTAACTCATA
Organism: Sequoia sempervirens; assembly: GCA_007258455.2. NCBI lineage: Eukaryota > Viridiplantae > Streptophyta > Pinopsida > Cupressales > Cupressaceae > Sequoia > Sequoia sempervirens. The sequence goes on along the minus strand of VDFB02000017.1, from coordinate 301,655,851 downwards.
AGATAGTGCAAATGAAGATCAACATTATTGACTCACTTCTTAAACAACTGATTAGAATGCAGCTTTATAAGACACTACAACAACAGTACAACATAATGACACAAGAAAGGTATTGAGACAACAAACACCTTTAGCAAATTATAACAATTCTTGAGCAATGAATCAAATGAGAAATTTTATGCTTCCTTTTGAGTTAGACTCTTCAACAATGACTTGTGCAAGACATTTAAAATAAATATTTGCAGAGATGAAGGAACTAACATTCAACAATGTTCAAACTGATAAAAATTATCACAATCAATAAGCATTATGACATCAAAACAAAGAGACCATAAGACAAAGGATTTTCTGAGTGGAAAACCCTCTTGGGGTAGAAAAACCACTCCTAAATTGCCTCACTCGCTTAACTTCAAAAACCACTGCTTACAATGCCTTACAGGCTAATTTTTGAGCACCAACTCAAGGAGCACCAATCTCAGGGAGCACCAACCCCTCAAATTATATTTCTGAACAATAATAATATCTCAGAGGATCTCTTTGTTTTCAGTTAAGCTCATAAAACTTAGTTTTCTCTTCTACCTAATACCCTAAGAATCCAACTATTGAATCCTTAAAATATTACATAGAGAAGAATTACAACTTTGCTTTGCATCATGTTTTTTAATTTTTGTATTACAGAGCTTTTTCAATACATTTCATGATACAACTAGTAACAATATCTCAGAATGATAACTGGATTACTCACAGTGTTCACAATACTATATTTATATATGATTTCAAGTATGTTTGTCAAAAATAAGTCTTCAAAGAATGTGTTGTTCAAAGGAAACTAAAACCCTCTTGTTGTTTTTTAGAATATGTGCCAGTGAATAATCATTTGTAACACCTGAACAACAGGCTATAAATACACTGACAAGAATAAATCAAAGATCCTTTTCAAATATGCAAATGCTTTTACAATACCCAGATCTTTAATAAAACAAAATAGCCATTTAATACTATTTTTAGATAACCCATATGCTGAATCCATAATTTCTGCAACGAATGAAGTGATTTCAAATTATAACTGAAATTTTTTCAAAAAGCACAACTACCCATTATCTAAAACTCATAAACTCTCAATGCAAAATGAATATTCTACTTTTAAGAGCCATCAACGAAGGTTTTGAGGTAATGAAAATACCCATTTAGTTACAATGCAAGATTCCCAAATACACTTTGATATGGTGATAGAAACAAATGAATATCACAACTGGAGACAAAAGAATGTAACTAAAATCATATAATGCTAAAACTGTCAGAGATACCCGTTTATTTATTTTTCTATTTCCCAAAGTGAACAAAGACAATACTTGCCATGAAAAAACAAATGACGGATGAGATACCTGATTAGTTAGCATGAAAAACAAATTAATACCAGTCAGATCTATAACTCCCATGACTTCATTAGCAGCCACACTCTTCATTGCAAAAGAACATTGTTGATTACTTCCTGATAGAGACATTATAGCCAGCTGGAGCAACAATGAAACAATGAAACAATCCTTCATGGCGGCGATGAGGCTAGGGTTCCATGCCTAGCCAAAGAGATAGTGTAATGAAAACGTACTTTTCCCTATTATTTTCAAAAATTCAAAGCATTCGAAGACTTTGATAAAACATAATGTTATTTGAAGTCCAAAATCAAAAACTTAATAATGAACAACTCAAAAAATTGTTGAGTTCACTGTGCCGAAGATGTTGACCACATTATTGCTGACTTGAAGACTTTTCAAAAAGGTCGACCACTATAATAATAACCATCAAGTAGAGCTTTCTAAATATTGACTAATAATTCACACCAAGTAACCTTTGATTGAGTCAATGATTCTCATAAGGCCGACTAGAGCAAAATGATGGCTCAAGACAAAGCCATGTCATTTTCAAATGAATTTTAAGTAATGCACATAGACATTTAGCTTGAATCATATATGACTTTAATCAAAGTCATTTACCACGGCATGTTCACCAAGTAATTCCCAAAACAATCATTAACAAAAATTGCCATAAATATTACCTCCGAGCTAAATTGCCATAAATATGACTTTTACAAAGTCATATGTAATGTAAAATGTATCTCATGAAGAACCCAGATTACTGACCAAAGCCAAGTGAAAGCCATGAATGGTGATACCTCCAACAAAGTTCATTGATAAGTGAATATCTTATACTGAAAATTAAAGCATTGATGTCTCATAATCAAGATACATTGAGTCAAATGAAGTAATAAACAAACTATCTGAAATGAAGCAAAGAATTGAAGCACTGAACCAAATATGTGCCATGATCATCAACGATATTCCAACTCAAACCATAACTGAGTAAACCATGAATTATTATACCTGAATGTGTGAAGTGCCAAGTTCATAATTCTGAAACTGAAAAGATCCTTGAATCTGAAAAACAATACCATAATCCGAATACTTGGACAAGTAAGATAACCTATATCTGCATGAAGCTCAAACTGATCAGCTCAACAAGATATGACAAGTCTGAATGTAAACCAAATCTGAATGAAACCCAAAGCCATATTATCATTTTTTTCCATCAAATATGTATCATCATAAAGATCCAATCTGAGACTGTCAACAAAGAGAACTAACTGAAAGAGATTTTTTCATCAAGGAAAAACCATAAACACAACTGAGATCCAACAAACTCCCCCTTTTTCCTTGATGGAAAAACACAAATGACTCTCGCCCTTTTTGCCTCAATGACAAAGGATAAAAGAGAAGAATGTGAAATGCCATGAAACACAACTAAGAATCCAACCAAATAGCCAGCCAAATACCATGAGAATCAGTTGCAAATAGAGTAATAGTGCAGCAAATGAAAATATAAGAGAGTTGGAAATAAGAACATATAGAAACAAGTTCCCTCAACAAAGAAGCTGCATACATAGATATATCAAAACTAATATCATTACTCCTTTTCTCAGGAAACAAGAGCACTGTAAAATAATCCAAATGGGTCATTGAAAAAACACTTTCAATCCATTGCAAGCATACTAGCAATACACCTCTCCATTTGTAAACCGTATGAGCAAAGACTCAAATGTGATCAATAACACACAGTTACGAAAACATTCTTATGAAGATTAAAAACCTGAAGAACCATCAAGGCATATCTCTATTCTTGTGTACTATCTCAATCATGAGAACAACTTCATCTTTTGATACTAAAGAATATACGAGAGATACCAAATTGATTCAGAACTATCCCTTGAACAACACATCTCCTTGCAAGATCATTTCAATAAAAATAAAAAAGAAAACACTCTTCTCCACTCTAGTCTTCATGCTTTTAGACATTATATAGAGCACATAATATTATAACCAGACCTCCCAACAACTCAACTCTGCAATTCCTCTAATAGAAACATGACTTGAGTTGATCATTTGCATTCAAAGAATTCATACAATCTGTTGTCCATATATCACTCTGACAGGTATAGAAATAAATATCAAGAATGAGCAGCTCAACTTCCCAATATCACACTTTCAATCATAAAAGAATATTTAGGATTTCTCGCATGAGATAATTTGTTGCAACACATCTTTCATATTTTGTTCATAGATACAAATAAGAGGAAAAAATACTTCTTAAGGCTGCATTACTCCTCAATATCAACTTCTAAATCATAGTGGACCTTTAGAATTTTTGGCTCCAAAAGGAATATGCAAAGATCATCTCAGCCTGGAAATCTCTCAAGACCTCACAACATGCTCAAAATTTATACTTAGAAAATCCATTCAAGCTAAACATATTTTTGTTCAAACTGAACCTTCATGTCATCTGATTGTAGAACCACTTTTTGAAGCAGCTCTTTTAAAAACATTGCACAAAAATTTGAATCACTCAATCTTTCATGCCCATGACTCACTATCCTCAGAACTTATGACCACACCATTTCAAAGACTTAAGCATCACACCATCAATAACAACTTTCAATAATTAACATTCAAGCAGTCTCAATAAACATATACGTATCTCTTTCATGTCAACAAAAATCAATCACTCTATTCAATCAGAATAAGCATAATGAAATATTGGCATTTACAAACCATTTCTTTACTTCTTATACCACCAATGGAAAATGCATGTTGTCATACCTCATTCTAGACTCCATAGGGGTAAAATATATTACCATAATAGACTCCCCCTGAGTCTTTGCTTCTTCTCAAGACCTAGAAAGCAACACTTGTGCAAGGAGTGCACAAGGAGTTTTCTCAGAAACATCTTTATTGCTCTTCTTGTCATCTTGATTTCTCTTTCTTCTCCACTCCAATGAATACTTTTTCACTTGTATGCTTAAAGTACTTGTCTTTGTATTAAATATGCATTGTTGTACTTTATGCCCAATGTTATTACATCTGAAACAAATGACTTTGTGATTGTTTTGAGAAATAGAAGACTTCCTACAGACATTTCCAACATTGTTCCCTACATTATTATCACTTGTATTTATTCCGCAATCTCTTCTTAAGTGACCAAAATTGTTACTATTGTAACACACCACATTCTCATTTCTAGAGACATTAGAATGGTTCTTATTTGACCATCTTATGCAATCAATTTCCTTGTGACCATAGTCATTACAAACATAACAATATCCTTGAAAAAATGATTATACCTGAATGAATGATCATGCCAAGGATGTGAAGATCTGAAGACATTTTTCCTTTCTCTATGAATACCTTTGGATTGTCTTCTAGTGTCAATGTTATCCTTTGGTGCAACAATACTGTAACCAAGATCAATCTTCATTCTTGGTGTTTTCTTGGCTGTAAAATTATTTCCATATGAAGTAGTAAACATTGTTTCATGTTTAGATTCATCTACAAAGCTTTTTCCAACCTCATATCCCACTCTTGTAGGATCTTTAGAATGCCTTTTCCTACCCAACATCTCATTCAATATATTAGTACTATGACCAAATTTTTGAATTTTACCAAATTGAACCTTGACACTTTCAAGCTCTTTTCTTAAAGCAACTATCTCTTCTTCAAGTTTTAGAAATCAATCTTTTTAATCTCCAAATCAGACCTTACAAGATCTGCTATCCTCTTACATTCTTCAATTTCAATTTTCTGACTTATAATCATATCATCCTTAAGAGTTATTTCTTTTAACAAGGAATCATTATCTGAACATTCTTTAAAGAATCAATCTCATTTTCTAGTTTATTACACAATTCATCCTTGTCTTTTAACTTGACTTCCAAACTCTCTTCTTGCTGAAGTTGTCTTAAAAACTAGTTTTCTTTTCTAAGTTGCTTAATTGTATCTAAGGCACACATGAGTTCACCTACCATATCAACCTCACTTTCTGGTTCATCATATTCCTATTCAGAGTCAATTTCACCCAAAGATTGATCTACTTTTATACAAGTTTCTTGATCATTTAAATATTTATTAATGATTTCCTTGGACTTCTTTTCAAAACTTTGAAGGTTTATACCTTCTTCACTCTCAGATGTTTCACAACTTAGTTTAGTACCTAAAGATATCTCCTCTTGTAACTCACCATTCTGATTCAGTTCAATCAACTTGTCCCAAACTTCCTTAGCACTATTGTAATGAATAAATTTTGTAATGACTTTATTTGGCAAGTTATTAAAAACAACATTCATAGCTCTAGTATTGAATTCAAGAGATTTCTTCTCCTCAAGTGTGGAAGAAGATGTTGCAGATGTAGTGCAAACCTTTTCAACTGCTGCCCATACATCAAACCCTAAAGAAAGTAAGTATGTTTCCATTCTATGTTTCCACATAACAAAGTTTGTGCCTTCAAACTGAGGTGTTCTAGATCAAGGCTACTCTACCATTTCAGATTTACTGTTTATGAACTCTTCCTCATTATTCCTTATACTAGATTCAGGTTGAACATGATGATTAGCATTTTGTTGTGAACATCTTTTTCCCTTATTCCTTTTGTTATTTCCCATATTAACCAAAGTACTCCAAGAAACCAGGAACAATATTAGGTGGCTTAGACCTATCAGAGGACCCTACGCTCTAATACCAATTGTTGGAGTTATGGACAGACACTAAGAGGGGGGGTGAATCAGTGTCTAAACTTTTTCAACTTCGACCAAGAATTTTAATTTTGATTTCCTTTTGTATCAACAACAGACTAGATTAATCACTTTGAAAGCATTTATGAAAAGGGGTAAACAAATATATGACAACATTAACTCAATCCATTAGAAAAATCATGTAAATCTGATTTGAGTGAGATATCTTGCATTTTACAAAACAATTATGGCTGACATTGATTAACAGTCAAAGCATGATGACAGTGCAAATGAAGATCAACATTATTGACACACTTCTTAAACAACTTATTAGAATGCAGCTTTATAAGACACTACAACAACAGTGCAACATAATGACACAAGAAAGGTATTGAGACAACAAACACCTTTAGCAAATTATAACAATTCTTGAGCAATGAATCAAATGAGAACTTTTATGCTTCCTTTTGAGTTAGAATCTTCAACAATAACTTGTGCAAGACATTTAAAATAAATATTTGCAGAGATGAAGGAACTAACATTCAACAATGTTCAAACTAATAAAAATTATCACAATCAATAAGCATTATGACATCAAAACAAAGAGACCATAAGACAAAGGATTTTCCAAGTGGAAAACCCTCATGGGGTAGAAAAACCACTCCTAAACTGCCTCACTGGCTTAACTTCAAAAACCACTGCTTACAATGCCTTACATGCTAATTTTGGAGCACCAACCCCTCAAATTATATTTCTGAACAATAATAATATCTCATAGGATCTCTTTGTATTCAATTAAGCTCATAAAACTTACTTTTCTCATCTACCTAATACCCTAAGAATCCAACTATTGAATCCTTAAAATATTACATAGAGAAGAATTACAACTTTTCTCTGCATCATGTTTTTTAATTTTTGTATTACAAAGCTTTTTCAATACATTTCTTGATACAACCAGTAACATTATCTCAGAATGATAACCAGATTTCTCCCAATGTTCACAACACTATATTTATATATGATTTCAAGTATGTATGTCAAAAAGAAGTCTTCAAAGAATGCATTGTTCAAAGGAAACTGAAACCCTCTTGCTGTTTTTTAGAATATGTGCCAGTGAATAATCATTTGTAACACCTAAACATTAGGTTGTAAATAAACTGACAAGAATAAATCAAAGATCCTTTTCAAATCTCCAAACACTTTTACAATACCCAGATATTTAATAAAACAAAATAGCCATTTGATAATATTTTTAGGTAACCCATATGTCGAATCCATAATTTCTACAATGAATGAAGTGATTTAAAATTGTAACAAACAAATTTTCAAAAAGAATGACTACCCATTAACTGAAACTCATAAAATCTCAATGCAAAATGAATATTCTACTTTTAAGAGCCATCAACGAAGGTTTTGAGGTAATGCAAATACCCATTCAGTTATAATGCAAGGTTCCTAAATACACTCTAATATGCTGATAGAAACAAATGAATATCACAGCTGGAGACAGAAGAATGTAACTGAAATCATATAATGCTAAAATTGTCAGAGATACCCATTTATTTCTTTTTCTATTTCCTGAAGCGAACAAAGACAATAGTTTCCATGAAAAAACAAATGACGGATGAGATACCTGATTAGTCAACATGAAAAATAAATTAATACCAATTAGATCTACAACTCCCATGACTTCATTAGCAGCCACACTCTTCATTGCAAAAGAACACTGTCGATTACTTCCTGACAAAGATGTTACAGCTAGCTAGAGCAACAATGAAACAATGAAACAATCCTTCATGGCGGCGGTGAGGCTAGGGTTCCATGCCCAACCAAAGAGATAGCATAATGAAAATGCACTTTTCCCTATTCTTTTCAAAAATTCAAAGCATTTGAAGACTTTGATAAAATATAATGTGATTTGAAGTCCAAAATCAAAAACTTAATAATGAACAACTCAAAAAATTGTTGAGTTCGCTGTCCCAAAAATGTCGACCACATTATTGCTGACTTGAAGACTTTTCAAAAAGGTTGACCACTATAATAATAACCATCAAGTAGAGCTTTCTAAATATTGACTAATAATTCACACCAAGTAACCTTTGATTGAGTCAATGATTCTCATAAGGCCGACTAGAACAAAATGATGGCTCAAGACAAAGCCATGTCATTTTCAAATGACTTTTAAGTAATGCACATAGAAATTTAGCTTGAATCATATATGACTTTAATCAAAGTCATTTACCATGGCATGTTCACCAAGTAATCCTCAAAACAATCATTAACAAAAATTTCCATAAATATTACCTTCGAGCTAAATTTCCATAAATATGACTTTTACAAAGTCATATGTAATGTAAAACGTATCTCATGAAGAACCCAGATTACTGACCAAAGCCAAGTGAAAGCCATGAATGGTGATACCTACAACAAAGTTCATTGATAAGTGAATATATTATACTGAAAATGAAAGCATTGATGTCTCATAATCAAGATCGATTGAGTCAAATGAAGCAATAAACAAACTGTCTGAAATGAAGCAATAAACAAACTGTCTGAAATGAAGCAAAGAATTGAAGCACTGAACCAAATATGTGCCATGATCATCAACGATATTCCAACTCAAACCATAACTGAGTAAACCATGAATTATTATACCTGAATGTGTGAAGTACCAAGTTCATAATTCTGAAACTGAAAAGATCCTTGAATCTGAAAACCAATACCATAATCCGAATACTTGGACAAGTAAGATAACCTATATCTGCATGAAGCTCAAACTGATCAGCTCAACAAGATATGACAAGTCTGAATGTAAACTGAATCTGAATGAAACCCAAAGCCATATTATCATTTTTTGTCATCAAATATGTATCATCATAAAGATCCAATATGAGATTGTCAACAAAGAGAACCAACTGAAAGATATTTTTTCATCAAGGACAAACCATAAATACAATCGAGCTCCAACACTTGGTCCTTTCTCTTTTTCCTTGGTACTAACTCTTTTCTTGCTAGATCCTATCTTTACACAAGAGTTAGATTTATGTCAAGAGTTCTCCAACTCCCATGGATACTTCCTTCATTGAATTCCTTCTTTAATCTAATTTATGTCAACATTGCATACACATAGATTCATAAGTGTTTTCTCTAAATCCAAAATTTTTTGACTCATAACAATTGTAGTCTACTACTATAAAGGATTATCCCATTCCTTCTCATTCCTTTAGAGACATAAAACTATTTTGTTGGATAAAGGTATACACTGTTTATTCTTTCTAACCTTTCTTCATAATCTGATTTCCTATTCTTCTGCAATCCAAGGTATTATCATGAGTTATTGGTTTAGGATTTCCTACTCCAGGGATAACTCTTAACTTGTCCCAACTTTCATAAGTTACTAGGGATCTCATTTTTTTTTCCTTTTCACTTCTCTAAGTTCTTTTCTCTTGCTGTTGTGGCACAAGAACTTTTCAACCATTATCTTTTGATAAGGTTTACGCATTGTTGTGTAATGAGCTCATAGGTTTCAGTGCAGAACCTAGCTCTGATACCACATGTAAAAACCCGATCCTTCGGTAAAATAATTTTTTTCCTAATTTACATCCTACAAGTAAGTAAACATGTTAACATGACATGCTAATAAAAATCTTCCTTTTCTTTATTGATAAAACATGATCCAGTTGCCATATCAATTTACAATAAATATTTCATTTCAATATATTAACTTCACAAGTACATGAAACAAGAATACATACCTCACATGTAGAAGTTGAGAAAGCCAACTTCACAGACCCCGAAGATCACCTGCATGCAAATAACCTGTCACAAAAAGGAAGAGATGGAAACAAAAAAGAAAGGGTGCTCTGCAAGCTTCAACAGAGATTTCATTAACTGAATTATTAAATACAATTGATACAAAAGCCTTTAAAAAGGAAAAGCATGCACAACCCTAAACCTAACTTGATCAAAAAGATAGCTCAACTAGGTAAGGATAACTAAATGCAACCTAGGAATTAAAATAATGCCAAAGTAAACTTATACAAGTGTAATTAAATAATTAATTACACCAACACCCCCCCATAAGTGCAAATTAGGGAGAAGATTATTATGCAAAATATGGGTCCCGAAAACAAGGCCATGTTAGGTACCCATGCACAAATAAAGAATCTCTCACAAATGGAGAAAAGGAGAAAAACCCTGTGGGAGAAAACTCCTCTCCAAAAGAGAGAAACACAAGACATGAAGAACATCATGGAAGCAGGAAGAAGCTGCAAACAACTATCAAAAGATGACTGCTATGGTGCCAAAGAACCTCCTCTGAAGATAGGATGATCAGGATCAAGAAGACAACAATCTACATGAGTTCCCCCAAGGACACTACTCGAATCATATGGAAAATAAAGGAAAAACACCTAAAACGAAGATATAGATGGCACAAGTACCAATAGTCTGAAGAACACTAATCAACTGAGAATGGAAGATTCCTTCCAAGGCAAAACCAAGGAAGCATTAGCATGAATAGTATAATACCCCCCCATAATGCTGACTAGGAGAGCCTGACATATCCACTAAAATGTTGTGTAACACTCTATAGTACATGAAGTAAAAGAAACAACATCTGAAAGTGCACAAGAAAGCACCTACAACTAAAAAAATGGTGTGAAAAACAAAGCACACATGCATGAGGCTGGAATCATATGGATCCACTATTGTTGTGGAGGGACACTCACCGGACAAAGGTGTGATGACAAAAACAAAGGCACTACACAACCCCCCCATGGAACTTTATAATACAGTGCAAGTACAAAATATGGCACAACGTTATGTGCAAAACCCCCAAAATACATGTATAATAGTGTGGCACTTTATCTCATTGTGTTTACATACAAGAGTTTTCTTACAAAAGATGCTCAAAATTCCCACAAAGGACAAAAAAACTAGAAATACATGAAGAACAGCCAAAAATGAAACATCCCATGCAAACAAGTTCCCAAGAGCTAATATGTCTAGGTAATTCACCAGAGTGTGGAAACACAAAAAAATGAATAAAATGTACCTAGAGTGAAATCTAGAAAATTTGCATGGATGGAACTGAAGAGCTCTGAAAGACGGTTCCAACGCTGCCAAGATCACAAAAAATAGAGAAACTGGTCAAAAGTTACAAGCTCGGGATGGAAAATAGATCCTTTGACTTCAACTGACTGTAGAATGCACTAGCAATAGAAACAGGTGATGAAGCCCACACCACTGGAAAGTTGGTGGAACCATATTTTCGATGATATCTCATTTGCCAAAAAATGATACCGTATGCCCCAAATACGACCAAAAGAAAAAAACAACTCCCTGGAGGCCAAAGAAGGGGTCAAAGAGGGCCAAGGTATAGTCCATACTGCTAACATCAGCGGAATATTCTCAGAATATTCTCTGTGGATGAAAAAATCTGCTCCTTCTGCAAAACTCCATTGATGGAATATTCTATCATTCGATAGAATATTTAGCAAAGATTCTGAGGAATCAAAAGGATTCCTATCGGTTAATATTCACCGTGGCCGATAAAGAATAAGCGCCGAAAAAACTAGCTGCTATCATTGATAAGAAGGTCTGCTGGAATAAAGATTTCAGTTGGTGAAAGAAAAAAGGCGTTGTTTGGCAGGAAAAAAGGGTTGTCGTGTCTACAAAAAGGAGCCACCAGGCAGTATGAAAAGGGCCGCCACTGGTGGACTTGTACAGCCACCGCCGGGGGGTCTGTACAGTCGCCAACGTGGCAAGGTACTATATACCCTTCAGCCTTTTCTTAAAAGCTTTTTAATTTTTTTTTTTTCAATGAATTTTTTGAAAAAAAATTGTGGATGAAAAAAATAATAATAAAGTTTTTTTCACGAATTTTTTTTAATACCTCGATCTGCGTGTTGGGGAGGCCGTACGACATCTTTGGTAATTTTTTTCCTTTCAAATCAACTTTGTCCAAAATGGATGAATGAATAGTTGATTTTGGGGTTTTGAACCACTGCGGACTCAATGGCGAGGTCCATTTGGACTCAAAAGGCTCCGATCAAATAGGTATTCCCTAGATCAAAAGAGACAAGCCCCAAACCCTTGAAGCTCCAAAAATCCTTCAAAAACATGAACATGAAGTAGCAAATCTGGAGCTCTGATACCATGTAGAAGTTGAGAAAGCAATTTCACAGACCCCAAAGATCATCTGCATGCAAATAACCTGTCACAGAAAGGAAGAGATGGAGACAAAAAATCAAGGGTGCTCTACAAGCTTAAAGAGAGATTGCATTAACTGAATTATTAAATACAATTGATACAAAATCCTTTAAAAAGGAAAATCATGCACAACCCTAAGCCTAACTTGAGCAAAAAGATAGCTCAACTAGATAAAGATAACTAAATGAAACCTAGGAATTAAAATAATGCCTAAGTATTTTTATGCAAGTGTAATTAAATAACTAATTACACCAACATCACAAACATAGCTCCAATGAGCTTTAGAACAAATAGTAGTAAGGTCCAGAATTCTTTTCCTTTCAAATCTTGGCACATCGGTCACCTGCTATGGAGGAGAAACATCACTTGGGTGCTTTTCTGCCAACCACAGACTTATAATGTGGTCCCCCACACATCCATTATTCAATAGATGGCCCTCCCTTTGTCGAAGAGATTGGTAGGTGTATACACCAGAAAATGGTCATCACATTCAATTAATTAAATACAACCTATTTGATTAATGCTTCAACTACATATAAATAAGGTCTTACTTTATTTATATTGTTCACTTTCCTTTTAATTCTCCTAATTCACATTCTTCTAAATTAAATAAACAAAAAACCCTAAACATGTTTATTTAATTAATCTTCCCTAATCCTGATTAAGAATTAGAGCACATTTCTACAACTTTTTTATGTGCCACCTCATAAAGGTCACATGAAAATAAATAAGCCTAATTATTAATTAGAATTATCCTCACACACTTCCACCAATAATAAAAAGCACATGGCTTTATTCCCTCACACACTTCCACCAATAAGAAAAAGCACATGGCTTTATTCCCCCACACTTCCAACAAATTTGGAGCACATGGGTCTTTGTTTCACACACTTGGAATCTCATACATTTGGCATGCTTCCAATTGGTCAAGGGGATTCTCTTCACACACATAGCATGTTGTCCTTGGTCAAGGGGACATTTCTTCTAAATTAAATAAACAAAAAACCCTAAACATGTTTATTTAATTAATCTTCCCTAATCTTGATTAAGAATTAGAGCACATTTCTACAACTTTTTTATGTGCCACCTCATAAAGGTCACATGAAAATAAATAAGCCTAATTATTAATTAGAATTATCCTCACACACTTCCACCAATAAGAAAAATCACATGGCTTTATTCCCCAACACTTCCAACAAATTTGGAGCACATGGGTCTTTGTTTCACACAGTTGGAATCTCATACATTTCGCATGCTTCCAATTGGCCAAGGGGATTCTCTTCACACACATGGCATGTTTTCCTTGGTCAATGGGACAACATCCTAATTCCTTTCATCTCCCTCGTCTATCTTGTCTGCTTTGAATCTGAACCATTGATAGGTGCCACCTCACAAAATGCTTGCAAAACTCTATAAATACACCCCTCATCCTTTGCATTATGATCCACCTTTTGAGTAATGTTATAATGCTATTTTGAAATACAAATTGGAATAGTGTTATAATGCCATTTTCCATCCACACTTTGAGTATTGTTACCATGCAGGTTTTTCATAGGAGCTTGGAGCTTTCATGTAGTCTTATACTTAGCTTGCATATCATATGTTACTTTGCATTCTCATCTAAGATTAATTAGTTGCTTCATAGTTACATTTTATCATCTCCATTGCATCATAGTTACATTTTAGGTTATTTTGTTTTATGTTTGCATTTGAGGATATGCATAATCATAGATAGCTCATTATAGTTGCATATCATCTCACTCATCTCCACTTGTTCATCCATCACCAACATCATCCTTCGTTTATCATTGCATTCATCATCAATTCCATCATCTTGTTTCATTTAAGAGCATACCATTAATCCTTCCACCACACATTTGCACATGGAAATCATCTTAGCTTGCATATTAAGCATAAAATCTCATTTTCTAGGTAGTCATTTTAACAACCTTTGTGCTCATAGAAATCTGAGGGCCAAACGGTTTAATAAATCCCTAGAACTATAGAACAATTATACTTATTTGAAAAGTTTGATTGTATTACGAAATAGATTAGTTTTACTTGCTTCAAACTTTGAATGTAAACCATTTCATTAAGGTTTGTGTTGACATTAAAATAACTAACTCACTCTACACATTTCAACACACGCACAAAATGGCGCCCATCGGGGGACCTTTGCCTCACTTATTGCTAGATTTTTTTATGGTTTCATGATTGTAGGTGTAAGGTTTATGACTTGGGAACGTTTTGCACTGGTTTGGAGGAAATTATGAACTATTTTGAGCCATTTCTGGGTTGTTTTTAGAGTTTTGGCACCTCTTGTCTCTGTTTTGGCACCTCTTGCAATATGTCACCAAAATCAAAAACTCACATTTGGTGTTGTGAATTTGCAGGTTTTCCCATAATCATTTTCAAAGACTCAAAACATAAACTACTAACATATTGCAGGGGTTGGATGTTATGTACTTGTTTCCATTTTGGTTAAGTTAGGAACATAGCTTAAGTAAAGGGATAATGAACATCATGTTTCCTTTTGGTTAAGTTAGGAACATAGCTTAATTAAGGGATTAATGAACACCATGTCTTTTGTATGTGATGGATGGTAGGCATATGCTCTCCCCTTATCTGGGTGATCCAAAAAGCTAGACCCATTCTTTTTTATGTACGAGTGTAAGTGGGGTATATGGCATGAGTTCTCTCTTTATTCATGTGAAATAAAGATCGAATGAACTATGGGTATACTTGCTTGCTTTTGTTTATCCTAGAGGGCCTTCCTTGTGGGAAAAAGTAATCACCCAAGTGAACGACCCCATCGATAACACGCTAAAGCCAAGCGACTTCCAACTGGGATATAAATGTGGATACTTGAGGAAAGTTCAAGTATCATGAGGATAATTCTGATGAGATGGATCGAAATGGACTCTCGTTGTATGGATTGTCCCCCATGAATTGAATGCCTGCATTAAAACCCTTGTAGATTTTCCAAAATCCTCTATCTATTCTTTGGTGTAGCAACGGTCATTGCCAAGGCATCCACATTCTTGCAGTTTTTAGTAGAGGTGAGCAGTTCACCATGGGAGTTTCATGGGGACTGGAAGCTTGGTTGGCCTGAGAAGAGAGTGCACTGTAAGGGGGAGCCCATGCAGCCAACCTTCTGAATTCATCCGCTAAAGAAAGTGCGGTTGGGGTAAAACCCGTGTGGAATCTAAAAGAATACAATCTTACACAGCCTTAGGAGTGTATATTCTGCTTGATGTGTCTTCAAAACGAAACTCAAACCAAACACCATAAAAAATGTTACATTTTTTAAGTGAAAACCTTGATTTAGAACTACATTCATTGAGGTAGACAAGTCGATAACTTAGGTCCATCCATTTTCAGAACATCAGTCCTTCCAATAGTGTTCAACTATTCCTTAGGCAAAACAGAGTCAGAATATGTGGTTTACATGATGATTTCACGAAAGGTCAAGGTTAGAAAACCCAAGCTCAAGCCTCTTAGTTTCAAACAACACCAAAATTGTTTATCTATGCTCTACAACTTTAGAGAAAGACTAACCTTCGAATTTTACAAGAGAGCTTGCAAGGAAAATCTAGAGTTATACATGATGTACTATTATCAAAATCCAATACTTTTCCAATGTTTTGAGTACCTTAATTACACAATGGGAATCTAAACTCCAAGTCCAAGATCATTCCTTAGATACCTTAGAAGTCTAAACATTGTCGAAATGGACCTATACAAGTGGAAATTTTTAAACTAAACCTAGATCTAAACATTTCAAGGTGCCTAAATCAATCAATATCCATACATCTTTATTTGTAAAACCTAGTTTCATCTTTGGGATTTGTCATCCTTCTATCAACGAAACGACGTCACACAATCAAATCAAACTTAGTCTAATCAATAGAATTTTTCATTCTATTTGACTTAATTGTAATCCTTGGCACTATTTCAAACTTAGATCAAAGCTTAGTCCAAATCATAACATGTGTATGCCTGTCCAAACAAGATCACAAAAGAGGAGACTCAAAGACAAGGAAGTTGGAACACCCCACTTTGAAACGGAAAACATAGGAAGTCCGAGTAGTGAAACTTTCGATATCGAAACTCCCAACATTGAACCTCAAAATAGTGAGATCCCTAGCGACATGGTTGATGCAAAAGAAATCCCTATTCCTGGACTCAACAACACTCAAGGGGAAGAAATAAACGATGAGGATATATGAGAAGCACAAGACCCCAACTTCCATAAGTTTCTGGAAAATATTTTTGAAAGAGATGGGGAAAAATACCTATTAATGTTAGCCAATCAAGGAGTCAAACTTCCCCCTAATTTTGACATCAACATCTTAAAAGCACCTCCCCAAAAGCCTAAAAAGGAAACAAAACAAAAGGTTTCTTTAACTCACCAAATGAAGAACCTTTAACAACAAGTTCTAGATATGCAAAGGGGAACTTCGAAACGATACTTGATTGAGGACATTTGTCCTTATCCCTTTAATTCGTCCATCAACATGATTCCTTTCCCTAAATGTAGTGAATTTCCAAAGTATGATAAATACAATGGTACAACTGATCCATTAGATCACGTAAGGGAATTCCGAACCATGAGTCTAGAATTTGCGCATGAGGAAACTTACTTGATGAGACTATTTCTTCGAAGTCTAGGAGGGGCATTCCTTGAATAGTTTTCAAAGATTACACCCCCCATCAACACATTTGAAGAGTTGGTCAATAGATTTCTCACTCAATACTCTTACAACATCCAACATGATATCACCATGAAAGACCTTTACAACTTGAAACAAAAAAAGGGTGAGTCCTTCCTCATTTTCTTGCAAAAATGGAGGTGATTGTTCGCAAGGTATTCTCATCCCATGCCCGAAAAGGAAAAGATAGAGATTTTCATTGACAACCTAAATGATGAGATGAGTTATAGGTTGGAATTACAATGTCCCCCTACCTTCAAAAAATTGATTGAAAATGAAATTGAGATCGAAGATGCCTTAGTCAAAAGAGGGGTCATTAAGATATACAATGAAAACAACTCATCCACTATCCACTTCCTCTAACAACTACAACGGTGGGGACAAACCCAAATTTTGGCAATGAAACAAGAACGTGGGTACCAATGAGGTCATAGCTGAAAATAAAAATACCAAACTAGTATTCAACCTAACTGCAGCTGCCACCAAGACTAATCAGGCCAACAATCCTCCCAACACTCCAAATGTTAGCCAAAACAACAATCAAACTAATCTGGGGATGAAAGCAACACTATTTCCAAAACCTTCCAATTGACGAAAATTTACACCATTGGGACAATCCTTAGATTCTACCTTAAAGGAACTTACTAAGGCTAAGCTTATCACAGTACTAGAATCACAAAACTGGGATCCACAATTCAAACCCTTTTGGTGGAATGATGCCCATTACTGTGATTATCATCAAAACAAGTGGGACCAATCATCAAGGACATACAATGATCCTAGAAGGAAAATCACCATAAAAGCATATGATGATGAAGAAAGATCCTCCTGAGGATTAATCATCTTACCCATTCAAGTGGGACCAATCATCAAGGACATAGTGTGTCAGGTGTTAGACAAGGAATTGACATATAACATACTCTTGGGATGACCATGGATTCATGAAATGCAAGCGGTACCATCAACCTATCATTAATGCCTAAAATTTCCTTTCAATGGATAGGAGGTCACCATTGTTGTAGATTCTAATAATCCCCAATATTGCAGTGCACTCAGAACAAGTCAAGATACCTTTGTACCACATAATAGAGAAGTCATCAGTTCTGATCCATCAAATAAAGAAAGTCCAGTGGGTTCTTCGTCAAGACAGTATAAGGAAAGAGCTCAATCAAAAGGAAAAGGGGTCGTTGACTCTATTTCATGAAACAATGGAACTCAATTTGATGCCTTATCAAAACAGTTGGAAAAGATCCAAATAAAAGACAAGGGCATGGGGGAATACTCATTTGAGAAATCTTCATACTTATCACAACTTTCATCTTCTCCTAAGTCACATGGACAACCATCCACCTCAAGACAACAATCTTTACAACCCATCACGCTCTTTGATGGGAAGTTTATAAAAGCAAGCACTCAAGCAGAGGAATCAGAAGATAGGGATATCCAAAACTAGTTATACAAAGATGAAGAACCTTCACAGGTATCAATGTCCAATATATGCACAGATAAGTATGGCAAAGGTCAGAAAATATTGACAAAAATGGGATATGAGGGAAATGGTCCTTTGGGTAAAAGGAAAGAAGGCATCAGTGAACCAATATAGCTTGTTACAATGAACCCCAAAGACAAAACAGGGCTAGGCTACAGGGAAGACTTAAAAGAGGAAGCTACTCAAAGAGTGGTTAAAAGAATCTTACAACTTCAGGCTAGTGAGGATCATGAAACAAATTCTAATGAATATGAATGGGACTCTCTCTCTGAGGAATCTTTCCATGACAAAGAGATCGATGTATTCCAAAAGTATACACCAATATGTATGAAAGGACAAAGTTCTAGTTCTAGACCACTCGAATTTGGATCACAATATATCATTGACTTAAGTGAAGATGATCATTCTTTGAGCGAGATAGACACGTCGGAAGAAAGTAACATCTTAGACCTCATTGGACAATTTGACAACATGGCTATCCTAATGCTTACACCTTATGACCTTGACCAATCTAATGATTCCTTGTCCTTATTGCATCCTGAACTAATTGATTGGGATCAAAATGAGTCGCTTGACATACCCACCTTTTCAAACGATGATGCCCTTGTGAACTTCCTATGTTCCGATGATCCTGACACATATTCTACCATTGAATCTTAGAACGAAGCTCCTAATGAAGGGAGTGTTAAACCTTTTAGCTGCAAAATGAAAAATATAAGAAATGGATCTAATAGTGAAAACCATCTAATGGCACTATTAAATTAGGAAAAAGTAAAAACAAAGAGTGTATCTCAAGGTGAAAACCTCCTTGAGGCACCAAGAGATGGAAGGTTTGACACTCTCCTAGAACACTATCAAGAGATATCTTCATTGCTAATAGAACCTACACAATCCATCAATGTTGGTACAACCGAGGTAGTGAAGACCCCATGTTTAGCAGAATCCACGACAGAAGAGGAAAACCTCTTTTCACCAAATTCTTTGAGGAGAGGAAAATCAACTTTTCTTGGTCATATGCTGATATGCCAGGCATAGATACAGAACTCATTATGCATCATTTATCATTACCACCTAGTGTGAAACTGGTAAAGAAAAAACTGAGAAAGATGCATCGCCATATTGCCCTTCTGGTGAAAGCTGGGTTGAAAAAGCTATTAGATGTAGGATTCATAAGATCTATTGACTATGCTGAGTGGATATCAAACATTGTTCCGGTATCCAAACCAGATAAGAGCATTAGGATATGCACGGACTTCAGAGATCTTAACAAAGCCTGTCTGAAAGATGATTTTCCTCTACCAAACATTGATCTGATTGTAGACTTGACTGTTGGGCATGAAATGTTATCACTTATGGATGGATTTTTAGGATACAACCAAATAAAGATAACACCTAAAGATCAAGATAAAACGGCCTTCACATGTCCTTGGGGTACTTTTTTCTGGAATGTGATGCCTTTTGGGTTGAAAAATGTTGGAGCTACATATCAGAGGGATATGACTACCATCTTCCATGACATGATGCATAATTTTATGGAAGACTATGTGGATGATCTGTTGGAAAAATCCTACACTAGAGGACACTTAGAGATTCTAGACAAAATCTTCACAAGATTGGAGAAATTCAAGGTAAGTTTAAATCCCAAGAAATGTGTGTTTGGTTTAACATCAGCTAAAATTTTAGGATACATTGTCTCAGCTAAAGGCATCGAGGTGGATCCCACAAAGGTCAAAGCCATTATGGAAATTCCTCCTCCTAAAAACATCAGTCAACTCAGATCATTACAAGGAAGGTTCCAGTCTATTAGAAGATTCATTGCACAACTAGCTGATAAAACTCATCCTTTCAACCACTTATTACACAAGAATGTATCTTTCAAGTGGGATGACAAATGTGAAGTTTCCTTTAGTCAACTAAAGCAGTACCTGATGACACCACCTATGTTGATACCACCAGTCAAGGGAAAACTACTATTATTATACATTACAATAACTGAGATATCTTTGGGAGCCTTATTAGCATAGGAAGATTCTACTGGAAAGGAAAGAGCCATCTATTATATCAACAAGACCCTAAATGGTTATGAGATCAATTACTCCTTTATTGAGAAAGCCTACTTAGCGGTTGTATTTTCTACACAACAATCGAGGCATTACATGTTGACTCACACCATTAAACTCATTGCCAAAATTGACCCATTAAAGTACTTACTTAGCAAAGCTGCTTTGACAGGGAGGTTAGCCAAATGGGTCATGATATTGAGTGAGTTCGATATCCAGTATGTGGATAGGAAAGCAATCAAAGGTCAAGCCATAGCAGATCAACTAGTTGAAGCACCATTGCCAAATAACAATCCAATGAACATTGAACTCCCTGATAATGATATCCTAACAATATCTACACAACAGTGGCTGCTATACTTTGATGGATCTTATACACAACATGGATCATGCGCAGGAATCTTGTTTGTCTCGCTATAAGGATACACAATTCCTAAATCTTACAGATTAATGTTCCCTTGCACCAACAACACAGCTGAATATGAAGCATTGATCATTGGAATCAAGATAACTGTTGAATGGAAAATCACAGAATTGCTAGTCTATGGTGACTCACAACTGGTCATCAACCAAGTCAATGATGATTATCAAACAAAGGATGACAAGTTTCTATCCTACAAAAGGATGGTGGATGATTTTAAAAATTACTTTGTTGAGATCAAGTTTGCACAAGTTCCCATAATAGAAAACAAAGTTGCAGATGCAATGGCCACCATTTCTTCTCTCTTGCAGATATCTAAACAAAGAAGACGCTATGAATTCATTGTAGAACAAGTGTCCAACCTAGCTTATGAAGATCTAGAATCCCAAGTGATATGTCATATTGTCGACCCTCAAAATTCCCTCTATGGAGAGATCCATACCTACTTGCAAGACAATATCCTTCCAATTAACTTATCTCAAAACCAAAAACGAAACTTCATTCGACAAGCGGCTCACCACACCCTAATAGCTGATGTACTTTATAGAAGAGGTTTGGATGGTACTCTTCTTCGGTGTCTAGAACATAATGAAGTTGAAACCGCTTTACAAGAGGTTCACGAAGGTATCTGTGGCACACATTCAAGTGGCTTAACCTTAGCTAAGAAATTATTACGATTGGGGTATTATTATCTGAATATGGAGAAAGAGTCATTTCAATATGTCAAAAGGTGTTCCAAATGTCAAATTCATGGAAACTTGATACATGCACCTGCACAAGAGTTGCATCCTTTCACAACTACATGGCCTTTTCATCAGTGGGGATTGGACCTTGTAGGTAAGATTCAGCCCTCTTCCTCCAATGGACATAAGTTTATAATCACAACCACATAATACTTCACAAGTGGATTGAAGTTGTTCCTCTAATCACCATCACCAAAAAAAAAATCTCATCATTCATCTTGAATTATCTCATATGTCGGTATGGTGTTCCTCAATCTATCATTACAGACAATGGTCGGCCCTTTAGGAATCAAGATGTTTAAGAGCTCTGTGAAAGATTCCATATCCAACATCAGTTTTCTACACCTTACTATCCCCAAGGGAATGGCCAAGCAGATGCCTCAAACAAGACTATTCTAAAGATTTTGAAGAAAACCATTAATGAAGTTGGACGTGATTGGCATGTTCAACTAAACCTGACATTGTGGGCTTACAAAACTAGTATCTGTACCCTGACAGGAGCAACACCCTATTCTCTTGTCTATGGATCAAAAGTTGTTCTACCTATTGAGGTTGAGATACCATCCCTGCATGTGTCACTTAAAGGTATGATTTTAGATGAGGATTACAGAGTATCTAGGCTACAAGAATTAGAACAGTTGGATGAACACCAACAACATGTAGTTGATCATCTAAAAGCTTATCAACAAAGGATATCTAGGAGCTAAAATCACAGAGTAATACCTAGAGAATTTCAGGTGGGCAACTTGGTCTTAAAAGAAAATCCCCGTAATCAACAAGATCAAGAGAAGAAGGGGAAATTTGAACCTAACTGGCTGGGTCCCTTTGTTATAGTATCAGTCTTCAGATCAGGAGAATATTAGTTGTCCACACTAGAAGGGGATTTGTTTGATGAACCCCTCAACAGCTTGCATCTCAAAAGGTTTTACACCTAGCTCATCTAGTGCACTGGTCAAGATCCTGAAATAATACCAAAAACATCAGAAAATGTCTTGAAGAAATATCAAAAAAAGAAAAGAGAAAAAAAGAAAAGGAAAGAATCGTCCTCTAGCGAAAACCACTTCAATGCTGCTTTGGGAAAGTACCTTGGTGAAAACCTGGAAAATAGGTGCCTTGCATAAAATAAGCACTCTTCATCTATCTTAGGTTATGTGACCTGCTCTGTATCATTTATCCATCATGCTTCCATCTCTGCACCTGTCACGCTTCCATGTTCGCATCATAGCTTGATCCTGTGTTTGTATCAAGGTACTCCCCTAGCATTACTCGACCCATCCTAAAAATTAGTTTTTCTTATCATATCACATTGGGGGCATGTCCTACATTGGATTGGATTCTTGTACATTCTCAAGGTCGTAAAATTGAAAATCCCAAAAACATTCAAAATAGATCAAAATCCAAAAATAGGTCAAAAAGTCAAGAAGTCAAAAACATAGTCTTCCTTCGAACTACGTCATCTCTGAGCTTTGAACATAGGCAAGGGTGATCTTTGATTATCCCCCAAGACATTTGAGTCAGTCTTTTTGGTGTCTGCTATGTTCATATTTTCATTTTGGTCATGTCGTCAGTCGAACTACGTGGTCTCTACATGTATAATGTAGGCAAGGCTAATTTGTTGATCAGCCCCTGAGGCCCCTAGGATAGGTCTTTAGGTTAGGTCTTGGTCGTCATGGTTGTGTCACACCTTGCACTAGGGGAAAAATCTTGCACTCCCTAGGGGCAAATAAACTTTGAGCTTGAACCAATAGGCAAATAGTCATCAGACTAAAGTTACAAACACAAACTTCAAATGGATGATGATCTTTCTGAATCAAGGGTTTATCACATTAAACACGAAAGTTCAATTTGTTCTACATTGATTTTTGATATCATATCTCTCGAGTCCTCGATGATGTATCGAACTAGAGGAGCAAGGAAGGAGTATGATTTTTCTTTGTCTGTTGTCTATGAGTTTGTCATGATTACTATGCAAGTTGTCGTGAGACATGCACTACAAAGTATCACTGATGACATTCTAAATTTGCATAGGAAAAAGATTAACTCTTGACTATCTATGCAAGCGATGCTCAGGTCATCTCATTTTAATTATACTTAGATGCTTGTGTTAACTTGCAATTTTAAAACATCATGGAAGTAGTACTCAGGTCATCTTGGTCTAAAATATTCCATCGATTCTTGTACTCACTTTCAACATTTTAAAGGCCCGATGATGATAAAAAGCATGATAAATTGGTTAATATAAATGAAAACTTTTGAAAACGAGATTTGCATTGTTAAGTTAGACTGCATTCATGTTAGTATTGCATGTGTATTTATGGGGTTTTTCAATGCTGAAACAATTCCACAATGGTGTCATCTCTATTATTAATGGATTGAGTACATTGGACATTAATCAAAAACACATCATTCTCATTTAGTGGCACATCAGTTGCATCATCATTTTCATGTCTCGGAAAACTTTCTCATTTCATCTACATCCATACATTCCATCATGATATTTGCATCAGAAAATACAAAAGAAAGGACATACATTGCATATCATTTTCAACATCATGTCATCCACTACGCTTAAATAAGTGAGTCTCTTCAGATTTCCAAGAAAGTTGGGAAATATGTTAGAGTTATGAAGCTTAAAAGATCAATCTACTATAATCTTCCACAACTTTTGGAAGTTGGATAGACTCACTTATTCAAGCTTAAGGCATTGAACATTTTCACTCTTAATCATTACATCACATTGCATCATCATAATAAATCACATCACATTGCATAATCATAATTCATTCATCACATTACATAATCATTATCATCATCTAGAAATTAAATAAACTCACAACATTGCATATCATAATAGGGAAATCAAATGCATGTCAACATTTAGATCATAATCACCGCTGCATATCATATATCATCAAAAATTTCATAAATGTCCACGTGTACAAGGATATCCAAAAAGTAGGATGAGATACATCAAAATCCAAAAAGGCACTTGTATCATGGGAATCACGTCCTCAATATCACAAAAAGGTGCATACACAATGTCCAAGGAACATCACAAAATGCTATGGTGAACTCCCACTAGATGCCATTGCTCTCATGGAACTGGTACCCCCTCTACCTGACGGACTTGCACTTGGATCTCTCCTATCTCTAGGCAATGGCTATGTGACACCCATGCGAGCAGTCCGAGAATGATATCTGAGAGAACGAGATTGTACAAAACTCTCTCGTCACTCAGGAGGAACCAACTCATGATAGTTACCTCTGTAAAATTGCAACTCCTGAGAAATGTGTTAGATCTCTCTAAAGAAATCTGTTGTACCTATAGATGGTGTCATCTGTTGTATCCTCTCAGCAATGGCCTGAGCCTGCTCTATCCGGTGTTTCAAGGCATCCCTCTTTGACATAAGTATGATCATTTGTGCCTGCAACTGTTGTATCTACTGCCTATTTGTGCCTCTATCAGTCCTCAAAATATCAATTTGTGCCTGACATTGTCCTAACTCATCCTGAAGGGACACAATCTATGCTCGAGCCTATGCTATCTCGCTGTGATGTGAGGGTATCCCAGTAAAAATCCTCGGAAGCACCACCTGAGCTACGATGATGCTCCTCTTGTGCCTCAGAACTGCAAAATCCAACAGATGATTGTCATCTTCCCTAGCATCATCACCCACTACACTACCTGTTGTCAATTAGATTTTCACCCCGCTGAATGCAAGATTCAGCAATCTACTGAAACATGGAAACCTTCTTCAGATGTGGGTGATTTGAACGAAGAAGGAATCTCCAAAGTGAGATGGTTCTCCAAATGATCGATCCTATTCTAAATATTTATGAGGAAAGGGATAGAAAGATAAATTGAAAGTAAAACCTATGACTTAAAATGATCCACAAAACTTAACAATGACTTTGATAATTTCCCTCACAAAATAGTTTGATATTTCTCTCACAAAGAAATCTTTAGAAAAATAGTAATGAATTCACAATCCCTCATGAACAATAGGGAAAAATTGATTTGCATGAAGGTTCAGAAGTGAACACAGCATGCAACCTGCAACAATGAACTTTTTGCATCGATTATTTGAAATACTTAGGACATAAAGAGGATCTGTAAACAGAATCACAACATCAATATCATACTAAAACTATAAGTTGAAACAGAAATTGGAGATAGGAATACTATTTTTAATTAGATCAAGGAGTGAAACTTTCAAACTGAGTACAAAATTTTACAAGCTCCTAAGTATTTAGAGCAAGAAACTAAAAAAATTGAACTGAAAAGAAGAGAAAGACTAAGTCTCTTCAGAATATATCACCCAAGAAACCCTAATCCAAGCTCACAAAGAAGCTCAAGGAAAAAAGCTTCAAACTATCTCAAAAATTGCATAAAAGCATAAAAACGCATACTACTTTTATGATCAAACTATCAAGCCTCTAAAAATAGGCTTAATTTGCTTTAAAAGCCAAAAAAACACCTTATCTCTCCAATATAAAGCTCAAACTCAACCAAGAGGAGAAGTCAATAATAATCTGCTAAAAATAGGAAGAAATCACAAAACAATTTATAAGAAATTGCTTTATGATTCTGCTTTATAGGATTGCAGATTTTATAATTTATCTATTTTTGCAATTAAAAGATTGCAAAATCTTTTTTCAAAAAAATTACATGCTTAATTCATCAATACAATGCTTGATTTTTTCCTTAAAAATTCATAAAAATATCAATACATATCACTTCCTCTTATCAACATCTCTAATTAATTCCTCTAAAATCAATTAAAACAAAAACCCTAAGTAGATAATTGATTTTTCCTGAAGATACAACAGCCTAAGTGATAGAAAAAATATCCACCCCTAGGTCATAAGATATTCAACATTGTACTTACATTGTTTTCTCTCAAAAACAATAACACTAAGGTACTCAAGTCTCCAAATTTCTCCAAGGCACAAACATTTCAATAAGAATACAAGCCTTAAAGACTTAATATATTGACCTAGGCATATAAATTTTGGCCTCCAAACACTAGCTTCAAATTTTAATATCATAGTGCAAGGTAACCCTAATTCGAGTTTCGACATGCTAATGTTAAAGGTGAATATTCGAAGGCAATCATAAAGTTTGCTCGAATTAGGGCATGAGAAAAAGATGGTCAAACCCTAAAATGACTTCATTTTGCTATGATCACGCTCTGCCTAAAAGAATAGCGCCCCCACCATGATTGAGCTCAAACTGGAATTAACATGCTCAAGAATCTTCACTTTTTCCTTCTGATAGTCGAGTTCCTAGCTGGGTAAGCTTGATTTGCATGTCATTGTAGTTTTTCACTTGATTCAAAGAGCAAAAAAGATTACTAAGGCCGCGGCTTGCTTATGCTTTGTTTCTGATTTTCCTTTATATTTCATGTGACTTTTCCTTTCTTGGCCGACCTTATGAGCTTGAACTCGAGCTTTAACTAGAAGCTCTCATGAAAGTACTTGTTGAGGGTTATTGTTTTACTTGTGCTCAAGGTAAACTATTATCACAACTTCTATGGCTTTTCTTGTTTGAATTCATTCGGGCCTTGTGGCCGTGGCTAACACAGCCTCTAATTCCTTTGTATATATCTTTTGTGCTCACTTAAAAGAGCTCGAGCCTTTAGCTTGGACTCTTGGTGTCTTCCTCCAGCCGCCATGATGAAAACCTTGTAAAAGTTGGAGCCATCTGTGAACGTTCTGGCTGCGGCCATCTTATCTCCCATGAGCAAAAATGGTAAGTCTTTGTTCTTGTTGTTGTTGAAATCCCTATGCAAAACAGAAAGCTTATGAAAGCTCATCTTTTATTTATAATTTTTTGGCCATTACACAGGCCGCACCAGATGTATCTCAAGAAATGCATTTTTTAGAGCTTTTGTGCTTGACCCAAAACAGGAATCTCACCCTTTTGTATATTTGAGGACAAATCCCTTCATGGGTATCACGAGATTTGAATGAAAACTACTTTCTCTATTTCTGAAGCTCGACCCACAAAAGGAAATTTGCATTTTATATTCTTGTTGTTTCATGTAAAATCCTCATATGGGTTGTCTATGAAAGTTGCAATTTTTGTGTTTAAAACCAAACCCCAAATGTGGGTATATGAGAAATAAAATCTGCATATTCATTTTGTACGATATTTACAAGCTTGACCCATGATGGCTACATCTGGGTAATCTAGAAATGGTGACAATTTGTACACTTACTTGAAACCTGAATGTGGGTATTTTCCGTCTGTGAAGAAAATGCACTCCCTTCTGTATGTCGGCTTCTATTCATGATATTCTTCTTCTTTTGCACTTGTAGTTGCAAGACTTTAGACATGGCATTTGTATTACTCACTTTTCAACATATGGGTATTTAGAAATTTAGAACAATCTGTGCCATTCCATTACATAGGCATACCATAATATGACAAAAACTGAAAGTTTATTAACAACTTTCTTACATCTGCACTTTGATTTCACCTTATTGAGTCATTTCCATATTCCTATACTTGTCTCCTTGTGAAGAAAAGTATCTCTAAATGTATTACTATTCCCATGTGGTTTTCCTTGCACACAGAATTGTTTGGATTACTTTACTCTACCAAGCAACAAACTCTTGCTTCCTGTCCTTGGACTTATCCAAAAATCTTAAATTGAAACATTGTGATTCTATAGAATGCATTTATTTGATTATCTCAGTGCATGATCAACACTTCAGAGACACCTTCTGTTAAAAAACTATTATCATTTCTTGTCATTTTGGAACAATCATTTCACATTGTAACACTTAATTTTATATTTGTATCATCAGTCAAACTAGAATTGACTGTTCATTTATTATTTGAATTCATTGTCTGTCATTTCACACTCTTGGGCTTCAACCTGGCACTCTTCATGCATTTTTATGCTCCACTTAACAAGTTGTTCCCTAAATTTGTTCTCTTCCAAGATGAAAATTGAAACAAAACTCTTCATTAAGGCATAATGTATGCCTGATCACTATCCTTGGTTGTGAAAAAGAACACAGATGAACTAAACTTTGCATGACATCTAATCATGATGAACAAAAAGCACTATTTGTAAAAGAATGTGAACCATACAGCAATGTTTGGTATAAATGTACTCAGTTGAATTAATTGAGCAAGTTAAACTCACTATTCACCTGTAGCTTTCAGAAAGTATCCACCTGATTGTTATGAATGCACAGTTGGTTTAATGCTTGATAGATAATTCTATTTAACTCTTTCAGTTGTATATCATTTCTTTTCCTAATGAATAAGATGATGTAATTACTATCTCTTTATTAGCCCACTTGTAATGAGTTGGGTAGCATGCCAAGCTCTACCCTTGTGGGAGCCTATTTTTCTGCACATGCTTGGTCTTCAAATAACAATCAACATCATGATTTTACCTATACCTACACAAGGAAACAAACAATGTTAGAATAAAAAAAAGATATAATGATCATATAGATGTTTCTCCTTTAGCTCATTTCTTCTGTACTTTTCTTGATTGTTTCAATGTATTATTGATAGTAGGATGCACTATCGTTGGTGGTTCATATAGGTATCTTCATAATCAGAGCCTCTGACATCCTCCTCTTTTCTCTTATAGGTCAATAGAGCTCGAGAAGACAAATGTGCACCACTTCAGCGTCGACCATCAACCAATCAGGCAATGATGATTATGTCGCTACTTATGTGATTTCTTCTTTCGCATCTTCCATAGTGTAGTGTGTTATTAGTTATGCACTGTGACAGTCACATCCACGGCTTGTGTGGATATTTGATTTCATTTTATGCTTTTCATTTCGAAAATAAAATGCATTTCCATGCAATGTTGTAATATCATTTGGATTAATGCAATCAAATGAATCTATGTAAATATGAATCATCTCATGAAATAAATGAAAGCATTTGAAATGCTCTATTGTTTATATGCTCAATTCTGTACTTCCTTTAATTCTAGAACATTTGAACAACACTTCTGAAACTTGGTTTTCCTCTTTTAAATGCACAATTGTCACTTGATGAAAAATATTAAAAATGCAATCAACACTTAAACATAATCTACAATTTCACCTTAAGATATAACAAATGTTCGGCCAGCTCCACCAATTGAGCTATGGCAAAAAATTGGTAACATTTTGGCGATTTCCGCTAAATGCTTGCCTTCTAAGCATAGATCAGTGGCCTTAAAACACTCCATTGGGCACAGAGTCAAATCTACCCCTTCTCGAAACTCTGAAACTTGAATAGCAACACTCCAAATAGCTGTAAAAAAAAAACTAAACTAAAAGAAAACTAACAGGCCCTGATGGCCAACAAAACATGCACAACAACACTTAGGGAAAGCAAAACTATTGAAATTAAATGTGTGAAATGCACTTATTTGCAATACTACTCTACTTAACTATGAGATAGAACCTATCTTAGAGGCAATGCTTGAGGTAAATCCCATTAACTGGGATAGAAAACACCTCACTAGTCAACTTGGAAAGTTGGAATGCGTTGTGTTCCTTGCATTCCATGATCACATAAGGCCTGTCCCAAATTGCATCGAACTTGGAATGACGTCCAAGTCTACTTTTAAATCCATTCCACTTGAAAACTAGATCTCCAATAATGAACTCATGTGGTCCTGCCCTCTTATCAAAAGAATTCTTCATCTGAGCTTGATGTATTTCCAGCTATCTTAGAGCTTCCTTTTTGGTTTCCTCGAGTTCTACCAGTTGTGAAAATCTCACCTCAAGAGGTTGTTTATTCAGCAACTCCAGTTCTTTAACATAACTTAAAGTTGGAAACTTAATCGAAACAGGTAACTTAGCCTCTTTTCCATAAGTTAAAACAAAAGGAGGACAACCAATGGCCCTTTTAGGGGTTATTTTGTTAGCCCAAAGGGTTAGCTTCAGCTTTTCATGCCATGTCTGTTGATTATCTTCGACAATCTTCTTGATTATCCAAATTAGATTCTTATTTGTAGATTTCGCCTGACCATTACCCTAGGGATAGTAATTGGAAGACATGTTCAAATAAATGTTATTTCTAACTGACCAATCAAAAATCTTCAAACCAATAAAATCCAAACCATTGTCAGAAATGATTGAATCTGGAACACCAAATCTCGATATGAGATCTTGATAGAAATTAAGCACTGAAGTCTCATTTGCTTCCTTTAAGGAAATAGCTTCAGTCCATTTTGTAAAATAATCTGTGGTAGTACGAATCTAATTATGACCCGCACTTGAAGGCAGATTAATAGGGCCAATAAAATCTAAGCCCCACTTGGAAAAGGGTTGTTCTACCTAAATCAGATGCAGGGGCAACAGTGCAAACCTCTATTTACCAGAAAATAAAGCACATTTCTCACATTTTGTGACCCAAGCGATAGCATCTTTAAACAAATCTAGCCAGTAATAACTAGTTCGCATAATTTTCAGAGTTGTTGTTCTTGTAGCAAAGTGACCTCCTAAAGGTCCATCATGAAACTCTACTAAAAGCTTGCCAACTTGATCAGGCTGAATACAACATAATAAGATACCTTGGAAATCTCTCCTATAAAGAATGTTATCAATGATTGCATAAGGAATGGATTGTAATTGGTAATACCTTCATTTTGCTCTGTCTAAGCTGTCGGGGCACTCACCAGTTTGTAAATAATGCATCATCTGCTATAACCAAGTAGCAGGAGACGCTGGAACAACACTTGCAACATCATTATTTAGCAATGTTTCTATATTTGCATCTTCTTTTAAGTTGTTCTCATTCCTAGCAATCTGTTCACACAAACCTTTTCCTCTAACAAGCTTGGTTACCTTTATATCAACATCAAACTCCATTACTTTGGTAATCCATCCAGCATGCTTATCGTTAATATCTTTGTTAAGTAGAAAATCTTTAATAGTTGAATGAGCTACCAGCAAATGAATCTTGTTGTTGGACAACAAATGTCTGAATTTCTTTAAACTCCTCACAACAACAAAAACATGCTTCTCAACAAAAGAATATTTTACCTTGTAATCATGCAATACTTGGTTGAAAAATGTAACAGGCTGCTCCAAGCCTTCCTCGTTTTGCTAGAATAACATAGCCGAAATTGTATCTACTCCTCCAAAAGCATATAGAATAAAGTCTTTGTCAAAGTTTGGATTAACGAGAGTAGGAGCAGTAGCAAGGGCTTCCTTAATCTACTCAAAGCTCCTCTTACCTTCCTTGGTCCAACTGAATGGAATATTCTTCTTAAGCATAGAAGTGAGAGGTTGTAGCAAAGCTGCAATATTCCATATGAACCTCCTCACGAAATTTTTCATTCCAAGAAAGTTTTGCAAGCCTTTCTTGTGAGTTGGTAATGACAATTCAAGAATTGCGAAAACTCTTTCAAGATCAATAGAAATACCTTGCTTTGAAACAATGTGTCTGAACAATTTTCCTCCATGCACTGAAAATATACACTTCTTCAGATTGAGAGACACTCCAAACTATCTGCATCTCTGAAAAATCTGCTCCAAATGACCAAGGTGTTCGTTAGCATTTCTGGAAAAAACAGTAATATCATCTAAGTATACCAAAATGAACTTGTTCATGAGGTCGTGAAAGGCCATATCCATAGCACGCTCAAAAGTTGCTCCAGTGTTGGATAAGCCGAAAGGCATCTTCTTGTAGGCCATCATGCCCCACTTAGTTGTAAACATTGTTTTGAACTGATCTTCTTGCTTCACCAGAATCTGGTTGTAACCTGAGTAACCATCTAGCAAAGAAAATTTTTTAGAACCAAAAACCACTTGTAAAATTTGCTCCATGGAAGGGAGTGGGTAATGATCTTTCAATGATGCTTTATTTAAATCTCAGAAATCAACACATAATCTGATTTCCCCACTTTTCTTCCTGACTGGTACTAAATTTGACACTCAAGAGGTGTGTTTGATAGGAAAAATAATACCACTCTCAACTAGCTTATTCAGTTTAGCCTTCATAAGGTGTTCTAATTTGGGGTTAAGTGGTCTCTGTTTCTACCTTACTATTTTTGCATCAAGTTCAAGTGCAATGGTATGTTGGGCTAGTTTGCGGTTAAAACCTCTCAAGTTCTTGTATTCCCAAGAAAAAACATCACTAAATTTCTGACATAACAGGATAAACGCTTGTTGTTCGTCTTGGCTACATACCTTTCCCAGCTTGAGAAGCTTGCCTTTGAAGATTTCAATGGCTGCAAAATGCTCTTCCTTAACTATCAAGCTGCATTTATCTTTACGCGATTGGTCATCTGAGATGAACATAGATTCCAAGGTCACCAATCCTTTTGGCAGCTTATTAGTCTTCAACTGCACAATCTAGTCCTCATATTGCTACTGCCATTTTTGTTGGTTTCCATCTACAAACTCAACTTCAACAATCAGAAAATTTACGATTTGCTCATCACTATCAAAAACTTGCCAGCTCACATTATTGTCAGGTACAGAAGGTCTGACCACTATTTTCACGTATTGACGTGCCTCTACCTTATGAATCTCCTTGGGAATATCAAACTAGGCTCCTATGGCAGCGAGCTTGTCAGCATGCTTATTTTGATTATGAGGATTTGACATGATATTAAAAGCATCAAAATCCTCCATTATATCCCATACACAATGTTTATATTTCTTGAGCAAATCATTCTTGGTAACATTTAAATTTTTGATCTGATTTACAATCAATTATGAATCACCATAAACTTGCAAGCATTTAATACCTCATTTGCGGGCCCATTCAAGGCCAAGCACCAACGCTTCATACTCAGCTATATTATTTGAACAGCTGAAAGCAAATCTACAAGCTAAAAAGTATTTATCTCCTTCGGGTGATATCAACATAGACCCACCACCGGCACCAACACTGCTTCTCAAACCATTGAAATAAAGCTTCCAAAGCTCATTCCCCGTTTCTATAGACGGTTCTTCCTCTTTACAAAAATTAGGCATATCACAATCAGGCTCTCGAATCATATAGAATCCTAATCCTATCTCATCTATGTGTTGGAATGGATCAAGCTCATGATCTTCGGTTGCCCATTCATCTAGATTGATATTGTCTACATGGGTGCTACATTCTGAGGTCATGGTTTGCTCCTCTAGTGCAGAGGTGGCGTAGAGGTTAGCGTTTATAGGATTTGGTGAGTATGGTTCGATATGGTCTTTGGCAAGAGGCTCGAACTTTATGGTCACTTTCGTACCATACCTTATTCTAAAAAACAAATGAGACCAATCAGAAGACAAAAACCCACCTAACTTGGTTGTAAAATCCCTCAAAAGACAAATGGAAAAATGCGGCGGTAAGTCTATGACATGTATGTCCTGATGAATAGAAAAACTTGGGGATGCGTGCAAGGTAAGAGCTAAATTTTTGATAATACCAGTAGTTCTAACAACATACCCATCTAATTGCACTACACCTTTCTGAGGATTAAGCTCGGAAACAAGACCTAACTTATAAGCTAAATTCTTAGGCATGACTGAACTACTGGCACCAGAATCAACCATACAGTTATGCACAATTTTATGGCCAATAATTAGAATTAAATAGAATGGAGGGGGCTTTACCTCTTTTGCTTTCTGCTCATTTCTAGCCTCCAGGTCATTAGCCACCACAACCTTCGCAACTCCTTGATTAGCGTTGTCAGAAATAGACAACTTAGCCAAAGCACTCTACAACAAACCCTTCTACCATGGGAGTTGTAAAGCATCCAATACTGACAAGCTAACAGTGGCTTTCTTGAGATGCTCAATAATATTGAATGATGAAGAATTTACCTTCTACTGGTTTTTTGTGACAGCAGCATCATTTTGACTCTACAAAGGCTAAGAATGCATTTTTGACTATTCCTTGCTAGGTATCTCCTAGCCTCTTTGCAGAATTTGCATTTTACGCTACGTGGCAACGTTAACATCTGATGACACAGGTTGCTTACTGATTACAGGTTGTTGCTGTGAACTTGCAGCTTGCTTTCCTAGATCCGTAGCTCTCTTTTTTGACTAGGTATTAGCCGAAATAGGAGAATTTTTCTGGCTTTGGCCATTCACACCACAAAATTCGAAGCTTTGCTAGTTCGGCAAGGCAACTTCCACGTTATCTTGTTGTTCTTGATTCTGATTGCAACATTTTTTGAACCAAAATAGTTATTTTGAACCATTAAAGCTTGATTTCTCATCCCATTGGCGCACACTGATTAGTTATGGGGTTGATTGCACGGATAACACCAATCGCAATCCTGAGCAACATTATTTTGTAGCATAAGTTCCTTTGACGAATCGGCTGCATTTGGATTGTATGGCTGGAATGGCCTAGGATTAAAATTCCTTCTTTGGGCTTGATAGTCATTTTGGAAAGCGGGTCTATTTTACTGGTTTTGCTAATAAGGAGATTGATAAGGCTTGTGTTCTTGGCCAACATGCTTTTTAATAGTCACAAGATCATTTCCAAATGTCTTTAATATGATTTTAATCTCTTGCATCTCCTAATTTGGGGTTGGGAGAACAAGCTCTTAGGTTGTGTTATGATATCCTATCACCAGAATAGGTGGAACAACAGCCAAAGGAGGTACAATAGCAGGAATAGGTGGTTGTATTTCTAGAAACAAAGGCATAGGAGGTCTAGGAGCTATGTCTCCAGCTTGGATGAGACAATTTTCAGCATTAATGGCTATATTGTAGGCGTTAGGAAGTGTAAGCCCACCCATAGAATGTCATAACTGTAATTTTACTATTCAAAGCTTTTAAGTAAAACAAAAAAGCGTGTGTTGGTAAGGGCTTTACCATTGTAGGAATCATGTCCCAGGTTCTCTAAAACTGGTAGTTGAAGTCATCCAAGTGCTTGTGTGGTACCCTTTGAATGATGCTCAACTACTCTAATAAAGAAAGGTTGTCAGATTTATCAGCAAAATGTTGATATAAACCATTACCTAACACATCCCATGTTGCGATTGAATTGGCTGTGAGGCCTTTGAACCACTGTAATGCTTTTCCTTTGAGCAACGTAGCTAACAACCTTAGCGTGATGTTATCCTGTGTGATATTGTGCACTGAGCATAATGTGGCTATGTCACGGATGTGTTCGACTGGTGTGGTGAAATCCTCCCCGGTGAAGTATGACAAACTTTGAAGGGCTGCAACTGGGATATCGTCATGTTGAGCAATATCTAACGGACTGCCTCCATTGAAAGGTGTGAATGGCTGTTGCCTTGGTGCTACCATTGGTGGTACTTGTGAGATCGGTACTGGTACTCCTAGTGATAACACCAAGGGACTGAAAATAGGAGGTGTTGACTTCGATCTCGAGGGTGGTTCAAAAATCCTCCGTGTTGTCTTGCCTCTTCTTCGTGATGGGGACAACTCTCGATACTTGAAGGGTGCAAAACTTGATCTTGTCTATATCTTTCTCATGCGCGGGCTGCACTAGCATGCAAAAAATAGAACTAGAGTCGCTAGGTATATTGTAATAGCCTCCAAAAGGCTGGAAAATCTGTAGCATACACCAAACAGCAAACTGAAAATATTAAAATTTTTTCTTTTGAAAATATCTTTCAGGGTCCCACCGGGCATGCAAAAAATTGTTGTCAATTAGATTTGTACCCTGCTGAATGCAAGATTAAGCAATCTACTAAAACATGGAAACCTTCTTCAAATGTGGGTGATCTGAATGAAGAAGGAATCTGATAGGGAGGCTGCAGGAAGCAATCACAGATTCCTGGAGGCTGCAGGAATCAAACACTTTGTTTTGAGATGCTGCAGGAAGCAATCATAGATTCATGTGCTAGGCCTTTTCATAGACCTCCTTGGTGAAATTTCTGTTCCACCCTAACCTATAGGAACTCTACCTTCTCTAAGTTCCCTTGGTTCTCCTACCAACCTCACTATCTTGTCAAGTTTGCATCTACCAAGCCAAATCTTGGTGCTATGACTCCTTTCTTTCTTAGCCTTTTATGCATCCAAAAGACTAATCCTCCCTCAATACATGAATGGATCTTGCAGGGGTGAGGGAATGTTTTCCAAAGCTCCAAAACAACCTCCTAGGGTTCCTGAAACTTCACTTAGACTCCATCTTACCAACGCTTGCATGAAGCCTATTCCATAGGTTTGGCCCTTGAGCCACTATTTGGTCTCTAAACAGAAGTAAATTGCTTTTCATCCTAAACCCACCAAAGGAATTAGGTTCTTGACTTAGGTAAGGTGTTTCCCCTATCTACATCTTCAAGATTTCTAGGGTTTTAGTCTTGCTCAGGCCGTGTGCTGTCCAAACACCAAATTGGTCAAGCAGCTAGGGTTCTGAACTGCTCAGAAATAGTTTTAGGACTGGTGAAAAGTTATACTCCTAAATGGATTGCTGGGCACTCCTCCTTATCACCATACATGGCCAAGACCTTCCCCTAAATTCTCCAAAAATAATTTTTCAAAAATATTTTCTCCCCTGCGAGATATCAACATTGTACTACAACCTTTCCTAGCCGGGCTCTTCACTGGCTCGCCTAGGGAAAGGCTTTTCTCATAGCTCCTGCAACCAAAAGAAACCTAACTCCTACCATATTTACAAG
This sequence comes from Sequoia sempervirens, assembly GCA_007258455.2. NCBI lineage: Eukaryota > Viridiplantae > Streptophyta > Pinopsida > Cupressales > Cupressaceae > Sequoia > Sequoia sempervirens. Next base: position 301,618,598 of record VDFB02000017.1, on the reverse strand, counting down.
TATATAGATGGAGCCTGACCACATTCCCAACAATTCTATACTTCCTGGTATGGAGGGAATGCAGCCTAGAACTCCATTTTTACACAATTCCAGTCAAAACAGAAATAAGGAAAAAAAAACACAAAATTTACAAGAATGGATGAAAGCAATGGAATAGCTATCAAATTTTCCTAAAAAAACTTCTAGAGGCCTCTCTACATGCTAAAAAAACCTATAAAATGCCTCTTTTAATTCATTTAGCTGCTGTCACGGAAACAAGAACAGAAAAACAGAAAATAAGACAAGAACACTGTTTTCTTTAATTTCTGGAGACACAATCCGTATAGAAAACTTCTAACCCACCAAAAAGGTTGTGGTATGCCTTAAATATGCCTCCACAACAATTTAGGTTCTTGGGTCAAGGCTTAGATGATCTAAAAATGCATTTTTGTAAAACCCATTGTGTTTTCAGACATTTAACAATTTTTGCCAACCTAGCAATATGATGTTGTAAAACTATTTAATACTTGTCACCTTCTTTCCCAAAGTTCAAAAACACCATAAGAACCTAAAATAATGGTCAACATGACCTTATGATAGCACAACAAAATTAAGAACTTCAAAAACAAAATAGTCCTTTGCCAGGTGCTCCTGCACCATTCTCCCCCTCTCAGCTCAAACAACTAAGGAACTTTAGGAGAAATTAGAGACATATCAATGCCTTGCTTCTTAAAATCTGCTTCTTCTACCTAGGTAGCTTCAAATTCATGCTTATCCTTCCATTTGACAAGATGTTCCATGTACACCTTGTGCCTTGTAGTCTTCTTCACTCATGACTCCAAGATCTTCTATGCTTGTAACTTGTTTGGAGTTGGTATGGACATGTTGCTAATGTCCTTGAAAACCTCCTTACTATCTTGATCCAGATCCTTGACTGTCCCTTTATACTTGATCAGATCAGCTACATTGAACACTGGAGAGATGCCCAAATCTGATGGTAACTCTACCTTGTATGCATTCTTACCATATTTGGCCAATACCTTGCATGGTCCCACTCTCTTCATCTGTAACTTGGTTGCCATTCCCTTCTACAATCTGGATTTTTTGAGGTGGACCATAACATAGTCCCCAACTAAAAATTGTACATCCTTCCTTGACAAATCAACATTCTCCTTCAACTTTTGGGTTGCTGTTATGACTGTGTTCTTGACCTGCTCATGAATCTCTTTCATGGTCTGAGTGAAGTCTTCAACATGTCCACTCCTATGCTCCATAGATCTAAGGTCTCTAAGTTCACAAATACCTCTTGGGTGCATCCCATACACAACCTCAAAAGGACCTTTTCCTGTAGTTCTATTGACACTATCATTATAAGCATATTCAGCTTGAGAAATTACCATATCCTAGGTCTGTCCATATTCCTTGGTTAGACACCTTAGAAGATTTCCCAACACTCTATTAACCACCTCTGTTTGACCATTGGTCTGAGGATGGTAAGCTGATCCAAATGACAGATTTGTTCCCAATCTGCTCCATAGAGTCTTCCAAAAATGACTCATGAACTTCACATCTCTGACAGAAACAATACTTAGAGGTAGTCCATGGATCCTAACAACTTCCTTGAAGAAAAGATGAGCTATGTAGCTGGCATCATGAGTAGTTTTGCAAGGTATGAAGTGACTCATCTTACTAAATCTGTCTACCACAACATAAATACTGTCAAAACCAGTCTTGGTCTTAGGAAGACCTACCAAAAAATCCATGCTCACACACTCCCATGGTCTGTTAGGAATGGGTAGGGGTTGATATAAACCAGCATTGCTAGCTCCTCCTTTAGCTTTCATGCAAATAACACATTGTTCCACATATTTTCTAACATCTCTTGCTAACTTAGGCCAGTAATAAAACTTATGTACCAGCTCTAAAGTTTTATTGATACCAAAATGCCCACTAAGACTACCATTATGCTTCTCTTGAATTAGATTTTTCCTCATTGACCCTCTTGGAACACATAATTGATTACCCTTAAATAACAGTCCATTTTGCAGTGTATACTCAGCATATTGGCTATGAAAATGATTTTCAAAATCAGAGCATACCTTATAAGCTTCTGAGAAGTCTTCATCTTCACCATAGAGATCTTTGAAACTCTCTAATCCAATGCTCTTTAGCTGTATTTCCTGCACTGTCAGCATTCTTCTGCTTAATGCATCTGCCACCTTATTCATTTGCCCTTTCTTGTGCTTGATAGTGAATGTGAATGCTTGGATGTATTCCATCCATTTCAAATGCCTATTACTTAGTTTTTCTTGGGTGTTGATATAACTAAGTGCCTGGTTATTAGTAAAGACCACAAACTCTTTGGGTAACAAATAATGCCTCCACTTCCTTAGGGACTGCACTAAAGCATATAATTATAGATCATAGGTAGAGTACTTTTTCTTGGCTTCATTGAGCTTTTCACTAAAGAAGGCTACAGGCCTACCTTCTTGACTAAGTACTCCTCCTACAGCTACTCCACTTGCATCACACTCAACTGTGAACAACTTGTCAAAACTAGGCAACAACAGAATAGGTTGGGTTTCCACTTCTTGTTTTAGTTTTTCAAACCCTTTATCAGCCTCTTGAGTCCACTTAAACTTTTTTTTCAAACCACCTTTAATGGTATCTAGGACTGGTGCACATATACCACTAAAATTCCTTATGAATTTTCTATAGAATTGAGCCAAACCATGAAAACTCCTTACCTCTATTGTTGTGGTTGGTGTGGGCCAGTTTAGGATGGCTTCCAGCTTGCTTGGATCCATCTTCAACGTTCCTTGGGATACTACAAACCCCAAATACAAAAGTTCCTACTTGAAGAACTCACACTTCTCTATATTGATTGCCAACTTCTCTTCTTGCAACCTTTTAAGAACCATCTCCACATGCTTGAGGTGTTCTTCTGCTGTCTTACTGAAAATCAGTATGTCATCAAGGTATACTACCACAAAAATCCCTGTGAAATCCTTAAGCACTTCATTCATTAATCTCATGAATGTGCTAGGGTCATTTGAGAGGCCAAATGGCATCACTTTCCACTCATATAAGCCATCATTTGTCTTAAAAGCTGTCTTCCACTCATCTCCATCCTTAATCCTGATTTGATGGTAGCCACTCTTGAGGTCCAACTTGGTGAAATACTGTGCTCCTCCAAGGAAATCCATTAAATCTTCTATTCTAGGAATAGGGAACCTATACATAATTGTGATTCTATTTATTGCTCTAGAATCAGTACAAATTCTCCACTTACCTCCTTTCTTTGTTGCTAATACCACTGGTACTGCACAAGGGCCGATGCTCTTTTGAATCAATCCTTGATCCAACAATTCTTGGACTTGCCTAGACACCTCTTGGTTCTGCTCGGGTGTAAGCTTGTATGCTGCTTTGTTAGGTAATGAAGCTCCAGGTATGAAGTCAATTTGATGACTTATAGCTCTCCTTGGAGGTAAAGTTGCAGGTGTACCATCACTAACTATACTCTTGTACTTATCAAGCAACTTTTGGACTGCTTCTGGTAAGACTGTCTTTTCAGCCTTTTCTTCCTCTTTGGACCACATCATGATCACATATCCTTCATTCCCTTGGTGTAGGTCCTTAAGGAACTCCTTACCACTGCTCAACATGATGTTAGGCACCTTTGACTGTCCTTCATCTTCCTCTGTCAATGACTGCAGTTTGAAGGTTCTTCCATCCTTCTTGAATGAGATGGTGTTCTCTTTCCCATCATAAATGGCACTTCTGTCATATTTCCATGTTCTGCCCAGTAGTAGATGGCATGCATCCATTGGTAATACATCACAAACCAGCTTATCTTTATAGCCTCCAATTAAAAATTCCACTGTTACTTGCTCATTAACTAAAACACTCTGCCCTTTGTTCAACCATGTGACCTTGTAGGGGTTATTGTGAGGTACCTTCTCCAAATTTAGCTTAGTTACTGCCTCCTCTGAGATTATATTATCTATTGAACCAGAATCCACAATGACTTTGCATACTTTCCCAAGTATCTTTCACCTTACTCTAAAAAGAGCTCTCCTTTGCTTAGGTTCCTCTTTGATCGGTTGTCTAATCAAAACCCTGTTAAACATCAAATTTTCTCCTACCTCAGATTCAATATTACTAATCTCAGATGTCTTAGGACTCATAGTGTCCTCTTGTGCATAGGCCACTCTCTTTTCATTGCTTGATGATGATGCTTTCTCCGGGCACCTATAAGCAGGGTGACCTAGTTGACTACAGTGATAACACTTCATGTTTGCAAAGTAAGAATTACTCCTACCTACTCCTCTTCCTCTGTTTGAACCTCCTTGAGGTCCTCTTCCTCTGTTAAATCCTCCTCTTGAGGATGTTTCACCTCCATGCTCAGTGATTTTTGATTCTCCTTGATTTCTTTGGTCACTACCTCTTCCTTGGTAGCCACCACGCTGTCCTCTTTGATCTCTGCCTTTGCCTCTACCCTTAGAAGACTGATCATGCTTCCTCTTGTTCCTTTCTTCAATCTTGATAGCCAACTGATAGCATTGGTGTACTGTGTACTATTTTAGGACTCAAAAGAGCCATCTCTTCTTGGATGTTCCATTTTAAGCCATTAAGATACCTAGCCACTTTTAGGCTCTCATCCTCTGTTACATTAGATCTCAAGCAAAGCTTTTGGAACTCTTCAGTATAAGTGTTTACATCTTGGTCTTTCTGCCTTAGACTTTGCCTCTTCTTGTGCAACTGAATCTCATAGTCATCTGGCATGTAGGCTTCCTTTACCTTAGAAACCATTCCTTTCCAAGTTGATATGGGCTGTTTGCCTTCATTCTCTCTTTCAGTCTGAATAAAATTCCACCATGTCAAGGCTGATCCTCTCAATCTTGACTTAGCAACCTTCACCTTCTGAGCTTCAGTAACTCCATCACACTCAAAATGATTCTCCATGCCTTCCATCCAATCCATGACCAAATCAGGTTCCATTTTCCCACTAAATAATGGTACTCCCTCAAGTCCTTTTCCACTCAAGGCTTTCAATGCCTTCAAGAAAGGATCCTCCTCCAAAATAGGGTTAGGTTCAGGCACCTTGTCTTCCTCTGGAACCTCTTCTTCCTTTGGTACCTTGCCTTCCAACGTCGCATTGTTCAATGCTTTCTCAAGTTGCTCTATTCTTTCTTTTAAAGACTTGTTGTCCTCTTCTTGTTCTTCAACCCTCTTGGCTAATTGTGCATTTGTCACCATGATGGGAGATTCACTGGACTCCACCTCTGACATAGATTCCTCTTTCCCAAATCTTTAGCTTGCTCTGATACCAATCTGATAGGGAGGCTGCAGGAATCAAACACTCTATTTTGAGATGTTGCAGGAAGCAATCACAGATTTCTGTGCTAGGCCTTGTCATAGACCTCCTTGGTGAAATTGCTGTTCCACCCTAACCTATAGGAACTCTACCTTGTCTAAGTTCCCCTGGTTCACCTGGCAACCTCACTATCTTGTCAAGTTTGCAACTACCAAGACAAATCTTGGTGCTATGACTTCTTTCTTTCTTAGCCTTTTATGCATCCAAAAGAATAATCCTCCCTCAATACATGAATGGATCTTGCAGGGGTGAGGGAATGTTTTCCAAAGCTCCGAAACAACCTCCTAGGGTTCCTGAAACTTCACTTAGACTCCATCTTACCAACGCTTGCATGAAGCCTATTCCATAGGTTTGGCCCTTGAGCCACTATTTGGCCTTTGAACAAAAGTAAATTTATTTTCATCCTAAACCCACCAAAGGAATTAGGTTCTTGAATTAGGTAAGGTTTTTCCCCTGTCTACATCTTCAAGATTTCTAGGGTTTTAGTCTTGCTTAGGCCGTGTGCTGTCCAAACACCAAATTGGTCAAGCAGCTAGGGTTCTAAACTACTCAGAAACAGTTTTAGGACTGGTGAAAAGTTATCCTCCTAAACGGATTGTTGGACACTCCTCCTTATCACCATACGTGGCCAAGACCTTCCCCTAAATTCTCCAAAAATATTTTTTCAAAAATCTTTTCTCCCCTGCCAGATATCAACGCTGTACTGCAGCCTTTCCTAGTCGGGCTCTTCACTGGCTCGCCTAGGGCAAGGCTTTTCTCATAGCTCCTGCAACCAAAAGAAACCTAACTCCTACCATATTTACAAGTATAGAGATGGAGCCTGAACACATTCCCAACAATTCCATACTTCCTGGTACGGAGGGAATGCAACCTAGAACTCCATTTTTACACAATTCTAGTCAAAACAAAAATAAGGAAAAAAAAACACAGAATTTACAAGAATGGATGAAATAAATAGAATAGCTATCAAATGTGCCTAAAAAAACTTCCAGAGGCCTCTCTACATGCTAAAAAAACCTATAAAATTCCTCTTTTAATTCATTTAGCTACTGTCACGCAAACAAGAATAGAAAAATAGAAAATAAGACAAGAACATTGTTTTCTTTAATTTCTGGAGACACAATCCGTACAAAAAAATTTTAACCCACAAAAAAGTTCATGGTATGCCTTAAATATGCCTCCACAACAATTTAGGTTCTTGGGTCGAGGCTTAGATGACCTAAAAATGCATTTTTGTAAAACCCGTTGTGTTTTCAGACATTTAACAATTTTTGCCAACCTAGCAATATGATGTTGTAAAACTATTTAATACTTGTCACCTTCTTTCCCAAAGTTAAAAAACACCCTAAGCACCTAAAAAAATGGTAAACATGACCTTATGATAGCACAACAAAATTAAGAACTTCAAAAGAAAAATAGTCCTTTGCCAGGTGCTCCTGCACCAGAATCTCTATAGTGAGCTGGTTCTCCAAATGATCGATCCTATTCTAAATATTTCTAAGGAAAGGGATAGGAAGATAACTTGAAAGTAAAACATATGACTTAAAATGATCCACAAAACTTAACAATGACTTTGATAATTTCCCTCACAAAACAGTCTGATATTTCTCTCACAAAGCAATCTTCAGAAAAACAGTAATGAATTCACAATCCCTCATGAACAATAGGGAAAAATTGATTTGCATGAAGGTTCAAAAGTGAACACAACATGCAACTTGCAACAATGAACTTTCTGCATCGATGATTTTCAATACTTAGGACATAAAGAGGATCTGTAAACAGAATCACAACATCAATATCATACTAAAACTGCAAGTTGAAACAGAAATTGGAGATAGGAATACTATTTTTAATTAGATCAAGGAGTGAAACTTTCAAACTAAGTACAAAAGTTTACAAACTCCAAAGTGTTTAGAGAAAGAAAATGAAAAATTTGAATTGAGAAGAAGAGAACGACTAAGCCTCTTCAGAATATATCACCCAAGAAACCCTAATCCGAGCTCACAAAGAAGCTCAAGGAAAAAAGCTTCAAACTATCTCAAAAACTACATAAAAGCAGAAAAAAGCATACTGCTTTTATGATCAAACTGTCAAGCCTCTAAAAATAGGTTGAATCTACTTTAAAATCCAGAAAAACACCTTATCTCTCCAATATAAAGCTCAAACTCGACCAAGAGGAGAAGTCAACAATAATCTACTAAAAATAGCAAGAAATCACAAAACAATTTATAAGAGATTGCTTTATGATTCTGCTTTACAGGATTGCAAATTTTATAATTTATCTATTTTTGCAATTAAAAGATTGCAAAATCTTTTTTCAAAAGAATTACATGCTTAATTCATCAATACAATGCTTGATTTTTTCCTTAAAAAGTCATAAAAATATCAATACATATCACTTCCTCTTATAAAAATCTCTAATTGATTCCTCTAAAAGCATTTAAAACAAAAACCCTAAGTAGATAATTGATTTTTCCTAAAGATACAATAGCCTAAGTGATAGAAAAAATATCCACCCCTAGGTCATAAGATATTCAACATTGTACTCACATTTTTTTCTCTCAAAAACAATAACAGTAAGGTACTCAAGTCTCCAAATTTCTCTAAGGCACAAAGGTGTCAATAAGAATAAAATCCTTCAAGACTTAATATATTGACCTAGGCATATAAATTTTGGCCTCCAAACATTAGCTTCAGATTTTAATATCATAGTGCAAGGTAACCCTAATTCGAGTTTCCACATGCTAATGTTAAAGGCCAATATTCGAAGGCAATCATAAAGTTGGCTCGAATTAGGGCATGAGAAAAAGATGGTCAAACCCTAAAATGACTTCATTTTTCAATGATCACTAGAAAAATTAAGCTATGCCTGAAGGAATAGCGCCGCCACCATGATTGAGCTCAGACTACAATTAACATGCTCAAGAATCTTCGCTTTTTCCTTCTGACAGTCGAGTTCCTAGCTAGGGAAGCTTGATTTGCACACCATTGTAGTTTTTCACTTTATTCAAAGAGCAAGAAACATTACTAAGGTCATGGTTTGCTTATGCTTTGTTTCTGATTTTCCTTAATATTTCTTGTGACTTTTCCTTTCTTGGCCGACCTTATGAGCTTGAACTCGAGCTTTAACTGGAAGCTCTCATGAAAGGACTTGTTGAGGGTTATTGTTTTACTTACTTGTGCTCAAGGTAAACTATTATCACAACTTCTATGGATTTTCTTGTTTGAATTCATTCTGGCCTTGTGGCTGAGGCTAACACAGCCTCTAATGCCTTTGTATATATCTTTTTTGCTCACTTAAAAGAGCTCGAGCCTTTAGCTTGGACTCTTGGTGTCTTTCTCCAGTCACCATGATGAAAGCATTTTAAAAGTTGGAGCCTTCTGTGAACGTTCTAGCCACAGCCATCTTATCTCCCACAAGCAACAATGGTAAGTCTTTATTCTTGTTGTTGTTGACATCCCTATGCAAAATAGAAAGCTTATGAAAGCTCATATTTTATTTGTAATTTTTTGGCCATTACACAGGCCGCACCAGATATATCTCAAGAAATGCATTTTTTAGAGCTTTTGGGCTCGACCCAAAATAGGAATCTCGCCCTTTTGTATATTTGAGGACAAATCCCTTCATGGGTATCATGAGATTTTAATGAAAACTACTTTCTCTATTTCTAAAGCTCGACCCACCAAAGGAAAATTTCATTTTATATTCTTGATGTTTCATGTAAACTTCTCATATGGGTTGTCTGTGAAAGTTGCAATTTTTTGTGTTTAAAACCAAACCCCAAATGTGGGTATATGAGAAATAAAATCTGCATATTCATTTTGTACGATATTTACAAGCTCAACCCATGATGGCTGCATCTGTATTCTATTGCTTATCTTGTAAATATGACAAAACTTTTACCTTGTTGTTCAGATAAAATACCCATCTAGGTAATCTGGAAATGGTAACAATTTTTACACTTACTTCAAACCCCAATGTGGGTATTTGTCATCTGTGAAGAAAATGCACTTCCTTCTGTATGTCAGCTTCTATTCATGATATTCTTCTTCTTTGCACTTGCAGTTGCAAAACTTTATACATGGCATTCGTATTACTCACTTTTCAGCATATGGGTATTTAGAAATTTAGAACAAGCTGTGCCATTCCATTACATAGGCATACCATAATATGACAAAAACTGAAAGTTTATTAACAACTTTCTTACATCTGCACTTTGATTACACCTTATTGAGTCATTTCCATATTCCTATACTTGTCTCCTTGTGAAGAAAAGTATCTCTAAATGTATTACTATTCCCATGCGGTTTTCCTTGCACACAAAATTGTTTGGATTATTTGACTCTACCAAGCAACAAACTCTTGCTTCCTGTCCTTGGACTTATCCAGAAATATTATATTGAAACATTGTGATTCTATGGACTGCATTTATTTGATTATCTCAATGCATGATCAACACTTCAGAGACACCTTATGTTAAAAAACTATTATCATTTCTTGTCATTCTGGAACAATCATTTCACATTGTAACTCTTAATGCTATATTTTTATCTTCAGTCAAACTGGAACTGACTGTTCATTTATTATTTGAATGCATTGTTTTTCATTTCACACTCTTAGGCTTCAACCTGGCACTCTTCATGCATTTTTATGCTCCACTTAACAAACTATTTCGTAAATTTTCTCTCTTCCGAGATGAAAATTGAAGCAAAACTCTTCATTAAGGCATCATGTATGCATGTTCACTATCCTTGGTTGTGAAAAAGAACACTGATGAACTGAACTTTGCATGACATATGATCATGATGAGCAAAAAGCAATGTTTGTAAAAGAACATGAACCATACAACAATGTTTGGAATAAATGTACTCAGTTGAATTAATTGAGAGAGTTAAACTCATTGTTCACCTGTAGCTTTCAGAAAGTATCCACCTGATTGTTATGAGTGCACAGTTGGTTTAATGCTTGATAGATGATTCTATTTAACTCTTTCAGTTGTATATCATTTCTTTTTCTAATGAATATGATGATGTAATTACTATCTCTTTATCAGCCCACTTGTAATGAGTTGGGCAGCATGCCGAGCTCTACCCTTGTGGGAGCCTATTTTTCTCCACATGCTTGGTCTTCAAATAACAATCAACATCATGATTTTCCCTATACCTACACAAGGAAACAAACAATGTTAGAATAAAAACAAGATATAATGATCATATTGATGTTTCTCCTTCAACTCATTTCTTCTGTACTTTTCTTGATTGTTTCAATGTATGATTGATAGTAGGCTGCACTATCGTTGGTGGTTCATATAGGTATCTTCATAATCAGAGCCTCTGACATCCTCCTCTTTTCTCTTACAGTTTAACAGAGCTCGAGAAGACAAAGGTGCACCACTTTAGTGTCGACCATCGACCAATCAAATAATTATGATTATGTCATTACTTATGTGATTTCTTCTTTTGCATCTTCCATAGTGTAGCGTGCTATTAGTTATACAGTGTGACAATCACATCCATGACTTGTGTGGATATTTGATTTCATTTTATGCTTTTCATTTCGAAAAGAAAATGCATTTCCATGCAGTGTTGTAATATCATTTGGATTATTGCAATCAAATGAAGCTATGTAAATATGAATCATCTCATGAAATAAATGAAAGCATTTGAAATGCTCTATTTTTTATATGCTCAATTTTGTACTTCATTTAATTCTGGAACATTTGAACAACACTTCTGAAACTTGGTTTTCCTCTTTTAAATGCATAATTGTCACTTGATGAATAATGATAAAAATGATATCAACACTCAAACATAATTTGTAATTTCACCTTAACATATAACAAATGTTCAGCCAGCTCCACCAATTGAGCTGTGGTGAAAAATTGGTAACACTACCATCACTCTCCCTAGAATCATCACCTTTGCAAGCACCCTTGTCCTCTCCTTTGTCTCCATCAAATAGCAGTATTGGCTCCTCTGGATGAGTAAACCTAGGAAAGGGATGTGTTGGGAAGAACTCTAAATAATCCTCGGTCATCCTGGCGTATGTAATATACAAAACATAATCCCTTAAACTAGGGGTCAAGGTATAATACTCTGTATAGGCTGTCTCATATGATACACATGGTCCCCACTCTAAAAAATCTTGTCGTTGATGTGCATAATGGGCAACTCCTAGGGGCATCCCCTAAACTTGTCCAAACTGTCGACATACTCGTAAATACAAGTAGCGCTTAAGAACAACAGGTGTTTGCCTAATTAGATAGCGGGATATTAACATATATGGCATCTCCAGCTAATCCTCTAGCCACTACTCACATTCTAAGTACGACCGCCATGTGATAGTCTCCAAATCATCCAAAACATGCCTCCAATAAGCAATCTTGCCCAGCTTATGCTGGACATGTGGACCACTATAACTAAAAACATAGGATCTCCCGTGAGGTTGATGTCTCTCTCCCATGGGTCGAGTGATAGCTATATGATCCCATACCCAAGTCTGTAGTAATGTGACACCACATGACAAACTCGTTGCCCTGTAATAGACAACCTCATGCAAATATCGATATAAGTGGGCTAACATATAGGAACCCCAAGCATACCTTGTGCCATCAAGTGTCATCCTCAATAGCACACGACCCCAACCTGCTAAAAATCCCTTTGACCTACAATCAGGACAAAGGAATCCACCAATGAATCTGGAAAGCACACATGGAAAAGGAGCATATCTGCTGATCATCTATGTCCAAGGGATCCATCGGCCCATAACATACTCATCTCGACATAATCTCTGCAATGCAGCTATCCCACCCTGCTCTCTCTTATCATACACTACTATCTCTCCCATCACTGGGATCTGTAGAATACGATAGACATCATTAGGAGTCACGGTCATCTCCCCAGTCGGTAAATGAAATATGTTATGATCACTGTGCCATCTCTTTGCCAAAGCTATCAATAAACCTCTATTGATTCTATATTGTGGAATGTCTAACAAGGAAGTCAACCCACAATGGGAGATAATATCTAAGTCGGCTAATGACAACCAGCAGACCATGTTCCAAGTCTTCGGGAATCACTCCTAAGACTGGAGTACATCTCCATCTCCCTAATCATGAATACAAATCAGTCAATTAATGTCATGTTCACTCAAAATAATCAGTCAATCAAACTAATGTGCAGTCATTCAAATCCACTCAATCGGAACAACCAACATCTTGATCAATCCTACCCATTGTTCCTCACCTATCATGAGGATGATCTACTATCAATCCTATCATCATTCCTCGCCTATCATGAGGACGATATGCTATCAATCTTACCCATCGTTCCTCGCCTATCATGAGGACAATCTACTATCAATCAACCCATCATTCCTTGCCTATCATGAGGATGATACGCTATCAATCCTATTATTGTTCCTCACCTATCATGAGGACAATACGACACTGGTTCTATCATTTGATTCTTGCCTATCATGAGATCAAATCATCATGCAAAACATCAATCAAACATTGCACATACCACAATCTGACTGAAATCAATCCAAAACATGACAAACCGATGACTCCTAGGCTTCAAGAACATCTTGCGAACATCACCTTGAAGGCTTTCCACAATCACACCCCGCGAAATGGGTCAAACGACAAGCTAAACCACTTCAAATCACCAAAAATGAAAACTTTCCAAGGCAACAAGAGGCGCCATTTGGGACCCCAAAGGTACCAAAATAGAGTATGCAACTCAAAACAAGGATTACAAGAGGCGCCACTTAGGACCCCAAAGGAGCCAAAACAGTGTTGGAGCACAAAACATGCATTTTCAAGGCTTACAAGAGGCGCCAAAACTCTAAAAAGGCTCAAAAACATCAATTTTAACCTTGCAAGATGTGCCATTTGGGACCCCAAAGGTGCCAAAACTCTTAAAACACATGAAAACTTGAATTTCAAGCTTAAAAGAGGCGCCATTCGGGACCCCAAAGGTGCAAAAACTCTTAAACATGCTCAAAAACACTCAAAAATGACAAAAACATCCCCTGAAAGTGCATAAATAGCATCCCATAAGCTACAACATCTATCTATGATGTTCAAAATGCTTCTAAAAGGAAATAAAATGACTAATAAAGAGGTTTCTTGTAAATCTTACCGTAGGTCCAGAGGCAGCAGGTTGATCAGGTTGGCGAAGACACTTGAAATGATGCTTCTAGTATGGGATCACCATCTTCATCTAAGCTCTCCAATCTTCAACTTCTCCAAACTCAAAATGTGCAAATGAATCCCATTTTACCCATTTTCACCTTTTTGGGGTAAAATGGAGGGAATTATGGTGGGATTTATTTCCCATTTTTACCATAAAGGAGGGGTAATTAATCAACACTATTCAAAGAAAGAGCTTGCAATGAACTTTTGAGAGATAAATTGTCTCTAACATCATACCTTCACTGAATTGACATTGGATCATTATTGCATCATTACAACACTTATCACATCATTCAAGACTTCATTTTCTCATCCTTGTATTCACTGATTTATCTCTTGAGGGGACATAATATCCATCAATACCTGAAATTCAAAATATAGGGCATTGAAATCTCTCATCATCTGAACATCAACATCAAAATCTTCTTTGAAGTAACGTGTAAACACATCACTTCAAAGAGGGGAAAAATGTATACACCTGAAAATGGTCATCACATTCAATTAATTAAATACAACCTATTTGATTAATGCTTCAACTACATATAAATAAGGTCTTACTTTATTTATATTGTTCACTTTCCTTTTAATTCTCCTAATTCACATTCTTCTAAATTAAATAAACAAAAAACCCTAAACGTGTTTATTTAATTAATCTTCCTTAATCTTGATTAAGAATTAGAGTACATTTCTACAAGTTTTTTATGTGCCACCTCATAAAGGTCACATGAAAATAACTAAGCCTAATTATTAATTAGAATTATCCTCACACACTTCCACCAATAAGAAAAAGCACATGGCTTTATTCCCTCTCACACTTCCACCAATAAGAAAAAGCACATGGCTTTATTCCCCCACACTTCCAACAAATTTGGAGCACATGGGTCTTTGTTTCACACACTTGGAATCTCATACATTTGGCATGATTCCAATTGGTCAAGGGGATTCTCTTCACACACATAGCATGTTGTCCTTGGTCAAGGGGACATTTCTTCTAAATTAAATAAACAAAAAACCCTAAACGTGTTTATTTAATTAATCTTCCCTAATCCTGATTAAGAATTAGAGCACATTTCTACAACTTTTTTATGTGCCACCTCATAAAGGTCACATGAAAATAAATAAGCCTAATTATTAATTAGAATTATCCTCACACACTTCCACCAATAAGAAAAAGCACATGGCTTTATTCCCCCACACTTCCAACAAATTTGGAGCACATGGGTCTTTGTTTCACACACTTGGAATCTCATACATTTGGCATGCTTCCAATTGGTCAAGGGGATTCTCTTCACACACATGGCATGTTTTCCTTGGTCAAGGGGACAACATCCTAATTCCTTTCATCTCCACTGTCTATCTTGTCTCCTTTCAATCTGAATCGTTGATAGGTGCCACCTCACAAAATGCTTGCAAAACTCTATAAATACACCCCTCATCCTTTGCATTATGATCCACCTTTTGAGTAATGTTATAATGCTATTTTGAAATACAAATTGGAATAGTGTTATAATGCCATTTTCCATCCACACTTTGAGTATTGTTACCATGCAGGTTTTTCGTAGGAGCTTGGAGCTTTCATGGAGTCTTATACTTAGCTTGCATATCATATGTTACTTTGCATTCTCATCTTAGATTAATTAGTTTCTTCATAGTTACATTTTAGGTTAGTTTGTTTTATGTTTGCATTTGAGCATATGCATAATCATAGATAGCTCATTATAGTTGCATATCATCTCACTCATCTCCACTTGTTCATCCATCACCAACATCATCCTTCATTTATCGTGGCATTCATCATCAATTCCATCATCTTGTTTCATTTAAGAGCATACCATTAATCCTTCCACCACACATTTGCACATAGAAATCATCTTAGCTTGCATATTAAGCATAAAATCTCATTTTCTAGGTAGTCATTTTAACAACCTTTTTGCTCATAGAAATCTGAGGGCCAAATGGTTTAATAAATCCCTAGAATTAGAGAAAAATGATACGTATTTGAAAAGTTTGATTGTATTACGAAATAGATTAGTTTTAGTTGCTTCAAAATTTGAATGTAAACCATTTCATTAGGGTTTGTGTTGACATTAAAATAACTAACTCTACACATTTCGACACACGCACAGTAGGGTATCCTTTAATGATTACCAACTGAGCATAGTGTTGTGTCCTACACAACTAGAACCTTGCTATTTCACAATCTCAATCTAGTACAAGGATCACAATGAACTAACAGTGTAAACATTGCCCAATCTAAGAGGATGTAGGTACATTACACTATGATCAAAGAGTTTTAGTTCAGTAAACGACTGAGAGAGTCATCTATCATATACACTACTTAGGGTTGATTTGACTTAAGGTTATCTTACATTACATGTAGGTTATGTCCTTCATTGGGTAATCAGTCACCCCATAATTCCTACAACATTCTAATTGCTAGAAATGAAACAACATAACAAGTAATCACCTATTACCCCTATACTGGAAATCTTTATCCTAGGAGTAACCCGGGCTTACCTTGGTTAACCTAATAACTTAAGTCGATAGAATTTACTTGAATCCTCTCCTCAGTTCGGTTCTAGTATATAGTTACTATTGCAGCAATACTCTCCTATACAATTAATGCATATTACAAATAGAATGCAACATTTCATTTCCTATGTATCAGCAACAAACATAAAACATCCCATGCTCAACATAGCTAGTATAATTAAATACTTATGTTATAGTTTATATAATGTTGTTGAATTCCTCAATCAAGTTCTTTCTCCTATCGTGGAGTACTTAAAAACACCTTATAAAAGCTGCTCTAATGTTTCAATTCTCTTTTCTGAAAGCAATCAGGCTTTTAGCAAATAATATACATGCCAATAGTGTTCTCTTCTTATGGAGATGATATAGACTATGCAACTTCATACTAATATGAATTTTAAATCTCCCCTTATCTCTTTTCATAAATTGTCCCCTTTATGTTAAACAAATAAACCAATCCCTTAATTTCTTTTCCACTATTTCCCTTTAATGCAAGATAAGTTAAGCTAATCCCTTAAGCTCCTAAAACATTTGATCCCCTTTTTACAACCCCTTTATCCTTAAATCCTTCATTTCATTTACCATTAAAATACGTTGAATTACCTTATGCATTCACCCTTAATTGTAATGATTTCCCTTATACATTTTCCTTTAAATGCAATGAATTCCCTCATTCAATTGCCCTTAAATGCTATGAATTCCTTCATACATTTTTCCTTAAATGCAAAGAAAGTTTATCAAGACATTTCTAATTATCCATGAGCTAATGGAAATCATCAAACACAAGAATATGAGAATGCAACATTTCAAACAAGAATTGTATTAAATTAGATATCATGCTTGATATTTTAAGCTCCTTCTCCCAACTTTTCTCTTTCTAACACTCCAACAATTTCCAGAATCCCAAATGGAGGTAGCTTCTTTGCAAGTTTCTCTTTCAATGGTGACAATTTCTTAAGTCACTCTTCACAAATGGAATTTCTCTAATAGCATTCAATTCAAATATAGATTCACTCCTCTCAAAGCTTAAAGGAATTTAACACAGTATACTTACATTTGTTGATAAAAGCTTCTATAATTCTCACATAGAAAAATGGAAAATATAGCAATAGAGAAAAACATAGCATTTTAGATAATGGACAAGGAAGCTCTTAAAAATGTATGAATCAAATTGCTCAAAGGATATGAAACAATGAATGGTTGGGCGTGTATTTATAGACCTATAATTGCAATAAATTCCTTCATTGTGGGCATGTAAACTGACAACAAGATGCCCAGACTCAGTCAAATGCTACATGGCAGACTTATAAACCCTATGTCATCTCAAAAAGGAGTAATTCAACCCTGTTGGAGCCAGCATAACTAGATTTATTCAACTCAAAGCTCAAAAATTGCCACTTACAGGAAAAACGTCACTCTTGGCACATGAAAAAGAATGACTCATGCTTGTTGTGATTTTGTCAAGTTTTTGCTTGCTACAACACACATTATCTTGCTGGCGTTTCCTCTTCTCTAGTGCTGAAACTTTCCTCCATTTTTTTTGTTGCATTGAAGCTTTCTTTCATTCATGGGAAAAACTCTCAGCCATATTTTTGGTTTATTTTCAAATGTTACCTCCAAAATATTTGATTCATATTATTTCCTTATGTTCAAAAAGCTTGATACTTTATGAAGGCTTATATTTTCCTTAAGGCTAGCGACCATTCTCTTCAATAGTTCGCTATATTAACATTGCTAATATTAAAAGATTTGAATGTTTTAATTTTATCACCTTTGAGTTTTATAAATATTTATACTTTAAATATTTATAAATATTTTTCACTTTAAATATTTAATAATATATGTATTTTTATTAAGTATTAATATATTTATATATATAAATATATATATATATATATATTCGGCATTACCATCGTAATGTATATATATATGCATATATTCCCTTAATATATATACATATATTTTATACCTTATAAAATATATAAATATATATATATATATTTACACATGTATTTGGGGTTGGGGCCCTAGCTCGGTTGGCTAAATCTTTCCTGTTGTAGGAGGTTGGTCATGAGGTCTAGTCTCCTCCACCCCCATGGTATTGGAGGGCGTGTCGCGCCAGTGCCGCCGGTCACGTTAAAAAGTTTACCAGGCACACTGCAGTTTATATGGGGTCGTGTTACCCGATTCCTGCAGTCTAAAAAAATAAATATTTACACATGTATTTATATATCTATGTATATATCATAAAATATAATTACTCCATTGATATGTACATATATACATACATATATATGTAAATTTCCTACACAATAATATTAACATATTATTTTTTTACCACAGATATTAGGTGGTGTGTGTACGTATATACATGTGTTTAACCATATATACTCTTATGTATGCGTATATACATGTTGACGCATACGTATGAGTAGATCCATCTACTTAACGTATGTACATGTATTGATATGTTTATACATATAGATATGCGTACCCAATGTATACATGTGTATACATACCCACTCAACCTTAAACATATATCTTTCACATCATTCATACAAGGGTCACAGTATAGTAAGTCTGACAATAAACAATCATCACTCACAAAGCACAAAGAAGTAAACCAGACTCCTAAAGCCTATGGATGACTTATCAAGACTAACTTATCTGACTTGGTTCCTCTCAACCTATAATGACGTGTGTGTATGCTCAAATGGTTCACGTTGTTGCTTACCTAACCAAGCTCCTCTCCTGAGTGATATTTCTCCTCTGCTTGGAGGAATGGTCCTCATACCTTCATTCATCGTCATAAACTCATGACAATCAAATGCTCACAACAATAGCAGTATATATGATTCATTAACCTCCTTATGCAATATTTTACCATGAATAACATCAACTAAGATAACATTAACTGAAAAAACATCAAGTGAGATAACATTCATATTGAAAACAAGGTACAAGCATCATTAATTCATCTCCAGAATTCACACTGTATTCACATTTACCCTATCTATTAACGGTAAATAGTATCTTCACAAATTGGGATGTAACAGATAACATTGCTTGTAAAAGTCGGTAGGGTTACATTGCAAACCCCTATCCATGTCATACTGTAAGATCTCATATAATCTCCTCTTGGGTAGACCATGTATTCATGAAATGAATGTGGTTCCTTTAATGCTACAATGGAAACATGACCTCCAATACAAATTCAACACATCCATCACAAAAACAAAACAATAAAAGCCAAAATTTAAAGAATCTAAAAAAAAAAAAATTCTTCAAAATTATTTTCTAAAAATAAAAATTTATATAATAATATAATACATATTATATATAATAATAATTCAAAAAAATTCAAAAAAAATACCTCTTTAAAATTCTTTTCTATAAATCAAAATTTAGATAATAATATAATACATATATTATATATAATAATAATTAAGAAATCTTAAAAAAGAATATCTCTTCAAAAATATTTTCTAAAAAATAAAAAAATTAAAATAATAAATGTAAAATATAAAAAACAAAGATATATAATGTAGATAATGTAATATATTATGTATTAAAATATATAGTAATATTATTAATATTATATATTATATAATGTAGATATTAAGAAAAAATCTGAAAAGTAAGAAATCTTAAAAATATAATATTTCTTCAATATTCTTTTCAAAAAGTCAAAATTTAGATAATTTATAATATACTATATATTAGATATTAAAATATATAGTGTAGATAATATAATATATTAAATATTAAAATATATGGTAATATTATTAGTACGTTCAATTCATTTTGTTAATTAGTTATTAATAGTTTGCTTTTGAACCAATTAAAAACTAGAAATTTATGTTCTTCAAATAGAATTTAATTTTTGTAAAGTGAACATGTCAAATATTTAACTTTAAAAATTGTAAAAATTATCTCTTCAACATGATTGGCTAAGAAGTTTAGGGTGTTATGGAAAAATTTGTAGGGAAAGCAAGGTAAACTATTTTTTAAACATTTTTTTAAGAATTATTTCTCATTTTTTTTGCTTTATATAGTCATTTCATTAAATCTTTCTAAAATAAATAAAAGTTACTTGTTTTTACATTTTTTTAAGGATGATTTTTTAATGTATGTAATCATTAATTTTTTATTTAAAAAAATCTCACAAAAATCAATTAGTTATTTTATAGAGATTTGCATTCACACTATTAACATAATAACATAAAATTTAAATTAAAGCACATCCCTAAATTAGGATATAAAGATAATCTTCCTAGGATTTGATTTTACACAATTAAAACAAAAATTTAAATTAAATCTTAAACTATTTAACATTGCCATTTTTTTTATTTTCCAAATTTTATTAACTTCAAAACTTACATAAATACAAATAAAAATTAAATTAAAATAACTAAAATTATTATAATTATTAATTAAATTCTAATTCTAATCCTATTATTATTAATTATTATAATCCCAAAAGCATTATAATTAGGATTAGGATTATAATTAATAAAAAGGTAAAAATTATGGTTACAACTATTCAAAAATTAAAAAACAAATTGATTGGAACCCCCCTTTACAAAATTCACTTTGGGCAGTGTTCTCTAGTTGGTCGATATTATACAAATCTTCATTGTTTGCTTGTATTTGGAGGGTAGTATCAAAAATTGCCATTTGGTGTATTTGGTGGGAGAGGAACAAACGAATATTTAGAAAAAAAACAATAGGGGTGGATCAGATTTTGGTAACTATGGAGAAATTAGTTTTGGAGGTTGTAAATGTATATGTTCTAAAAGCCAAGACTAATGAGGGTGCAGCCCGAGAGTTAGAAAATAACCCACAAACAAGAGAATAATTTTATTATTCAGAAAATGGGGCTTCTTACATGTAGAGGATCTCAAATCCCCAAGTTCTACAACACATGCAAGTTACAGAAAGCTACAGAATCACCCTTTCACAATATGCAAGCTTGTCCCCAAAAAGTTACCCAAAAATTAGAAACTCACCCATAAATAGAGCTCCTCTTTAGTTTGGAGCCAAAACAACATTCAAATTTGAGTTTAGGCGGTTTGGTGCCGAAAAATTACAACTTGAAGTTCAAATTTCAAAAGAACATTTGCATTTGTATCTTCTAGAAAGTACGCCAACTTCCTAGGCCCATAACTTTTGATCCAGGACTTCGATTCACAAACCGTTTGAATCGTTGGAAAGGTCTCAAAGTCAATAATGCACTCAAAATTTGCTACACCAATTTTGGCAAGTTTCGGGGCCGTTCCGGGAACTCTAAGTGCCTCAAATCTAACTCGGAAGATTTTCAGGTGCAAATCTAGGAAACTAAAACTGTAATATCTTTCAACCCAAGAATAAAAAATAAAAACTGTAAATTGGGAATTTCATTATGACGAAAAGGGTATCCAAAAATGTAAAAACATCTAAAAACTGAGAAACTTGAAATTTAACTATTTTTGGGTGATGCAAGATTGCCCTTACACCACTGGATGCTCCTACATCAAAGACAATATATTCCATATTCATAGATTGGGATGCAAATTTTCTAAAAATCTAGAAACACTTGTCGATACCATTTAAAGGAAGTCATTATCAACCACAAAAAAAAGAATATTGATAGAAATGCCATCTCATGGATTCCTCCTCCATAAGGTTTTGGAAAGTTAAATTTTGACAAAGCTTCCAAAGGGAATCTAGGCATATCAGGTTCAAGAATAATGATCAGGAACTGGAAGGGAGAATTGATAGGAGCTAAGGAAATTAGATTACCTCAAGGCATAAATAATCTAGTAGAGGCACCTGTGGGTCTATTCTTTAGGCTCAAGTTGGTAGTTGATCAAAAAATTACAAAGCTTCAAGTAGAGGGTGATTCTTTACTAGTCGTAAATGCATGTAAAGAAAAGGGAATTTAGAACTAGAAGTTGCATTACACTTGCAACATGTATGGATTTCATTTTCTAAGTTTGAAACCATACACATTATGCACACTTATAGGGAGGGAAAAAAATAGTTGACCCATTGGCAAACATGGTCTTTGAGAAAAAGGAGGAAGTGGTCACATTTGATAAGGTAAGTATTAATAATAAAGAACAATTGAAGAGATTTTTTTTATCTAAAAAAGGGTGAGTACATTTAAAGGGGGCATATCCTTTTAATATTGATTCATTTACAACATGTTTAAATGGTGGATAAAACCAAATGAAATGGTGGTTGATCTGGACGTAAGTTAACTAAGGGTAGATGAAGCATGTAATTAGTTGGTTGTCGGCTCAAGTCAACAAGGATTCAATGTGGATGAAACATGTATAAGTGAAGGATGTATATGACACATAAGATGTATACGTCATTGTAGATATATGTGGGGAATAAGAAGGATGTTCACTAAAACATTAAGCTGAGTCAACACCTGGGGAGCTAATTCACTCCCCCAACATTGTTATAAAGCCTTGGGACCCTCCCAAATGAAGCTAGCCTAGCAATGCAATATCATGGTTTATTCTAACATGTTTTCTTGCAATTACAAAAGGAGCATCATGACTTGGGATGATCTCAGTCTAAATTTATTTTGCACACCCTATCTTTGATTTCACACAAGTTGTGAGGATGGTGGTTTGTGCCAAAATAAATGGCACACTTGAGGATGTGACAATGGTAATCAAAATTTAAACACCTATCACACAACCATTTGCTATCTCTACCAGATTAAACACAAAAATATTTCCACACCATTTTATCATGCATTTCTAGAGTATTCCATATTTGGTTTAGTAAAGCTAGGAGAAGTGTGGAGAATTGTGGGAGTGAAGATTTTGTCCAAGGCTGTAGAATAGAGTAAGGAAAGTTGGTGAAATGGAATAAAAACCATAGAAATTTCATGTCGCCATGAGAGTGAAGGCCTGGGAAAGACCATTTGAAGATTTTTTATCACATGAATACCTAGAGGTAATCTTCAACCTGGACTATTCAAGAATTGAGGGCTATATGTGTGTGGTTTTGGGGATAGAGATAACTAGCCCGGTGGTGAGAAGAGCATTGTTCCCTTTGTAGGTCATTTCTATCTTCTTCTCAAATTTGTTTGATTTGCTTCAGTCACTTAGTGATCTAGAAGAGATTGTTGATAAATTTGTGAAGGATATATTTTTGGTCAATAACACCCTCTTAAGGAGGGTTCAAGAATATGATATCTACAAAGGAAAGGGCTTTATTGGTGGGATCTTCCCAAGGAAATACTTAAGACAACATCAGGGGTTTACAAAAATTTATAATGCCATTAAGAAAACATTTGAATACAAATGTGACCTATTCTCCTAAGAGTTATGCATCTGAATTTAAACTCTCTATACAAGCATGGATGTGAACATAAAGGAGAAGTATTATGTAGTGGCTTTCCTTTGAGCACACACACACCACCCTCCATTGCATGGCTTCTAGGGGACTTTTTCCCAGGTAAATTCATCTCTTCCAGCGGCTCCAAAGGTGAATACTTCTAGAGTGTAGGTGAATACAGAGCCGGTAGAGGTGATAGAGGTTGTTGAAGATGCAGAAGGCCAAGTTGAGAACTCCATTGACCCTGAGCACATGGAGGAGTAGTATAATCACTATTTATACTAAAAATTTTTGTTTGTACTCAGTATTTATGAAGATTTTTATCTTAAAGTATATTAGATGGTATAGTTTTGATAATGTCATGATAGGAGCATGAGATATAATACAAATGTAAATGTAAATCTAGCCTATCTACGCCTATACTTTTTGTAATGTCATGTTCATTCATAAATGACAGGTAGTAGACTTTAGGTTTTTTGTTGGTCCTTTTGACCTACCAATCCCTTTGATGGTAGTAATGATTTTTAACCTTTGTTTTTAAATTAATATAATAACTACAGGCATCATGCCTTTTACCAAATAAAATAAAATATTTTTTTACTAATAAAAATCACTAAAATATGATTAATAGATATAATACTCCAAAATTTTATTCATATAATATCTTTATTCCAAATCTTATTCCCAATATTAATTCATAGATTATTATTTTTATAATGTCACTCTATAATTCTTTATTGTTCTAGGGTTAGGGTTACAACTAGAGTTATGGATAGTGTTATGACCATAGTTAGGATTAGTGATAGGTCTAGGATTGGTTTCAACTTATTATTAGGGTTAGGATTAGCATTAGTTAGGGTTAGAGTTAGGGTATGTGTTAGGGTTAAGGTTAGGTCATGCAAAAAACTAATTAACAATACTAAAACACTATAATCAACAAAACTTACATTTATTTTTATTCACATTAATAAAACTTACATTTTTTTCAAATCTAGAAAACAATAACTACAATACTATAAAGGCAAGTACTAGTCACTACATGGCACTTGTTAATATTATTTATTATATATGTAGTTATTAACAAAAAAAAATCAAAAATTAAATAATCTTAAAAAATAGAATATTTCTTCAATATTTTTTTAAAAACATAAAAATGTAGATAATATAATATATATAGTAATATTATTAATATTATATATTAGATAACATAGATATTAATATATAATGTAGATAATATAATAAAAAATAAATTATATATTAAAACAATATTTATATAGTTATATAAATATATAATATTTATATATAGGAAAAATATATTATATAATGTAGATATTAAAAAATATTAAATGTAAAATCTTAAAACAAAAATATATTTCTTATAATATATTAGATTAGATAGTTATTTAATTATTGTTATTATATTGCTTTATTATTATATTTTCATATTTTTTATATTATTATTAATATTAGTATTATTTTATTAATTATGTTATTATTAATTATAATATTACTATTATAGATTAACATATAGAAGTTAATTTGCTACGATGTCTCTGTCGTCGATTGGCACTGCTAAGGATTCTTATGGTGCTTCTGAGCAAACTTTTACAAGCCCAAATGATGGATGGTGACATCATTTCCATGAATCAGATGCTGCAAACCTTGATTGCACATACTCAAAGGTGGTTGGAGGCTAGGAAACGTCGAGTCGAGGGCAGTATAATGTGCAGAAAAAATTGTCCTTAGGACCAAATGACTTGCCTTCATCACCACCAAGGCTTTGGAGACAAGTTGATAACATGAATGATCGGCCTTGGTCTCCATAGTGGAAATGAGGGATGATCAATGGCCTAGGGGGTTTTTTTAGGGAGGGGGTGATTAATCACAGCGAGATGTAGATTCCTAGGGCTATCCATTGTGCAACCTCATCCCCAATTGTTTCCTTCGATGGGGATATTGCTAATTAAGTGGCTGAAAATGTAAAAAAAATTGCAGAGAAGGGGTTGGTTGGTAGATTCTGGGGGTTTTTTCCATGCCTTGCAAAGCTACATGACTGGATTATAGAAACATAAAAACCTATTTTGGAGGGGGATGTTGATATTCACCCCAACATAAGGGGAATTTTTGTGCTGGTATTTGATACTATGAAGGATCTAAATACAATTCTCTATGAATATTAGTGGAGTTGGAAGGCACAACATTTATTGATGGAAACCCTGGCACCCCTGCTTTAGCCCTCTTATAGAATCCTTCGATATGGCTCTAGTCTAGGTAAGGTTTTCAAATCTACCTCTTCAATTTTTGTGTGAATCCTATTTTGAGGCCATTGGTAGTTCATTGGGGAAGTTTTTGGGGGTGGATGAGGGCTCCTGATGCAGGAGCATCCAGTGGTGTAAGGGAAATCTTGCATCACCCAAAAATAGTTAAATTTAAAGTTTCTCAGTTTTTAGATGTTTTTACATTTTTGGATACCCTTTTCATCATAATGAAATTCCCAATTTACTGTTTTTATTTTCTCTTCTTGGGTTGAAAGATATTGCAGTTTTAGTTTCCCATATTTACACCTAAAAATCTTCTGAGTTAGATTTGAGGCACTTAGAGTTCCCAGAACAGCCCCAAAACTTGCCAAAATCGGCATAGCAGATTTCAAGTGCGTTATTGACTTCGATACCTTTCCAACGGTTCAAACGGTTCGTAAATCGGAGTCCCAGATCAAAAGGTATGGCCCCAGGAAGTTGGCACACTTTCTAGAAGATACAATTGCAAATGTTCTTTTGAAATTTGAACTTCAATTTGTAATTTTTCAGCACCAAACCACCTAAACTCAAATTTGAATGTTGTTTTGGCTCCAAACTAAAGAAGAGCTCTATTTATGGGCAAGTTTCTAATTTTTGGGTAACTTTTTTGGGACAAGCTCGCATATTGCGAAAGGGTGATTCTATAGCTTTCTGTAACTTGCATGCGTTGTAGAACTTGGGGATATAAGATCCTCTACATGTAAGAAGCTCCATTTTCTAAATAATAAAATTATTCTCTTGTTTGTGGGTTATTTTCTAAGTCTTGGGCTGCGCCCTCATCAAGTGGTATCAGAGCGGGTTTTCTTGAGCGTGTGGATAGATCGTCGATCATGATGCAGTTCGCACCAGGACTGTGGTTGTGGGTCGAGGTCAAGAAAGATGCCTCCAAGAGTGATGCTTGGTAGGCATGGTGGTGCCAGAGGTGGTCGAGGCGGCAGAAATGCTGGTGGAAGAGATGCACTGGCAGCCCTCCAAAGACAGATTGATGCGTTACAAGAGCAGTTGAGAAGAGGGTTAAACCCGAGGGAGGAAAGTG
>VDFB02000017.1:301552505-301589695 GCA_007258455.2 Sequoia sempervirens | reverse complement strand
AAGACCAAGAGGGCCTCAGACAAGTGGTTAGTCATGCCTTTGGGCTAACCAATGCACTTGCTAATATTCATGCTCATGAATCCAGGTAAATTAAAAGAATTTTATGGAAGTTTTGTTATTGTGTATTTAGATGATATTTTGATTTTCAGTAAGATGTTGGATGAGCATCCGATGCATATTTGGAGAGCCTTTGAGAAGTTAAGAGAAGAGAAACTGTTGATTAATCTGAAGAAGTGTAGTTTTGTGAAGAGGGAGTTAGTGTACTTGGGGTTTGTTGTCTCAGCAGAAGGTCTCAAGATGGACCCAGAGAAGGTGAAGGTTATTCTGGAATGGCCTACCCCAAGAACTGCTACCGAGGTGAGATCTTTCCATGGTTTGGCTAGTTTTTATAGAAAGTTCATTAGAAACTTCAGTAGTATTTGTGGACCCCTGACTGAAACAATGAGAGGGGATAGAAAAGAATTCAAGTGGAGCACTGGAGTGGCAAAAAGTTTTGAATTGTTGAAGTAGAAGGTGACAGAGCAACTTATTCTAGCCCTCCCAGATTTCAACAAGGTGTTTCAAGTGGATTGTGATGCTAGTGGTTGTGCCATTGGAGCAGTATTGAGCCAAGAAGGTAAGCCCATCGTCATTTCAAGAAAAGTTAAATGATGCCAAGAGAAAGTATTTTGTATATGATCAGGAATTTTATGATAGTTCAAGCATTAAAGAAATGGAGACATTGTTTGTTTTCAAGCCAAAGGAATTTTTTCTATATAATCGTATCATCGCCTTGCGCATTCCAAATAGTCGTGGAAAATTAAATCGAGGCATATGAAATGGGTAGAGTTTTGACAGAGTTATACCTTTGTTTTGAAACATAGGAGTGGGAAGTCAAATAGGGTTGCAGATGCCTTAAGTAGGAGGCATACATTGATGACAAAGATGGAGATTGAAGTGGTTGGGTTCAATGAACTAAAGACATCAGACGCCAGTAAGATCCTAATTTTGCGTAGAGGCTTGAAAGCTTTCTGCAAGGAACCCGCTACATGCTGGACAGACAAGGTGGCCGGATTTCATAATCCAGGATGTCATGTTATTTAAGGAAGTCAATTGTGTATCCCAAGGAGTTCCATGAGGGAGAACTTGATAAAGGAGAAGCATAGTGGAGGAATGGTAGGACATTTTGGTTGGGATAAGACCATTTCCATTATCAGTGAGCATTATTATTGGCCTCAGTTGTCATAGGATGTGAAGTTTGTACAAAGCTGTAGGGTATGTCAGATGGCTAAAGGAGTGAGCTAGAATACAGGCTTATATCAGCCCTTACCTGTACCAGAGAGGCTATGGGAGGATATAAGTATGGACTTTGTTCTTAGTTTGCTAAGGACACAATGAGGGAATGATTCAGTCTTTGTGGTGGTTGATAGGTTTTTGAAGATGGCACATTTCATTCCATGTCGAAGACCATGATGCAGTCCACATTGCGACTTGTTCTTCAAAGAGGTGGGTGAGGCCATGGTCTGCCAAGAGTATTGTTTCAGATGACACCAAATTTGTGGGGTACTTTTGGAGGACCTTGTGGAAGAAGGTGAAGATAGAGTTGAAGTTTGGTTTTGCACACCATCCACAAATATATGGGTAGATAGAGGTTGTTAACAGGAGTTTGGGTAACCTACTGAGATGTTTGGTAGGAGATAAACCCAAGGGATGGGACTTGATTTACCCTAGGTAGAATTTTCTTACAATAATTCT
The DNA here is from genome assembly GCA_007258455.2 of Sequoia sempervirens. Classification (NCBI taxonomy): domain Eukaryota; kingdom Viridiplantae; phylum Streptophyta; class Pinopsida; order Cupressales; family Cupressaceae; genus Sequoia; species Sequoia sempervirens. The sequence continues at coordinate 301,587,961 of VDFB02000017.1, read as the reverse complement.
GTCAATCGTATTACTGGTAGATCACCATTCCGGATTGTGTATGGAGGTAGCCCTAACAACTCTAGAATTGAGGAAGATGGACCAAGAGAAGAAAATAAGTCCGGGTCAAGATTTTGTAGAACACATCAAGGATATACATGAGAAGGTAAGAGAACATATTAACAAGATGAATATGCAGTATAAGGCTAAGGTAGATCAGAAGAGGAGGTATAAGGAGTTTCAGATTGGTGATGACGTGATGGTCCACTTGAGGAAAGAAAGGTTTCCAATGGGCACTTATAACAAATTGAAGATGAAGAAGTTCGGTTCCTGTAAAATTTTGAAGAGGCATGATTCAGGGAATGCATATGAGGTAGAGTTGCTGGATGGATTCAACATTTCCCCTGTGTTCAACATTTCAAATTTGACAGAGTATCATGAAGGTGGCGCGAAGGAAGTACCAACGATGGAACAGTGTGGGATTCCAGCACCTACTTCAGAAAAGGAGGAGATTGAAGAAATCTTGGATAGTCGTGTGGGAAGGAATACCAGGAACAGGCAATATGAAGAATATCTGGTGAAATGGAAAGGAAGGCCTGTTGAAGATTCATCCTAGTTGCCTAAGGTAGAGGTCATCCGTTTGGGTTTTCCTCCACCATCTGAGACGTGACGGGGTCACTTCTTAAATTACCCTGGGTGTCTAATGCAGGAGCATCCAGTGGTGTAAGGGCAATCTTGCATCACCCAAAAATAGTTAAATTTCAAGTTTCTTAGTTTTTAAATGTTTTTACATTTTTGGATACCCTTTTCATCATAATGGAATTCCCAATTTATGGTTTTTATTTTCTATTCCTGGGTTGAAAGATATTGCAGTTTTAGTTTCCTAAATTTGCACCTGAAAATCTTCCGAGTTAGATTTGAGGCACTTAGAGTTCCCAGAACGGCCCTGAAACCATAATCCTAATCCTAATCCTTAGAAGATAAATATGATAAGAATAAATTGTATTCCTATCAATGAATGCAAAAAGAATCAAGGGAGTTGGTTTAAAATGTGTGAGAGACCCTTGGTTATATAGCCAAGGTGAGACCTAAGATGTCATAAGATTATGACATGAGACAACTTGTCACAACTACCTAGGTCACATGTGTTACAAGTCAAAAGATAAGATAAAAACTAATGACAACTAACACCTTCTAGAAAGAATCTTAGGACCTAAGTAAAATTAACATGTGAATATGTCCACTAAGTCCCTAGTAAGTGAAATAACTAGGTACAAGACATTTATTCACACCAACATCCCCCCTTAAGTGCAACTTAGGGAGAAGATTATTATGAAAATGACACTTAGATGCAAATATGGGTCCTAGCTACCAAGGCATGTTAGGTACCCATGTACAAATGCAATGCAATCCCTCTCAACCGAGGAAAAGGAGAAAACCCATTGGGACAAAACTCCTCCCCAAAAGAGAGAAACAAAACAAGAAAAAATCTCTCAAAAAGATAAGAAGGACAAAACCTCATGTGAGAAAAAATTCCCCCACATAAGAGAATGTAGAAGGTCAAGTGACCCCCCCTCAATGGTGAGTCTCATCTCAAATGTCACAATATCGGGAGTCCCCAATCTTAATTGAAGAAGGAGACAAGGAAGAACAATGTAAAGAATAATGTAGATCATGGACCGAAGATGATGATGAGTCCTCCAAATGTTGCTCCAATAGAATGCCAAACTATGACGAGCACTGATAGAAAGAATCAGGTACCACTGTAGAAGATGACAACATAAATGATGACTGAGATGAAACTGTCAACTCATCAATAACTATAGAATTTGTCAATGAAAAAATGTAGATGAATCCACACTACAATAGGAATAAGGCTAGAACTAAGGAGACAACTGTGCAAGTATCGATTGGACACTCTCCTAACAGATTGGTATAACCCTATCACAACTTGGAGATAGGTACCAAGTCTCTGGATGTAGAACTTGATTTCTGAATACATGTAGATTGACTGCAAAATAGGAGTGTCTATATGGTATCTAGTCCATCACACCGAAATGCATGGGTAACCAATCGCTGCATTTGCTATGTATGTAGGAACTAACACTAGATACATAGATCAAGCCAAAGAAGCATAAAATATGATAGAGTACACTAAAATAGCAAGATTGTGGCACTTTATTTTAGTGTGTTTACAACATTAGAAGAGGAGAACTACAACAATCATGATGCAAATCTGGAAATACTTATGTAGAAACCATGCAGAAATTGTGCATTGAAGTAAATAACCATGAAAGATGCCTGCCAGTAGATGTCAATAGGAGTAGTTGGCCCCTTTTGACTACTTGTTGGAAGAGTGAATGGTACAAGACAAGGCTTGATCAGTAGGAAAATTTTTCCCAAGTTTACTTATTCAATTGCAATTTGTTTTTAAAAAAACTTAATTAAAAGTTGAATTTTAAAAACATTTATTAAAAACTTTATGAAAAAAATTATTAATAAAAAATAGAGACTTTTTTGAAAAAACTTTATTAAAACTCTAATAAAGAAAAATATAATTTTTTTTTTGAAAAACTTTATTAAAAATAATAAAGAAAACATGATTTTTATTTTTTTATTTTTATTTTAAATTAATTTTTAAAAGTTTTAAAATTAAAAAATTAATATATTTTTTTCAAAGGTTTTTTTTAAAATAAAAAATTTTTAATTTAGTTTTTTTAATAAAACTTTTTTAAACTTATACCATGTAAGATTTGGCTATGGAGATAGCAACCCAAGATCTAAAGGCCTATGGAAAGCACACAATACTTAGAAGAACAATATGACAAGAATAAACTGTATTCCTATCAATGAATGCAAAAAGAATCGATGTAGTTGGTTTACAATGTGTGAGAGACCCTTGGTTATATAGCCAAGGTGAGACCTAAGATGTTGTAATATTATGACAAGTGTCTTAATATTATGACATGAGACAACTTATCACAACTACATGGGTCACATGTTAGTGCTCTAGAAAGAATCTTAGGACCTAAGTAAACTTAACATGTAAATATGTCCACTAAGTCCCTAGTAAGTGAAATAACTAGGTACAAGACATTTATTCACACCAACACTTATGGTTACGATTAGGGGTTTGGTTTAGCGTTATGATTAGGTATTTATTTAGGGTTAGGGTTTTGTGTTCAGATTAGGGTTAGGTTTAGAGTAAGGGTTAAGGTTAGGAGAAATAGTGTTAAGATTAGGAATAGATTAGGGTTTATGGTTTAGGGCTTAGGATTATAATTAGAGTTCTGGTTATGGTTGGGATTAGATATGAGGTTAGGGCTAGGGTTTAGGGTTACAATTAGGGATTTGGAGTTAGGGTTAGAATTATGGTTTATGGTTAGGGTTAGGAAAAGGTTAAGGTTACACTTATGGTTAATGGTTAGGGTTAGGGTTAGTTTTGGGGTTATTGTTAGGGATTTGGTTAAGCTTGCAGTTAGTGTTAGGGTTAGTTTAGGGTTAGGGAAATTTTAGGGTTAACATTAAGGTTAGGGTTGGTTTTATGAGAAATAGGTTTAGGTTTAGGTTTAGGTTTAGGGTTAGGGTTATAAGAAATAAGTTTATGATTATGGTTAGGTTAATGTTAGGATTATGGTATTTGGTTAGTGTTACGGTTAGGTTAGGGTTACTTTTAGGGTTTATGGTCTACCATTTTGGGTAAGGATATGCTTAAGTTGTGGGTATGGTTTATGAAGAGGGTTGGGGTCAGGGTTATGGTTAGGTTTTGCATTAGGATTATGAGAAATAGGGTTAGGATTAAGGTTAGGTTATAGTTACAATTATGGTTTTTAATTAGGTTTAGGTATAGGTTAGGGTTATGATTAGGGCATATAATTTACAATTTAGGGTTAAAAGTAATAGTTTTTGTTGGAATTAAAGTTGGGAATACGATTAGGGAATGGTCACGATTAGGGGTTTGGTTTAGGATTATGATTAGGTATTTAGTTAGGGTTAGGGTTTAGTGTTTGGGTTAGGGTTAGGTTAGAGTTAGGGTTAGGGTTAGGAGAATTAGTGTTAGGATTAGGAATAGATTATGGTTTAGGGTATAGGGTTTAGGATTATATTTAGAGTTATTGTTATGGTTGGGATTAGATAAAATATTAGGGTTAGGGTTTAAGATTACAATTAGGGATTTGACTAGATTTAGGGTTATGATTATGGTTTATGGTTATGGTTAAGGAAAGGTTAAGGTTACACTTATAGTTAGTGGTTAGGGTTATAGTAAGGATTATGGTTAGTGTTGGGGTTACAGTTTGGGATTTGGTTAAGGTTAGGGTTAGGGTTAGGGTTAGGATTAAGGTTAGGGTTAGGATTATGCTTTATGGTTAGGGTTAGGGAAATTTCAAGGTTACCATTATGGTTAAGGTTAATGTTAGCATTAGCTTTATGATAAATAGGTTTAGGTTTAGGGTTAGGGTTAGGGTTATGCAAAATAGGATTACAATCATGGTTAGGTTAAGGTTACGATTATGTTATTTGGTTAGTGTTAGGGTTAGGTTAGGGTTACTATTAGGGTTTATGGTTTACCATTTAGGGTAAGAATAAGCTTAGGTTGAGGGTTGGGTTAGGGTTATGGTTAGGTTTAGTGTTAGGGTTATGAGAAATAAGGTTAGGATTAAGGTTAGGTTATAGTTACAATTATGGTTTTTAATTGGGGTTAGGTATAGGTTAGGGTTATGATTAGGGCCTATGGTTTACAATTTAGGTTAAAAGTTATGGATTTTGTTGGAATTAAAGTTGGGAATATGATTAGGGATTATGGTTATGATTAGGGGTTTGGTTAGGATTAGGGTTAGTGTTAAGTTAGGGTTCAGTTTTACATTAGGGTTGGGATTATGGTTAGGGTTAGGGTTATAATTAGGAATAGGGTTAGTGTTGGGAATAGTTGGAATTAGGGTTACAATTAGGATTATGGTTAGGGTTAGTGTTCAAGTTAAAGTTAGGGTTATTTAAGGGTTCCAATTAGGGTTTATGTTTAGGGTTAGGTTTAGAGTTATTATAATTAGGATTAGGGTTGGGGTTAGGGTTAGGGTTAGGGTTAGGGTTAGGGTTAGGGTTTGGGTTTGGGGTTGGGATTATGATTATGGTTAGTGTTAGGGTTAGGGTTATAGTTAGGGATTTGGTTAGGATTAGGGTTAGGGTTAGGGTTAGTTTAGGGTTAGGATAATGGTTTATGTTTAGGGTTAGGGAAATTTTAGGGTTACCATTATGATTTATGGTTTAGTTTTTAAGGCTAGGTTTACAATTATGATTATTGTTATGATTATGATTATGGTTAGGGTTAGGGTTAAATTTAGGGCTATGAGAAAAATAATAAGGGTTAGGGATAAGATACAAAAAATTAGGGTTAGGTTTAGGATTAGTGTTATCATTAGGGTTAGGGTTAGCATTACGGTTTATGGTTAGGGTTATGGAAAGTTTAGGGATACCATTATGGTTTATGGTTTAGGGTTTAAGGTTAGGTTTATAGTTATGACTAATGTTATGGTTATAATTATGGTTATGGTTAGGGTTATTATAGAGTACATTCTAATGTCTAATAAACTTGGTGGAAATCACTCAATTCAGGGGAAAACCTTGTTGAACAATCCACTTGGCATTGAAAATACTTTCATTAGATTATTGACCAGGGCTAGTAGGCTTGAGATGGTGTTGGCACTATATGTGCTTTCAAAGACCTGAGGCTACCTAGATTATTATATTAAAGATATTATGCTTGCTAGAAAATCATAAAAATGCATGACAATGGAAGAAGTAAAGTTGGTGCTTTGGCTACAGTACCTACATCATAGTTTGTGACTGAATTGTTATTAATAGGTTAATTACTAAAGCTAACTAGAAACTAATAACTGAACCTATTCTATACTCTAGAGTACTACAAGTTAAATTAATGCAATCATGAGCATGAACAACAATTATAAATAACTAGATATGAGAATCTATCTTAACTAATTATGCAATTATGAAGTAACTACTTAACAAAAATAAAAATTATAAATGTAGTGATGGGAAGTACCTGAGTGGCCCTTCCTTAGGTGGTTGTCTCCACTAAACTAAACCAAATATAAGTCCTTAGATTTAATTCAACCATATCAACTCAATATCATTCATTGAACATTCCAAAATATCACATGTAATCTTGTTCAAAGATTATATTCAGAAAAAACCATGTTTGAACAATCAACATTTCTGTATAATAAAAAATGAAAAATGAAAGTGTTTGATAACCAAATCCACAACTAAAATATTAATCAACTCTATTCTAAAGACTCAACCACCGGCTACATACATGCATGGGGGAGTTTATTCAAATCACAACTCTAAATATAAATCATTAATTACAACTTCCTAGATATCAAAGCATAATTAAGATTTAGTTATCCTAACTTCAAATTAAAGGAAATAAGAATCCAAATAGGATTATAACTATGCAATAATAGAACTGAAACGTGGAACATAGAATCAATTACACCATAATTATAATGATAACAGGGTTCTCCTTCTTTAATTCCTTTATTGTTTGGACCATAATGATGCATGATTGTCTTCATGTTGTATTTATTGTGTTTAGTGTATTTAGGAACATCTCCTATTTCATTGTCCAAGAACTCCTTTGGCTGTGGGTTACATTCTATAGTTGCTATGGGCTACAGTGTTTTCTCAGGTTGCAAGGGGTTAGTTCATAAAAAACACACACAATACTAACTACCATGATTAAACGTAGATATCAATTGTAATTCATACATATTCACATATAAATCATGCAACATCATCATATCATAACTGCATTTCCATATACTTTAATGAAGTTGAAGGTCTACATAATAAACATAAAAGATGGCATACTATAGGAATAATTGTCTTAGGAATGTCTTATAAGAAGCATAAAGATAACATAAAACTAGTTAATAAGTGGGCTCGTCACTCCCCTCAACTACCCTTTTTCTTGTCCTCAAGCAAATGAACTAGGGGTACAAATTATAGTGAAATGTAATCTCTCTAAGGTCCATGATAATATTTACTCCTTTGATCTTCTTCAAGTAGAATCCCCTATAACATGAAAGCCTTCTCATTTTGGTGAGTTCAACTTGTTCACATTCCTCCATCTTATCCCTTGTCCAATGTGGCATTGGATAAAGAATGATGGGTGGTTTGAATGTTGATGGAATCCACTTAAGTGCATGGTTAGTAGCAATATCTATATACATGTGCACTCTTTGAAGCATAGCCATGAAGTTGTACACTAAATGTGGTTCTTTCCTCTATAGCTCTAGAGTCAAACTGCCCCATCTCTATTGTACATACTTGTAACTATGATGAACCAATCCAACTGCCAATGTTTGAATTCTTTTATAATTCTACATCCTCAATCTCATTATCTTTCCTCTTGGTCGTTTGTACTTCAGAAGTTGTAACCATTCACTTATGATGGCATCAGGGTCATTTGATTCCTTCCTTTTTGGGAGAGCAATATATTTCTCTCTCTCCTCATATTCCTCCATAAGTTCACCCCTAAAACCTTCATTCCTAAAGTAGGATGTTATTGCTCTAACCTATAAATCCCCCACAAACATCAAGGGGTTCCATTCTATCTCCTCAAGCACTACATAGTTATGCAAATAGTATTCACAAATTTGATCCTATTCAGCTGGTGTTGAGTCAGAAAAAAACATTAAGGAAATTATATTTCCTACTCATTCCAACTGACTAGTTACTTATTAGCCTAATAAACTTAAAACTTAAAAACTTTTCTTTCAAAAGTAATACATAAGTTTTGGGTATGTGCGGGATCATCATGGAAAAAGTAGGCCCTTAAGTGGCAAAAAAATTAGAAAAATTAGAGTTAGGCAACTTGACGTAAAAATTTGAATAAGTTATCTATATTATTTCAAAAATATGTAAGAATAGAATTTGTGGAAAATTGAATGTAGTTTCTAGACTACTAATTTTTTTAAAAAAATCTATTTGGTGAAAAATTGAAATTTCAATGCATAGTACTTAAATTTTAGGGAAAAATAAGTAGGTGTCTTCCACCTAACCACAATAAAATGATAATATTTTTTATAATATTTTAGATATAAGTAGAGGACTCATGTCCCGATGTGATGCATATTTTTTTTTTTTTTTCCAAGTAAATAATTAATTATGAATTTTTATTACAACTTTTAAAAATATAAAAATCGTATGTTTGACCACCTTAACTTTCAAAATTCATGAAATTCAATTTTCTTTTTTAATCCTATAGTATGCAAAGCATAGAATGTGACGATTTTTGATTCAAAAATGTGATCTTTTGAAAGCTATAGATTTTTTCAATTGGTCTATCAATTGGGACTTTATTCATAATTTGAATAGAAAATGAATAATAATTCTTATTAAATTCAAAGTAAAGCATAATTTATATTGGTGGAAAGCTGAGAATCTCCTTTAAAAACCCTTTTCATTTCATCAATTTTGGGTTAAAAAAAAGTCGTCAGCCACATACCCATCATGATCCTACACATACCCTTCTTGTTGGGGGTTTGCATCTAATAATTTGGGCAGCTTTATTTGCTACCTCCACTCTAACTACTAACTTGTTCAATTCAATGTCCTTCCCTTCTAGCTCTTTGGCATGCTTTTCAATTAGGTTTTCTTTTTCTTTTCTCTAGTTTTACTTCTCTTATGAAAATTCATGAACAACTTTCCATAACTGATACCCCAGGGATAAAGTCGTATGATGAGTTGGAGTATTTATAGGGGGTTGTGCTATTTTCTATTGCAAGTTATGTATCCCATATTTTAACTATAGCAAGTTGTGCCAACATGTCTATTTTAGCTCCATGTCCATATGTCTATAGGTTCTCCTCCATCTATTGAATTTAATCTCCCTCTCTTTATCCCTTTGTTCATAAGTTTTCACTTGTTATTCTAACTGCTTAATTCTTTCTAATGCTTCCTCGAACTCTTTCCTAACATTTCTTTCTTCTAAAAATATTTCTTCATCTCCCAAATTTTGATCACAACCTCCTATGCATTAAAAACCCTCATTGTCAAGGTTGTCTGAGGTTCTCTTCTTGGTTTTATGAGAAACAAAGATATCCTTTGAATCTAAGTTAAAGGTGGATGCATACCATTTCTTTTTTTTAGGAACATGCACCTTCTTAGAAGCATTTTCCTTTATTTTTGAGTCAATTTCAACCATCATAATGTTTTCCTCTTATGTCTCTTTACCTCTTGTGAGGCCCACCCCTATGATACATCTAGTACTTGGATTATTTTGAGTTTGATTATTGTCCATTCCTATTGATACCATTGATGACAGGATATTTAAATGTTTAAGCCCATATGATGATTTTATTTTGATTATGCTACATGCTTAGTAATCTAACTATGATGATTGATCTAATTTTATGTTGGTTCTTGAGTTTGGTTAATTTGAATCTGAAAACTTAGTGATGAATGAATGAAACAAGTGGTGTGAACCAATCATGTTGCAATTACATGAGTATGAAAATTAAGGTTAATGAAAATGGGATAAGATAGGTGCCTAATGATTTTTTATTTATGTTATAGGATCTTTATGCTATACAATTTATGAAACTTGTGTGAATTCAATTGTGATTCAAATGGTTTTATTATTATATGAATATGATTTACTTGGATGGATTAACGTGTGCATCGAGTGTGCAGGTACATTTTCCATGGCCAATGGAAATTGGAGGCAACCCTAAGTAATTTAACTATTAAAACCAAACTATAGTCCAATTGTAGGGACTATAGTTTCATTCAGTGATGTATTTTATTCATGATGTAAATTTTGAATGTATGTAAATTGATTTTTATTGCAATGCCAACCCATCTTGGAGGTGAGTTGTCCATCCAAGTGGACAAAACTCTGATTTGAACTTTTAGGCACTTTTTGGGGATTGAAAAGTGATATTTTTTAAGTGTTTTTATGGGTTTAAGGTACTTAGGGTAGGTACCCATGGGTTAGGTACCTTTTTAACTCAAAATCTTGGGTCAATCTCAAGATTGGAGACTCTTTTTGAGGCCTTAAAGAGGTTTGACGAAAATAAGGTTTTGGGAAGTGGGATGGGTACTAGTCTCTTTCCATCCCCACTTCTCCAAGATGCTTTGAAAGGCTCCCTAGTTCTCACACATGTGTGAGAACACATGGGTGAGTGTTCCTATGAGAGTGAATGTGAGGTTGACAAATGTTAGCTCCCTATTCAAAGGAACTCAAACTTGAGTTCCTATAAAACGAACTCGAAAACAAGGCTTAGGGGATTCTTGGGAATTCTTGATTTTGGTTGAATTTTGGGGGTGGAGTTTGAGGAAAAAGATTGGAAGAAGAGGAGTTGTGTGGATCCTCAACCCATCCTTCCTTGATCTTGGTTTTAAGGTAGATTCACCACTTTTGTTTTGTACTTCTTCATGTTTGTATTTGAAAGATTATATGTGTAGGTGAAAATATGTGCTTGAAATTTTATCTATTGTTTTGATTTGTATGTTTATTCCAAATTGCTCTTGGAGCATATCTTCTTGTGTTGTTGATGTATTGTGTTATGGGAAAAGGGTTGTATAGGGATAGGCTCACCCAAATTGGGAAGAGCATCCCTTGTTGGGGATGGTATGGAGTAGGAACCTCCATGGGGAATTCCAATCTCTCCTTGAAAGGAGAGGCTCAAAAAGGGTATGAGTTCCCATATGCTTTTGTGAAATGGTAGAAATAATTTTGGTGGAAGGGATTTTTGGTGTGTGAAGAGATGTGGTGGAAGATTTGTATGTGAAGGGAAGAAAGCATGATATTGGTTGTTGTTTTTATTGCCAATCTTATAAAATCCCCAAATGGAGTGCGTAGTCTACCCTCCATTCCCCACTTTGGATTCTTGAGGGAATCCTAAAGTTATGTGAAAATCCATTTGGTGGGTGTGAAAATAATCTTTTGTGTATCATGTGTGTGTAAATATTGTTTTACTTGGTTTTTTTCGTACCCAGTTCCCTTAGTTGCCTCCTAGCTCGGGGGCGGTTGGTTTTCCAACCAAAGGTTGGGTGGTGAGCACTACCTTGGCTATGGAGAAAGTGTTTGTGTATACTTGTGTAGGACGTATGGGATGGTATAAACTTGCAGCCTTAAACCTTGGGTGATCATTGCTGACCTATGTGGAGGCAGGAGTTGTCAAGTTGTTGAATACTTGAGAGGATGTTGTAAATGATAGTGTATTAAAAGAAACACTGTGTTATTTTAAGCTTTTACAAGCATTGCAAAATATGTGGAAAGTTTAAGTCAAAACTATTGTTGTATTTCTTTAAGAAAATGCAAATGTATAAAATATATGCCTTAAACATAGTTTATATTTGAATAGGTTAAAAGTATATTTACATTATTTCTTTGAAGGACATAGTATACATATTTCTTGGGAAGCCTAATAAAATACTCTATTTTGATATTAGTTTAGTAAGAAAATTAAATGTGTGTTTCTATTTTAAGAAAGAAGTCCTAGTTAACTGTATGCATCTTATCTGAAATATGTGTACCTGTTTATATTTTAAAATTACAAGATATATTAAGAAAGGGAAATAAGTAAATATAGTACTACTGTACAGTTATTTGACATTGGTGTGAAATCTGAATAATATTGATATTCTAAGGAAAAATATGAAAAGCGTAGGAGATTCAGAAGGAATAATTGTTGCATATTACTGATATGGAAGTAAATGCTAACAAAATAATAAGACTGTATGTGCTTCTTTACTTCTACAAAAAAAAAATAGTATCCTTCCCTCTTTGAAAATGATCCTATAAAACATATATAATATTTGGGAAGGAATCTTCACTCATATGTCTTTCCATAAATGAATTATGGTAATGAGTTTGCGTAGACCTATTCTTTACTGTACTTAAAATTCCTGAAATGTAAATTATTTTCTAGGATACTGTGAATTCACATGAGCGTTTTACTTAGAAAGGAAAAGTGTTGTCTCTTAAACAAAACTCTCTAGTAAGTTGACATATTGCAATAAAAAAAAAATAGTGGCACTTGTATCTGCTATGGAAAACTTCATTGTTTAGAAGAAATGTAAGAATATTGTGTTGTTTTAAAATCCAAAGAGAAAATAAAGGGGAGCTTGTTTACAATGAATAACAATGGCTTCCCTATTTCCTTTAATGTTCTCTTAAACCTATCAGGCGTGTGAGAGAAACTTGTCCTCTGGCTCTAGGTAGAATATGGTCAAGAATCTGCACAAGATTAGGTGCCAAGAAATAGGTTAACAACATGAGGGTCTATGAATCAAGATAGATTAACGTTTAGTTTTGTTTTAGAAAGAAAATAAAGAAGTGAAAATAATAGCATAGAGTTGAAACTAATACCTGTGTAGGTTTAACTGGCTGTGCACATCTACTTCTTGAGTGGTGTAGTAGATGCAACAAAAAATTTCATGGTCCTGCGTATGAATTTCCCTGGGGTTATACAAAATATTTTCGTCTCCAAAGGAAATTGCAAATCAATGGACCTTTTGATTGTCTAAATAGGGGTGAGGAAATGAGAGGTGAGTAAGGAGAGTCGATGTATTCTCTGATTAAATTTTGAATTTGGCATCCAACTAGACTTTGATTGTGTAATCAACAAATCCCTTGAATCGATGTGTACAATTGTCACCTCTCCACATATGCCCTTAAAGATGGAATACTGGGTGATTTGCATGCTAGTGAGGGAGTGATTGGTGGGTGTAGCCATAGGGTAAAAATGGTGAGTCTGTAGTGCAGTGTTCTCATGTTTAGTATTGGCAATCAATTTTATTTGCGTCTAAATGATTTGTCATAGTTAATTTTTCCCTTCTTACGTATCTCTATCAAGAATCAACAATAGTCTCTGATTGAACCCCTGTGCTAACTGTCTCATGTACCACATCGATGTTTATGATATTCATTAGTATTTGTTTAGCAGATAGCTAGGCAGAGTCAATGGATTGTCGCTAATAGTGGATAAGGTGTATTAGGTGTAGATGTAAAATTGTTTATGCATCGAATGGGGATTAGTCTATATGCTCAAACACTAGGTCATTGAATCCTCACCAGCATTGAAAGAGTGTTGTCAGACCAATCTTGGGGCTTACGTCTTCCAGCTTTGATGTGTTGCACCTGTGAGGTGATAGGAGAAAAAACTTGGAATTGATGCCTAAAGTGTATTGGAAACTGTGTGCCTCTAGGTTGGTCACTTACAAAAATCTTGCAGGAGTTGTCAAGTTAGAAGAAATCAAGGTTGTGTGACTTTCTTCGAGGTAGTATTTAAAATATATTTATACCACTGAGTATACCTGAGCCTCCAGGCTCCGTGCAACTGTTTTAGTGAATAAGAAGTGATTGCTTCCTTTTCCTTTGTGATTGGGAGTAAACGTACATCAGAGCAAAGAATAGAGAGGACATGGTTTAAAAGCAGGCCACTATTCTCTTGGAGTTTAGCAACCCACCTTGCTCCATACTTGTAGCGTTGCCTATCATTTCAACCTACATTTTTGGAAGCATAAACTGAGGTAAATGGTGCATCATTCTGCTCTGTGAAGAAGCGAGTAAAGAAAAAAAAAATATGCTAATGATTTAGGGTTGGAATATGGACATTCAAAATAGACTCCGTAATACGCTTAAGTTCGTTAAATTTTGCCTTGCTATCTCATGAAATAAATTTTATTGCTAAAATTTTTTGTTGTGGAAGATAAGTCTTCTCTCTTTCAAAGAAAATCATTGTTATAAACATATGCACATATTTTAGGGTTCACATTTTTATACATCAGTAATTATTATACTATTGGAGCGGTGCTAATGAAATTGTCTTTTGAACCTTCTCTTTAAGTTATCTCCAAGTATTGTGCTAGGATTCTTTTTTTCTTCCTCTTATGTAAGTGATGTGCTTTTTCCCATTATATCCCTTGTATTGTTTTTCATTATGTTGTTTAATTTTAAAGATCTTCTAAAATCAAGGCATTTGACATGTTAGAAAATGACTAGGTTTCCATGTTCCTAGATAAATGAGTTTTATTTTTAAAGTGAGTAGAATTTTAAAATATATTTATATATGGTTAAAATATATATATATCCCTATGCACTTTAAAAAGTGGTTCTAATAAATTAAATAAGATTTTATATAAGGATGGAGACTACAACTACTAGGAAATATTTTTAAAAAGAAAGATTATTCTTTATTTGATCCTCTTCCTTTCTTTAAAAAGGAAAATAACAAAATATAAATAAAAAGGATTTAATATATATTTATTTGTATATAATCTTATGGATTTAAATTTTACTCCTTTAAATAAATTATAATTATATATATATTGGGATAAGTAAATAAAAATTTAAATAAATTAATAAATAAATAAAATAAAGAGGGGATACATTAATATCGAAAAGTGAGGAAGTTTTAATACTAATGTTAGTAATCGTTGAATGAGTGCAGTGATACTGATCACAGTTAGAATAATTTGAACTATGTCTTAACAAGTGAGCAATATTATTGATAATATTATTTGAACATATTAATAAGTGCTTTTAAGGGCATTGTAGATAGTCTCTAACCAGACATAGTTATCTACATCTACTCTGCCCTGCTCTAGGGTGACATGTTGAGGAGATATTGTTTAAGCAACATCTCTTGACATCTATTTTAGGCAACCATGAGTATGAATGGTTGTTCATTACTAATTACTTTGCAATGTTATCACAAAAAAAATTTGTTAGTTGCATTTTTTCCCTAATGTAAAATGTGGGCATTACACCCCTCAATTCCTCTTCTGGTTTCCCTATTCTTCCCCTCATAACACCTTTTTGTTTCAACCAACCTGAAGGCCTAGGTGTAGTAGATTTCTCTTTCTATTTATCCTTTTTCTTCTACATAGGTTTAAAGATGTAGAAGGGATACCTCCCTTTTTCTTAGCTTTAGGCCTCTTAGAGGTGGATGGATTCCTCTTTGTTACTAGTTATATAGATGTTGCAGGTGATTATTCCTATACATTATGATCCTTAGGTTCAACTTGGTTGCATGTAGGTGAAGCAACTAGTGAACCAAGAGGGGTTTCTCTTATAGGCATAGTTGATGGTTCTAGGGTTTTAGGAATTGCAGGTTGTTCTAATATACTGTTAATGTCTTAGTATTTCACAGTCTTCCCAAGATACCTATGGGTATTGAATTCTAAGACTCCTTTTTGTTAACAGGGCTATTAAACAATGATGGGAAAGAGCTAAATCATTATGTTTCCTTTGATCTTTGGATCTCATCCTCTTTAACAAGTTGTAGAGGTAATTTGGCACATTAACAAGTCTATTATGTCAAAGATGGCTTAATAATTTGAAATGCATAGTGTAAAGAAGTGATAACCTACTATCACATGTGAGGTACTTGATGATGTATGATGCACATGAAGCACAAACCCATGGAAGGGAAAGTATTTTAGTACCTTGGGATGATGAATCCAAGTTTTCTCCTCACTCACAAAATTATTCTCTTGATGTCATTGCATCTGCTTTGCTGGAAATTCAGCTCCAGTCCTTGGCAAACCAGATACTTGTACAATTTCTCCTTCTGATGCATCTACTAATAATCCCTTTACAATAGTTTCATCATGCTCTAATGTAGCTACAAACCTTTTGGAACTTATATCATCATCAAATTCTATCAACTTCATAAAATAATTTAGTCATCCTACCCTTATGAAATGGGTAACACTAATGTATCTTCCAATATTTGTTTATGTGTAGTTGGCTCTCTTCTAATGATATCACCTCCCATGGTGTTGTATTCTTCCTCTAATAAAAAATTCTTCAAGAACTCTAAAAGTTCAACCCAAATTTTAATCTCAACAGTCCACCAACCGATATTGTGTGTTACTCGTGCATGCACCTTTCCTTCAACAATTTCAACCACCTTGCACTTTTCTCCTTTGTTTAGCTTCTATAAGCTTGAAAGGTTATGCATTAGCTTGAATTTAGGAAATTTTCAACTAGAATCAATAGGAAAGAGGTTGTAGGTGCAAAATAGGATATGGAAAAAAGGTTTGTACATTTGCTTCTTGATTCTATGTTTGGCTTTTTGGTGGCAGCGGAAACTAAAATTTGGCTTATGTATACCTTTCCCCCCAAATTAAATTCTTTAAGTGTTTGCCCTTTAGGTTAGGAAAAATAGGAAATGTAATAATTGCAAAGTATGGAAATAGAAGTAATGAACAAAGATTATGCAAGATTTAATGTAAGTACATGTTGCGTAATAAGGAAGAGCAATGTTAGTTATGGTTGTGTAGTTTTTGTACTTGTTGAATATTATGAACTAAATTTATGCATATGTGAAACTTATTTGAAGATTATTTGATGCATGATGTTGATTTGACATGAGTTAATTACAATGAATGAATGTATGGAGTGTGAAATTAATGACAGGCTGGTGCATGGTTTGAAATGAGGTGAAATGTACAGATGAAAGAAGTAGATGTGATGGTCCAAATTATTGAAATTCAAAATATGCATCATGAAATGAAATGAGCATGTTGCATGTACCGATATGATAGGTTTATTTGCTACATGTGTGATGAAAAGTGAAGTGAAAAGTGATGATCTGCAATTAATGTGGCACCAAATTTTGAAATTTTTTGATAGAAAGTGTTGCAGGTTCCTTTAACAACAAGTCCCTACTCCAATATGGAGAATGTTGCAAAATAAATTTGTATCATTATAATTGTTTTGTGTGTGCATGTGAGGTATATTAGTAAATTAATCTTGTGTGACCTTAGGAGTTAAGTTGTGTAGCTTAACCACTAAGTCACTTGAAGAACTTGGTATATTTGGTGTTGAGTCATCATTTTGTGTTTCTGAACTTGTATCTAGATCACTAATAGGACCATACTCCTGAATGAGAGAAAAAATGAAATCTTCTTTCTGTACTAGTTTTTAATAAAGTTTCAACATGTGGCCATTAACAAATAGTGAGAAACTTACTACATATGTGGTCTCCAACTTGACTTCCCCATTAGGAAAAGTATGGCTTATCTCATAGATTAGAGTTTTCCCTTAAAACTTTATATCTTGAATCATACAATAAGGTCCAGTCTCCTACATTGAATTCCTTTGTATTTATATATTGTTCATACCATTTTGTCCTATGTTTCTATACTATCTATGTATGATGCATTACTTCCATCCTAATTTCATCCAACCCATTTAAGTTATGCAATCTTTCCTTTTGTTCTTGTGTGAGGTCCATGTCCAATTCTACTACTATTCTAAGTGTTTTATACTCACATTCTATTGGGAGAACTATTTTTTTCATATGCTAGTTCATAGGGAGTGAAACCAATGGTTGTTTTCCATATAGTCCTATATGTCCATACTTCCTTTGGTAATCTATCAACCCAATCTTTCTTGTGTAACTACACTTTCTTAGTTAGAATGCTCTCAATTTCCCTATTTGTAACTTTTACCTGACCATTGGACTGAGGGTGATAAGGTGTTGAATTTTTGTGCCTTATTTCATATTCTTCAACCAATTTTGTAATGAGCTTTGAAGTAAACCTAGGTACTCCATATCTAGTAAAAATATCTTCATACAAGAATTTAGCTACATTACCATCTCTATAAAATAGTAATGCCTTCACTTCTACCCACTTGGTTAGATAATCGGTACAAACCAGAATGTACTCCTTGTTGTTAGATGTAGGTGAAATTGTCCCAATGAAATCTAGGCCCCATTTGTCAAAGGGTGCTAGTTTCAATTGTGGTTGTAAAGGAATTTCATCAATCTTAGTTGGCTTACCCATTCTCTAACATCCGTCACAACTTCTTATGTACTTGATAGAAACTTTGTGTAAATTTGGCTAGTAGTAACCTGTTGTAAGGATTTTAAATGTTGTCCTTTTGGTTGCAAAGTGACCCCCATAGGGCTCATCATGGCAAGCTTTCATTATATCAAATAGTTCATCTTCTCTTATACACATTCTCATGATGTTGTCTAACCCTATGTAGAATAGGTAACCAAATACTCACGAATATGGAAGGTACTTGTTCACTAGCTGTCTCTTTTCCCTTGGAGAAAAGTGTGTTGGTATTTTCTATGTCAAATAATTTGCAATGTCAACATACCAGGGTGTATGTACATTAAGAGAAAACAAATTCTCATCTAGAAATGATTCATCTATTATCCCTTCTATTGATTGTGTTGGAAACCTTGATAGAAAATCTATTACTATATTAGCCTTCCTATATTTGTCCACTATTGTGATATCAAATTCATGTAGGAGTAGCCATCTAATTATCCTACCCCCTACCATAAGTTTTTTCATTAAGAATCTTATAGTTGTATGATTTGTGTGGACAAAATCTATATATCTAATGATGTAATTCCTGAATTTGTTAATGGAATATACTACTACTAGCATTTCCTTCTTTGTAACAATGTAATTTAGTTATGCTCCCTACAAGTTCATGCTAATGTAGTAAATAACATATTCTTTATTACCTTCTTTCTGACCCAAAACTACTCCAATATCAAAATCCGAAGCATTAGTGTGTTATGGAAGGGTAATGTCCAATTTGGCCCCCTCAAAATAGGCTCTTTGGTTAAGGCTGCTTTAATTTCCTCAATAGAATGTTGGCACTCAAATTTCTAGTCAAATTCTATATCTTTAGTTAGCAAAACAAACAATTGTGTTGCAATCTTATTGAAGTCCTTAATGAACCTCCTATAATAGCCTGCATGGCCTAGGAATCTTCTGACATCTCTTTGTCTCTATGGAATATGTAATGTAAAAATGATCTCTATCTTATGTGTGTCAACTTGAATCCCTTCACTGGATATGAAATTCCCTAGGACAATTCCTTGAGTCATCATCATAAAGCACTTCTCATTACTTAGGGACAAGCTATGTTCTTTACATCTTTTCAAAACATTTTCTATATTTTTAAGGGCTTCTTCATAAGTTTCCCCATATGTGGTGAATTCATCCATATATATCTCTGTAGATTCATGAGCATAGTTAGAGAAGATGATAAGCATTTCCCTTTGAAAAGTAGCTAGAGCATTCCATAACCCAAAGGGTAGGAAAAAATAGGCATAAGTACCCCAAGCCCATATGTGAATGTTGTTTTTTCCTAATTCTCTAGAGAAATCTTTATCTTATTATAGCCTTTAAAACCATATAGGAATGAAAAGTACTTCTTCTTTTCTAAAGATTTAAGTACTTGATCAATGAAGGGTAATGGGAAGTGGTCTTTCCTAGTGGTTGTATTTAGCTCCCTGTAATCTACACATACCCTCCATTTTCCACCTTTTTTAGAGACAATAACTAAGGTTGATACCCATTCACTATCAGATATAGGATAAATGAAGCCTACAATGAGGAATTTTTTAAAATTAACTTTAACTATTTCTCTCAAAGCAAGGTTCATTTGTCTTTGAGGTTGTCTAATGGGTCTAAAACCATCATTTCTGTAGATCCTATGCATACACAAGTTAGGATCTATTCCCTTCATATCATGGTGGTCCCATGCAAAGGTTGTTGCATGTGCCTCCAACACTATATTTAAGGAATTCTACTGCTCTTCAGTTAATGCATTGTTTATGTTTAGTTTTTTTCCTAGCAAAATTTCTAATTTTTTGGATGATTCTTGGATAGATTAGAGGTTAAGTCCAAGAGTGTTTGGTATACACTATTGTGGTAGTAAGGAATGGAAATTTTGAGATATTTCTTTTGATGAATTTGTAGGTATAATATTTTGCAAAGGTTCTTGTAGGCATGAAATACAGTCCTATTACTACGAGTTCCTATCGCATTCATTCTGTATTATGTGATCAATCATATCATCTTCGTCTTGATCATCCAACAAATGGCTACATTCTATTGTCATATGGGTCCCAAGCTCTAACACAAGCACTCTCATCTTATGTAGGAAAACAACCTTTGGAGCAATCAAGTAGGAGAGACTAGACAAGGATGCAGCTTTGCAACCTGAGGTTCATCATTCCATATGCTTCTTTTCTTACTGTTTCAAATTTTCAAATGTATAGTTTACTTTCTATTTTGTATTGAAAGAGCTATTCCCATGGCTTGTGTGGGACACCATACATTTGTATTTATTAATAAAGACATCATTTATGCAAAATTTGTTCAAAATCTCTCTCGTATACAATTGAATAATGAAATGCATTCTACTTGATAATTTTGTGCATATGAATGTAACTTTTAGTAGAAATCAATGTGTACTTTTTATCTTTGTTTTGCAAACACTATCTCAACTCTACCTGATTGAGCTGGAAGCTAAATTAGGTAACATTTTTGGCAACATCTGTTAAATGTTTTCCTACAAAACATCTTGACTAGTTGCCTGAGCCTATCCATTGGGCACATGAGTCAAATAGGAATTTGACAAGACTTGAAAAACAATCTTGCATTCTGTTGTAACTCATCCAAATAGTGTATAACACCTTCAAATATTATTCATCATACCAAAAGACTCAAAGAAAATTGACTAACTGTGCAAACAAAATTTGGAGGAATGGAAAACTAACCCTACTCTACACTAACCAAGAAATACACTAACTCAAATGAAACCATTCACTGGTTGGGTGAAGTAGCTACCTTTTCTACAAAATTTACAATGTTTTCAATGCCTTTGGACAACTACATGAAAATGAACAATGGACAAAAGGCCAAGAAACAATTGCACCATATCTTGAAAAACATATACAAGCTCACTAACCTTTTCATATGGAATATAATCACTATTTCCCTGAGGTGGAAAATTGACTTGAATTTGCTCTTCTTTAGCTACGCCTTCATGCTTGGGTGCAAGCATGATAGGAATCTTCTTGTTGGCCTCCACTCTGGCTAGATGCCTAATAGGGCATCCTGTTGACAAGAAAAAATTGGAATTGCTCTTGTTGGTTTCTTGTTGTTCCAAATCATGTTTTTGTTCCTCATCTTTTTTTTTATCTTCTACTTCAAATGGTTCTGATTCCATGTCTAAATTTGGGAAAAAAAAGGCTTCCTCATGAGTCAAAATAGACTTTAGATCATCCCAAAATGAAACTACCTCATGAGCCAAAGCTTCATTCTCATATTGACTTTCATGAACTAACAACTCATTACATTGTTTAACATCTTGTAGTTGTCCCAAATCTTGTGTTATCATAGACATATCTTCTTCATTTTGTTCAATAAATGAAGGTATCCCATCATACCAAAACATATCAGCCTCTTTTCCACCAAGTTCCTCATGTTCATTTGTCTCCTCTACCATAATCGTTTCTTTCTTTGGTTGAATAATGCCTTCAACCTTGTGATCCTCCACAACCACGTTGTCCTCATTTATTTTCTCATGGATCAATATTATAACAATGTCAATTTCATGCTCTAACTAATCACAACTTGTCAATTTTGTTAGCTCGCATACATTTTCTTCATGAATACTAATAGTTAAAGGAAGTTCAACAAATAAATTAGTCAAATCTTGAGTTTCAACACCCTCTTTTGGTTATTCAACCTATTGTCCCATATTTTCTCCTTCAAAAGATGATGATTGTTCGACATCTAGATTTGAAACAAAAGTTTCAAGGTCATCCCAAAAATAGCCTTCTTCAATCTCATTTTCATTTTGTTGTGGGAGCGAGTTGTTTATTACCTTTTTACAGCTATGTTGAAGAGTCAAAACATCAAATTTTTGAAATATTTCATGTTGTTCTGTAGTTGGCATGGTTGTGATATGAGTTTTAACCTCTTCTTCATTCAAAAATAGTGGCAATTCATCAAATAAATTAGTGAGAATTTTAAAAATATCTATCATTTGTGCTTCTAGATTCTTTTGATCTTCGTCTACAACTTCATTTACCTTTGTTATCACATTTGATTTATCATTTTCGAGCCTTTTTTCAAACATAACAATAGCTAAAAGATCTATGTCTTCCTCTATAAGCACCTCTTTTCCTTGATCTACAATTTGATTATTCTGAGAAACGGAAACATCAATGGGTGCATATATGGATAGGCTGATTATACTTGGACAAGAAGTTTGATTTTCTTGAGGCTCTTGAGGCTAAATAATCTTTGGATAAGGCTAATCTTGAGAGGATGTAGGTTGAACTTTCTCAAGTATAGGTTCATTCAAGCATAATGTATTGAACATAGGAATTCCTTTTTCAAAAATGAATTTGGAAATGAAAGGGTTGATTGAGATTCTTCTGCCTCCACCTCTCTTGCAAGCTCTTCCTCATGTTTCCTTTTCTATGCTAACAAATCTTGTTCATGAAGGTGGGAATTGTAAGCTGACTCCTCTTGTTGTAAAGCATATTCTTGTTGCCTCTTGATCTCATTCAGTTCCTTGGTCCAATCAAGCAATATGCTTTTTATATTAGCAATCTCTACCTGTTCATCATTTTGGATCTGATTAGGATAAGGCTACCAAGATGGCTATACAGAGGTGGGTGGATGGAAAGTATAGTGAACTTATTGGTTCCTTTGTGTAGCAAAGGCATTTGGGTAAAAACCAACAGTATGATCATCATGATAAGGCTAATAGGAGGGTATATGAACAAAATTTTCATGGAATAGAGGTGAAAAGGAAAATCTCCCATGAAAATTTGAAATATTAAATCATTGAAAAAGCTAGAAAACTTTCTTGGAAAATTCTTTGAAATGAAAGAAAATAAAAATTTCCTTCTTTATAAATTAAATGTACCAAAAATTAGTCTGCTTGGGACAGTAGATTCAAACTTGGAGTCACTAGATATGTAGATTTCAACCTCTTAAAGGTCTGAAAATTACTAGTTGCATATCAAAACCAGTAATAATATGTGTTCTTTGAACCGTTTGATTCAAATAATCCCACCGGGCGTGCCAATAATTGTTGTCTCCTAATAGTGTACCCCTGCTAAGTTGTAGAACTTAGCATATTCAAGAAACATGGGAACTTTTCTAAGGCCGTGAGTCACCTAAAGTAGAAAAGAACCTCTAGAGAAAGTTGGCTCTTATGGTACTCACCTAAACTACTTATTGCGAAAAGGGTAAGAAATATTTGCATAAAATAAAACCTATGACTAAGGGTGATCCGTCAAATTTGATTACCTAAAACTTGCATAGTTGCTTCTACACACAATGTGATCAATAAAACCTACTACAACATACACAACTCAGTTTTGACATGTTTTTCATAAGTATTTCATAGAGAGGCTTTGAAGTTTATGGCAAAAAACAAGAGGAAAAAAAAAATGACCTTCTTAGAAGCTCAAATGTTTGACTTCACAGCTGAATATTTCATAGAACTAGTAGAACACAAACTATGACCTGCACAAACATGCACTTCTACATAAAAGGCAATGAGAAACTAGACTAGAACCAAGGATAAACATTATCATCACAAGGAAATATCAATAACCTCATGTTATCACACAATATCCAATATTGAGAAGGAAAAATAGCTTGATTTTATTGATTGAAAGGTAAAAATATAGCTGAGTACAATTTTGTAGAAGAGTTACAATGTTGTCTCCTGCTAAAAGAACTCCAAAAATGAGTTACAATGTAGCATGAGAATGAAAAGAACTAACTTCAAAAATGAACTTTGAAGTTATTTTATGCTTTCCAAGAAGCTTCACAAAGAAAGGAATCTCAAACTCCCTTAGTCATGCACAACAATAAAGCCTAATTTTTATCCCTTCAAAAGACTCCAAAAAGGATTTGAAATGAAGAAAAGGTCAAGGCTTGACCTCTCCTACCATAAAGGAACTTAAAAATGCTCCTAGATGCCCTCAAAGTGCTTCAAATTGGTCAAAACAACCCCTATATTCTTGGCACTTGTTTGTCAACTTCCTCCAAACTCCCCTATATGCTTGGTGCTAACCATAAACCTCTAACCATATCCCTTTGACCATATCTTGAAAGCACATGCTCTTAATCTTTCACTATATTTGACATTCAATAAAGTGATTTATAATTACATCACTTTAATCAACATTTTTACATTTCAAATTAGATGAAAAAATAAAAGCACTTGAGTTGACCATACTTTGAGAAACAACACAAAAGAAAATTTAGATTTGGTCTTTGCAAAAAATAAAAGTGAGGACAAGGAATACCTAACACAAGGTATTAGTTATGAAGAAGAAAAAATAAAACAAATCGCAAAAAATTCCTTTGTTTTAGTTGGCCAACTTAGGGTTTCAAAACCCTAACTTAAAGTCGTGGCCCAAATGTATTTTTTAATTTGCATTTTTACTTGCAACTTTCTTTGAGGGTGCCACCATGGAAGGGTTTTTGAGTTCTGGAGATTTATTGGAGCTTCCTTATGCAAACATTGAGCTCAAAGTCGCACGATATGCACCATTTCTCACATAAAAAGCTATATTTTCATCATTGTCTATGAATAGAGTGTTGTTTCAAGCTCATTTGTATAGAAAAATGGTGAAAAATGTTTACTTTCTACATTTTCTCATCAATTTCTCAGCATCCTTCATGGCCTTCTTAGACAAATATTTTCCCTCACTATCATGTGTTAGCAATCCTCGATCATCGAATTTGTTGTACTTTGTTGTCTATTTTTTGAAAATAATCCTTTGGATCAATAGATGCTAGCTAAAAAATTTCAATATCTTTTGACTTTTGATCTATCTTCTCCTACAAAAACTTGATAGTGTCTTCCTATGTTTTTTGAAGCTTCTCACTTCATTCATTCTTAAGTGTCTTCATATCACAGAGTTCCTAAAATATACTAGACAATGAATCCTCTATCCTAACTCCTAAATCAACCATTTTATAGTCACAAAAATGATCTATGATTACAATTAATTCTACCTTAAATAATCTTTTGTTGCCGCTTTGATTTCATCTCTTAGAGAACATGCAACATTAATGTACAGGGCCACTAAGGATTCAATGCCTCCAGATCTTTTTTCTGATTTTGAACCGAAACCAATTTCATTGCTCACATTAGCAGTCAACAATGCAAAAATAACCAGGATTTATGTAACATATTTTTCTACTTCTTTGACCAAGATGGCCAATAAGTTTCCAATGGCCCTTTTAACTATATATGAGTGCACACCATTGGAAAGATTCAAAAAATATTACAATGCTCCTGTTGTATCGAAATTGTCCTCAAGCCTCTCTCCTACCTGTGAGGTAGTAATTGCTATTAAATTTGCAAACTCCTCTTCTTGTCCCCATTTTTTGAACATTTTCAAAACCTTTAACATAACTTTCTCCATCGATTTCCATTCTATTATAAAACCCAACTTGTAATTGCAAGAAATCTCTACCCATGGAGAAAACATAATAGACTGTGGAATTCAGCCAATCAAGCTAAATGCCCCAAATTGCTAAATGTATCCACCAAATTTTCAATGGCACTCCCTCTTCAAGTTTAATAGACTCGAGAATTTTTTAAAGTTTTATTCATAAGTGATTCCATATAACTCTTCCCAACTCTAATGTATCCATTTTTTCCTTTTGTTCATTCTTGGAAAACTCAAAACTACTGCCAATAATATTGCCTCTCATACAAGATTTGATATCCTTCCAGTCTCCTCTATATTTAGTGATCTATGCAGTCACTACTCTAGTCACTTGTTGTCATTCCAATGTGACTATATAATGGATTTGTGGGTTCATGAGCATCTATACATTTCTATTTTTTCTCTGTGTCATTTACAAATGAGATGAATTTACACTCTCATCCCTCTTAAAACACAAGAGGGAAACATGCTAGGCTCAACCCTTGTGGGAGCCCATTTCACTCCACATACTGTGACATCAAATAGAATGATCCAACAAAGAAAATTTCACCTATACCTGCAAAGTGAACAAACATGTTAGATAAAAAAAAGTGGAGCATAGTATATGACACTTGTTGATGAAAATCCTTTGCTTTCTTGGTCTTTGTGATATCACAAACTATTTCAATTCCTTATGAGAATAAACTATATATTTGTTGATGTGGCATATGTAGAGATTATGAGTCCCGAGCTCTAACACAACCACTCTCATCTTATGCATGAATTCTTGGAGCAGCAAGGAAACAACCTTTGGAGAAATCAAGCAGGAGGGGCTGGACAAGGATACAACTTTGCAACCTGGGGTTCGTCATTCAGGAAATGATAGATCCCTACTCTTTCCATATGCTTCTTTTCTTATTGTTTCAAATATTCAAATGTATATTTTACTACCTATTTTGTATGGAAATAGTTATTCCCACGACTTGTGTGGGACACCATACATTTGTATTTATCAATAAAGACATCATTTATGCAAAAAAAATTCAATCTCTCTCTCATATACTATTGCATAATGAAATGCAATCTACTTGATGATACTTTTGTGCATATGAATGTAAATTTTAACAGAAATCAATGTGTACCTTTTATACTTGTTTTGCAAACACTATCTCAACTCTACCTAATTGAGCTGGAAGCTAAATTAGGTAACATGCATCTATCAAATTTACACTATATTTGGACTTTAACTCTTCTCATGATAAGGCTCCTCTAATACATGCTCATGCACCATCATGCCCCTTTTTTTCATGCTTGGTCTCAAAAAAATTATATATATGCTAAACATCACTCATCCTATGCATCCTACACAACCAAAAAAAAATCCATGAGCTATTGAATTGTGATCTATACAATTATTTGAGCATACAATATGCTAAGAAAATGTAGTGTTCCTTATTTTCAAATTATCATAGAACATCTCAAATAAACCTTACACAAACTCCATAGAATGTGTGTGATAATCACTAATATAAAAATGATACTCCCTCAAGATATTCCTATCTTCCTATGTATTTCTTAGGTGCATGAATTAATGTTATATGCACAAATATAACAACTTGATTGTAGTTGTAGTATTGTGATTGAACCTCATTCTATGGTTGTAGTGTATAATTTTCTACAAATTCGACAATTGAAACAATGGTATAAAGAGAAAACATGTATTTTAGTAGCTTGAATTATAAGCCCAACCACTGAACTCCGTGAGTATGTCTTGCATACTCATAGACTATTCTCTAAAAAATTGAGATAAATTGATATACTAGTATTTTTCACTAATTAATCCACATATTTTTTCCTCTTTACCATCTTTTAGAGTGTATTTGATTAAATTATATTTTCTAGAACTTACTAGTTATTTTCCAATTTCATGTGTATTATCCATGTGTACACACGTTCTCAAACATTACAAATCACCACAACTATCACATGTTCCATCCAAACATGATTTCTTGTAAAATACTTTTCCATCCACTCTTTTGCATGAAATAAAATCCCCTTCCAATACATGTGGACCTTCTATCATACACTTGAATATAAAATTTCATTATTATGCAAATCTACACACACACACACACACACACATATATATAAACATCATAATGATTAGAAAATACAATGTGGACTAAATTTGACATAAGAACATTTTTACATTTCAAAACACCTTTGACTGATTTTTATCTGAGGATACATCTCTATAAATTTGGGAAAAATTATGTTCAAGACATATCCAAAAAATTCTTTGGATGTGGAGCTCACAATTTTGACACCTAATCTCCTTTTCACAACACCTCTTTAATTAGGCAATTTTGTTTTGTTATTTCCCAAAATTATACAATTAGGGATTTTTAGGATTTAACTAAGACTTTATACTTTTATGGGAGTCTACTAGAGAATGTCCATGGTTCATTTCTATTTGGGTCCACAACTCTTTCACACCTCCCAATGAATTTCATTAATGTTTTTCTACTTAATTTTAGTGCTTGATTTTTTATCCTTGCTAGGTGAGATTTCTTTGTTTGATTACTTATTATAGTTGATGTAATTATATGCCATGCAACATTACTATCTTTGGTGAGTGACGTCAAATCCACTCTTTCATATGTAATGATTATATTTTTTACAATAGATTTGTCACTATTAGTATTTGATGTTCTTAGGCCAAGAATCTTCATTATGGATTTAAACTTAAGATTTCTATAGTTGTGATGAACAATTGAATTCTTCCTATTACATTTAAGTTTTCAAAAAAAAAAATCCATATTTTATTAACATTTATTGTACAAGTATGTTCATGAATCTTATCAACCATTGATTTAAAATTTTTTTCATGAATTTCAATAAAAAACTTAGGTTTTTTTTTAAGTATAAGAGGTGTTCATAATGGTAAACTTGCTTCATTATATAAACTTGTTTCATAAGACAATTTTTTTCATCTTCAAATTTGGTATATTCATTGTTTTTTTGATAGGTTGATCAATAGGTGTAAAATCATCATTGATTTTTCATTATTTATTAATTCAATATTATATTAAGATTGCAAATAGGATGTACCTTCAACTTTGAGGTTCATTTTATTTATTTATCAAAGTTTCTACATTCATTGTCTTTGTTTCTATAAATTATTCTCTTTCATACCTTGAATGGGTGCTTCATGATCTAATTGCATTGGTAATGTAGAAATGCATTCATCTATGAAGTTAAATTTATTACTTTCACAAAGTTGTCTCATTTTTTCTCTTTTCTTCGCATTCTTGACTTCACACTCCTCCAATGTTTGAGTCTTTGGTCATTTCCTTAGCATGATGTTTTATTCTATACATCACAAAGTTATATATAATTATGATGTTGAATAAGACATGGATATTAGTCAATCATGCTATGATAAATCATGGAACCACAAACAAACAAAAAAAAATTATCAACAAAGAAAACCATAGGTAAAAAAATAATTCCATAATGAAAACCAAAAGAAAAAAAATCTACAATATCAAGGATGATCCTTGAGATATTATTGATAAGACAATTAGAGAGAATATGCTAGACTAAACATAGGGTAAGTATATAGGTAAGGAAGAGATAGGAATATGGTAATAGGATGAATTGTGATAAGGTGATGAGATATAGGTGCAAAGAGATAATGTAAAATATGGTGAATTAGGAGGTGTCTAGGGTTTGAGTATGAGACATGAAGTGGAGTCCTGAGGTGTAGTATTAATGGATAAGAGAGTTGATTGATAATTTGTGAAAGGAAATTTTTCTTGTAAGACTATATGTATATGATGAAATATGGAGGGAGGTCATATAACACAGAAGGGAAAACAAGATAAGACAAAGAGGGGAGAATGGAACATAGGGTGAAATAAGATATGGTAAAATGGGATGGGAGTAGAAGGGCATAATGGAACTATTACCTATTTTTAGCTACAACTCAAAATAGGTAGAGCTAAATTGCATTCATCATTGAAAGGTAGACAAGTGATGTCAAAATTTTCCTACTAAGTATTCATGGATCTTAAACAAATTTGATTACTTTTGAATTTTCGGTATTATTATGCAAGTAATTGTAACAGAAAAATCATAAAATTGCATATTGATTGCTGCTTTATTTATATTGTAAACACCAAAGTCCCACACAAGCCGTGGGAGTAGCTTAATTTGATTTTCATAATCAAATAATGAATACAAAGTAAAGTTGTAAACTACACAACTGAAGATAATGTAAACATGAAAAAGGGAGTGATTCGTCATTTCCTATAATGATGGATCATTTTATACTATATGTCTTCAAGTTTTTGTGTCTGAGTGTCTCCAGGTTATTTTGGATCCAAACTCCATAGTTTCCCGCAAGAGTGTTGAAAGGTGGTATTAGAGCAATGATAGATCACATCCTTCCTCATGCCTATATTACCAACAAAAATGTATCCTACATCTTATTAGGAATTCATCAGATGATTAAGTCATCGAAAAGGAAAATGTTCGAGGAGCACAAAGTTTAATGGAAGCTATTAGCTTCAATTGTTTTGCTAATTTGTTTGTTTAGTGTACAGGAAAAAGTATAATTAGATCATTTCAACCAACAGATATTGTTATGAGTGGTGAGAAATGTGGCCCCCACAAGGGTTGAGGCCATCTCATAAACAATGAGATGGGACAACAAGCATAGTGTTTTAAAGAGCAACCTTTAATTCAACTTGATGAAAATAGATTTAGCAAAACATTCCATTGCTCATCATACTAAAAGAATGATCAAAACATGTTAAGAGATCATCAATTTCATTTTTATCTTGTTTCAGCTCTACCTTACATTCTTTTGCATTTTAGTGAGGTATTGAGATCCTTTATATTGAAGGGAGAGTAGGGTATCAATCCTTTTTAGACTGTTTATAAACAATTTTTGAAATATATATATAGTCTTTAAGAGGCTCAAAGAGAAATAGGTCTACATCATAAAAATAGAGTAATCTATAACAACATCAAGGAGGAAGCCATGAATGAAGCTACAGATGCATGCTACTAAGCTATAAATGAGCATCATAAATAGTGATTGAATCAATAAATCCAACTTCACAAGGATTCATCATGTAAACAGAGGTGAAGAGTAGCATTATAAATGTGCACCATAGTTGAATAATGCAATGAAAGGAGCCATGCAATGAAGGAGAACAGTCAATGCATCATATTGTATGTGCTAGCTAAGTATGTAGCAACTTTTTAAATGAGTCATAAGAGCATAAAATTCTAGCTTAAATCTTGTAACAAGGTTCTTTATAGCAGAATTAAAACATTATCTGTATGTAGTGAATTCAATGAGGACTTTCAAAACAAGAAAAGCAGCAAAATCATTTTTCTGTACATTTCATCATGAAATAAGAAGGATGTGAGGGTTTTCTGTAATACCCATATTGTGCAGTGGTATTGAGTCATTTTAAATAGTTTTTGAAGAAAATTCGTTCTATGATAGCTGACTGAGGTGGCTTTTATTTCAAATCAAATAAGGCTAGGATTTTGAACCCTTATATTCATTCAAAACCATTGAAACTATTACCTATTTTTCACTACAAGCTCAAACAGGTAGAGTTGAATCAGATTCATCATTGATAGGTACATAAATTTTCATGTTTTGCTGATTAAAGTATTCATTGATCATCATAGAGATCAATTTACATCTGAATTGCAGTTTTTGAAATAGAAGATTGAAAATTTGCATAGTAATGCCTTTTATTCATTTTGTATAAACTAGAATCCCACATAAGCCGTGGGAGTAACTTAATTTTATTTTTACAATCAAATAAAGGGTGCGTGAGCAAAAGAAAAATATACAACTAAAAATAGAGAAAGCATAGGGTAGAAAGTGATTCGTCATTGCCTGGAATGATGAATTATTGACAAGTTGAGGAATGTTGTGACGCTAGTTCCAGCTCCAGCGTACTTGCAAGTTGAGGGAAATTTTGTTAGAGAAATGCAAATCAAATCCTATCATATACCTACGTTACCAACATAAATATAGAATACAATCGAGCAGGCATCCATCAGATGATTACAAAAGTTCAAAGGAATAAAACTCAAGAGGGAGCTTTCAGCTTCTTTTATTTTGCTAACATGTTTGTTTCAATGTGCAAGAACAGATTCATTATGTTCGTGATCGTTTCATTAGATATGTGGAGTAAAACGGGCTCCCACAAGGGTTGAGCTCGACATATCAAGGAAGACACACTCTTAGGTTACATATGAGAGTTAATTAATGTCAAAACAACCATCAAAAGAGTTGCTGAAACAAAGAAATAATCAAATAAGCAACTTTATTTCAAAGAGATTCAAGAAAAAACAATTTGAGCATACAACATAACTTTTCTCTTCATGTCAAGAAAGGATCAAACAGTGTGAGAGCTCATCATAGTTTTCATTGATACCCCTATTTTCAGCTCTACTTTATATTTTCATATTACATTCAAATGAAGTATCGAGCCTCTTTACACTGAAGAGAAACTGAAACAAAATATCGAACACTCAACTATTTCATGGAGGAGCAGCCTCAATCTATATGAAATCAGCATTAAAAGATAGCAGTATTTCAATGAGAAATGCTTTCTTGACAGTAGTATTTGTTACCATAGTACATAGTACTCATACTTATCCTAAAGATATCATTATGTTTACATGATGAATTAAGGATTGGAACATACTCGTAATGGAGTTCATGCATATCAGCATAAAGGACATCACATAACACTAAAGAAGCAACAAATAGTACTCATGATCAGCCACCATAAGTACATGGAATTTAAAGACTCATATGCATTACAAAAATGATATGTTGCAAGGATCTACAAAGCATAAAACAACAACACAATATGAAAATAGTCAACATTCACTGATAACATGGTCAACAATATTTAGATTGTAATGATATGGTATTAGTTCTGAAGGAGTGGATGTTTGAGGCTGCATTGATTTCATTAAGGCTTCAGAAATCAATATAGAGTAGTAATTCATGAATGCAGCCTTGTTTCCAATGATCTCTAAGCTAGAAAAAGCAGTGATCAACCAGTAGAAAGCTTGAACCAAGTGAGACAATAGTGGATTGATCAACATTAACAATAAATGGAGCATCTGATTTCAAATGGAAGTCACTATTTATAAAGATATTCAAAACAGTAGCTACAAAATTTTAACTTCTTTAATGTTAATAAAATATGGAAGAAACATGTAAAAAGATCATCAGTTTCATTGAAAAAAAAATTCAGCTCTATTTTGCATTTTTACATTGCATTTTAATAAAGTGTAGAGCCTCTTTACAATGAAGGAAAGGATTACATTAAGAGGCATTTAATTTGTTTCTTATAATTTCAAAGCACTTATATAGTCTACAAGAGACTCAATGAGGAATAGACTTTCAGAAAGCCAGATCAATATATTATAGTCTCATAATACAACAGGAATAAATCATTCATGAGTTCTTATTCAATGACACTGCCTTATCAAGAGTTTTGTGCCAACAGGAAATTGCTATGCATTAGAAAGTTCCCAAGAACAACTCAATGAGCCAAATTTACCAATGATGCTATATACTTAGTGACAAGTCTTTTTTATGAAGTTTTCAAGGATACACTACTACAGGAACAAAAGATAGAAATATAGATTTGTATGTGCAGCAAGTGTAATGTACAGGAGCATTTGGAGTTCAAAATATGGGTTTCCCCTTCAGAGGAACAAAGAAGTACTAAGCAGTTTAAAAGCTTTATTACAGTCAGCCGTGGGATTCTAAAATTCAGAAAAATAGTAAGCTATATAAGGGCTTCATCATTTTCTTGGACATAAGCTAGGAGAATACAACAAGTTGTATATATACATGTTTGAAGGAAAATGAATCAATACAGTCATGACAAGAGCATTTCAAAAGACCCTTTGAATGCATACAAAGAAGCAACTCATACATGGCAGCCAAGTCTCAACCACGTACTAGTCTCATATGGAAGCCATAATAGAGAATAAAAGAACAAGAGACACCAAAAATATATCAGAAAGTACTCTCTCAAATGGCGAACTCAAAGTGAAAAGAGACTTCAACATAGAGATTATTAAGAAGATAGATCATAAGCAATGAGAAGTCACGGCTATAGAAGCCTATAGAAAATTCGCACCATAGAAAAATGCTCAGATTTGTGCAAAACAGACTTACCACTCATTTTTTTTGAGAGTCTTCATGGAAATCGATAGAAGGCAGTGCCAAATCTGTGTTCCAAGCTTTAAAATCTTGAGCTCAATAAATTCATGGTGACCCCAGGTAAAAAAGACAACAATAGATAAAATGCATCAGGAAAACATCATAGCTGCGGCTGTAAGATTTGGAAAAAAGCTTTTGAAATGGAAAAAAGCTCAGATTTCTATTAACAAAAGCATTTACCTTAATTTTTCTGAAGCAATCTGCAGAAATCCATCAGAAAAAGCACGAAATATGGCAGTTCAAGCTTCAAACCCTACTCATTGGCAGTGCAACAAGTCTTCTCCAGGAAAATACAAAGTGCAAAATGAAGAATAACTTGATAATTTAGGGTTCGATGGCTTTTACCAAAAGTCTAATTCGAATCATTTCTTTTTTGACTTAATTATTTAACAAAACCATTTTATTTTATCATTTCCCCGTGGTCTATGACTTCCTAAGTTAAAAGACTTATTATTATTCAGAGCCGTGAGATGCATGATCAAAATCAAGTCATATTTATAAAAAAAAAAATAGTGATAGTCACTTGCTCTCATGCATTTTGGCATGATTTTTACTTGGAGCTATATATAATTAAATATTAATGTATTATTACATTAATATTTAAAATGAAAATAAGGAGATCACTTCCACATTAAATATTAAAATAATTATACATTTGTTTTTTTTTAATATTTAATTATTTATCTTCCTTGAGTAAAATCATGCAAATAATGAGGATGTAACTGAAGAATTAAAGATCATCGACTGAAGATTGATCGTGCAAGGGTGGAGTTGTAGTTATCATGGGCGAATTGATTAAAGCAAGGTAGATTTTTGCATTCTTTGGCCCACATTCAGGTTTACAGTTCAGTTTGAGTTATAGATCAGTTGCATGCTTTATGACTATGAGTTTGAGACTGAGTTCACTCATTTTTGCATGAGTTTGAACCTTATTTTTAGGGATTTTTGCTTCTGCTCAGATTTCACCTTGGAGTTATCACCTTCTCATTGAAATTAACTTTCAATTGCTTGTTCATGCACTTTGAAGTGCATTCTCATTGTATATATTGAAAAAGTTTATCTTTTTCAGTTGGTTCTTATTTTTCTCCTTTGCACTCTGCAAAAGAAAATTATTTTGTAACTCAACATTATTTTTAGATTAATATAGCAATAGGTTTATAGGTCAATTAGTGTGTTTTTGTAGAAAGACTCATTTCATTACCATCTTTTTTAGAATTTTCCTTCAAGTTTTCAAGCATCATTGTCATGTAGGATTGATCGAAGTGATTATTGTGTTTGCAGTTTATGAAAAATTTAAATATTTCTATCTCCTTAATGAATTTTTGTATGCATCCAAGTTTAAATCCACTGGTTAAACATTGTGTTAATCAATAATCGAACAGTCTAGTTGTGGGAATCATATTTTCCTTCTATGATTGTTTCTTTAAAAGCCTCTGTTTAAAACATTCAAGTTTTTAAGCTTTTAGATCTAGTTGTGTGAATGAAAATAGTGAGTAATCATTCCGTGAGTTAAGTTTGCATATTGAATTCTTCGGTGCATCACCATAGTTAAGTTTCATAGTTTTAGATTTAGTCTTTCTCCCTTTTCTAGCAAATCACTCAGTTATTAACCAGAAAATTAAATAGGAACCAGCCTAGAACCTGGAGGTCTAATTCCTTATAGGATACCCACATCCTGGAATTAGTTCCAATGTTTCAATAGATTGCTGAATTTCAATATTCAAGCATTTGGGTGCAATCTATTTGACAACAGAAACACAATAGGAATCTTAACAGTACAAAATAAAGAAAACCCAGATGGAGGAATCATAACCACTTCAAATGCGTGAGATACTCTGAATAATTATAGCCATGGCCTTCTGTGATGAGATATTTTTTGTTTGTGTCTTTCAAGATGAGAGAGTTTCTCAAAATAAAAAATCCCA
>VDFB02000017.1:301539416-301552405 GCA_007258455.2 Sequoia sempervirens | reverse complement strand
GTTGGTATTATGAAAGATGTTGAAGTCAAATTGGCTACTTATCCACAAGTGGCTTATAATATAGATATAACAGTTATTGATACTCCTCAATTTGGGATGCTTTTGTCAAGGCAGTGGACTGTAGCTGTAGGTGGAAATGTTCAATTTGATTTATCTTATGCTACAATACCAGTGAATGACCAAGAAGTCAAATTGTACAGGGAGCCGAGAATGAACCAGCTTGTTGATTATGTGCCTCAAGATTAGATCAATTATTTCTGTGATGTTGATCTTGGAAGTTTTAAGATTTAACCAGCTCAGCCAGAGTTAACTAATAGTGATCCAATTGAAAAACATGCTACACAAAATTGCAATGGTGTCTGGAAGATGTATTTTGATAGAGCCTGTAGCCAAGAAGGTAATGGAGCTGGGATTGTATTTGTTTCGCTTGGAGGTATTACTTTTAAATATTCTTTTCTGTTAGCATTTGAATGTACAAACAATGTGGCAAAGTATGAAGCCTTATTGACAGGCTTGAACATAGCTATGAAACACAAGATTAAGTTGATGGCTGTTTTGGGTGATTATGAGTTGGTTGTTTCACAAATTAAATCCAAAGATGCAGCAAAGCACAAAATATTAAAACAATATAGGAATGTTGTATGGGATACGATTGAATTATTTGATTCCTTCTCAATTGAGTGGATCGACAGGTCAAAGAATATAATGGCTGATTTCTTAGCAAATGTGGTGCTCAAAAGAGATGATATTACATTGGTTGGGGTATCACGGATTGAGTTTAAAACAAGGTATGATGTTCCTGATAATATTTATAACTGGCAAGTTTTTAATGATGATACTGACCTTTTGAAATTCCTCAATTGTATAGACCAATATGAGGCCCAGGAAATTGATTTCAATGCTTTTGTTGAAGAAATGGATGGGAAGCAAACTATGTTCAGAAAGGAAATATTGTAGCTCAAAACAAATAAATTTCCCAAGGGTCTAGTGGCATTGGAGAGGTTGTATGATGGAAATGATAGATCTCTAATGAAACAAACGCTAGTCAGAAGAGAAGATATTGAAGAAGTCAACTTAGGGATTGAGATAGCACCAAGAAAGGTATACATTGGAAAGAAGATCACTCCTACAATTAGAATAATGCTGATAGAGTTGCTTAGAAAATACAAGCATATTTTTGCTTGGTCGTATGAAGATCTGAAATCATACAGGGAAGATTTATTTCAGCATGAAATACCACTGAAGCCAGATGCCAAGCCTTTCAGACAAAAGCAAAGACTTATAAATCCAACACTGGAACCTAAAGTGCAAGAGGAATTGATAAAGCTCAGGGATGGAGGAATTATCAAACCAATCAGACATTCAACGTGGGTTTCAAATCTGGTTCCTGTGAGAAAGAAGAATGGTGATATCAAATTATGTGTGGACTTTAGAAATCTGAACATGGCATCTCTCAAGGATAATTATCCTCTACCCAACATGGAAGCAATATTGCATAAGGTGATAGGCTATGAGTTGTTATCTATGATGGATGGGTTTTCTGGATACAATCAGGTCAAAGTCAAGGAATCTGAGCAATATAAAACACCATTTACAACCCCTTGGGGAACATATGTATACATAAGAATGCCATTTGGTCTCACCAATGTTGGAACGACTTTCCAAAGAGCTATGGATGTAGCATTTGCTGATTTGATTAATGATATCATGGTGGTGTATCAAGATAACTTGACTGCTTATTCGAAGAAGGTTGAAGATCATGTGCAACATCTGGAAAAGGTATTTATTAAAGCTCTTGAATATGGTATTAGTTTAAATCCAAAGAAATGTCATTTTGCAGTCATAGAGGATAAGCTCTTGGGGCATATTGTTTCAAAAGAGGGAATTAGAATATATCCCGAGAGGTTGGAAGCTATTGATAAGATTCCTATTCCCAAAACTGTCAAAGCAATACAATCATTCTTTGGTCAAATTAATTTTGTTAGAAGATTTGTCTCTAATTTTGCTGAGATCATTAAGCCCATATGAAAAATGTTGAAGAAAGGACAAAAAATGGACTGGACTACTGAAGCTTTAGATGCCTTTATGTCTATCAAAAGGGCTATCAAAGAGGCTCCCATTCTAAAGTCTCTAGATTTTACAAAGCCTTTTCAGATTTTTTCATTTGCCTCAATGCATACTATTGTTGTTGTTATGCTACAGAAAAATGAAGGTGATTATGAACAACCTGTGTCTTTCTTTAGTAAATCATTACAGGGGTCTGAATTGAAGTATGATATAATGGAAAAACAGGTTTTTGCATTAGTAAAGGCCACAAAAGCATTTAGACCATATCTTGTTGGAGCAAAGGTGATTGCTTATGTCCCTCATGCAACTGTTAAAGACATTTTAACATAATCTGAAGTTACAGGAAAAAGATGTAGATGGATCAACAAGATTCAAGAATTTGACATGGAGATACAAATTACTAAGTTGGTAAGAGGTCAAGGCTTGGCTAAGCTAATGACAGAAACTAATATTGAGGCAAATCAGATTTGCAATGTTGAAGAAGAGGCTACAATTGCAAGTATTGAACACACTCCTTGGTAGACTAATGTTATGCATTATCTTAAATATATGAAGTGTCCAAATGGATTGAGTGACAACCAAAGGAGAACTTTGAAGTTGCAGGCATCCAAATATGTTTTTATGGATGGTGATCTGTTTTGGAAAAACATGGATGGCATATTGTTGTTATGTTTGGATGAGTCATAGGCTAAGCATGTTTTGAAGGAAATGAATGAGGGAGTTTGTGGAGGTCATTATTTAGCAAAGACAACTGCACACAAGATTCTTAGGGCAGGGTATTTTTTCCCAAAGGTTTTTAATGACTCCTTTACACATGTGAGAAAATGTGAAGCTTGCCAAAAGTTTTCTGGAAGATTGAAATATCAGGGTGCTTTGCCACTTTGACCTTTACAAGCTGATGCCCCTTTTCATCAATGGGGAATTGACTTCATTGGAGAAATACAAGAGAAGTCAAGTGGAGGACATAGGTGGATACTAGTTGCCACTAATTATTTTACAAAATGGGTGGAGGCAATCCCAACCAAGCAGGCTACAAGTAAAGTTGTAACTAATTTCTTGATGGACAACATTATCACCAGATTTGGTACACCATTAAGGATAATCATAGATAATGGGATGTGCTTCAGGTTAGATGAATTCAAAATCTTTTGTGATAAATATGGCATTACTATTTCTTATGCAGCTCCTTATCATCCACAAGCCAATGGTCAAGCAGAGTCCAACAATAAGAGTCTCTTGAAGATTATAAAGAGGATGCTGGGACAGAACAAGAAGGCTTGGGATTCAAAGTTAAAATTGGTTGTGTGGGATGATAGGATCACTGTGAAAAAGGCAACTGGAAAATCTCCATTTGAATTAGTGTATGGAGCACAGGCTAGGATGCCTCTGCAGAATTTGTTACTAGTCTACAAGTTTGTTTTGCAAGAAGATTTGAAAGTTCTTGAACCCATGGAAGACAAAATGGAGCAACTTGTTGAACTTGATGAAGTAAGGAGGGAAGCCCAAAATCAAAACATGAAGTTACAGGCACAGATGAAGTATCTATTTGATAGGGAGGCAAAGAATAGAAAATTTGAAGAAAATGATTTGGTGTTGATGTGGAATGCAAGGTTTCAGGAGAAAGGCAAGCATGGTAAATTTGAAGCTCTTTGGTTGGGACCTTTTGTTGTTGTTGGCAAGAAGGGTGAAGACTCATACTATCTATAGAACATGGCTGGTGAGGATCAGGAATTGCCTGTTCATGGGCAATTCTTGAAGCTTTTCTTCTCTTGAGCAACACAAAGGATTAGGGGTTTCCAGTGCATGGACAACTCTTGTGTATCCTCTTTAAAATTATTTTCCATGCACAGTAGTCTAGGATTCTGTCATTTTCCTTTCACTTCCATCTTGCATTCACTTTGCATTCACTTCCACTTTGCATTCATTTCCATTACCATTCATTCCATTGCTACTCACTAGTTCATCATTTTGTGTCTGGTCTGCTCACCCAAGATTCTAGATCCTTGCAATGATCTTACTATCATACATCCCCAGACGGAGCCACTGTTGGAACTGTTAAAATCTAGTATTTTTACATATGATTTCACTCATAAGTGTACTGTTTTGATCCTACCGTATGCATATTTCATCTATATTTTTCCCTATTGCCCCTTTGAGTCCATCGAGTTATGCATATTTTACATTCTAGTCCATATCGGCATAGGTTCATTCTTGTCTCCCCGATCAATTATAAGTTTTCCACTTGCATGAGTCTATGTTGCCAATCGACAAGACTCATTTAATGTCACATCAATTGAAGTTTGTTTGCAGGTGGTGTTCGGCGGGGCCTTTATGTTGTCATGGTGACTGCTTTGTTTGTAGTTGGTTATGGGCACAATGTTCATCTTGTGTTGGTGACAACGGAGACATCTATCGGTGTATGCTATGGCTATCGAGATAGGGTCTCACCGATTTCAACATGTTTCCCTGACTATACGCATGGTGGCCCAGCGATGTAAGCTTGGAAGTTTCGGCATTATGTCTCAGCGAAGTTTTCTTGTCTTGCCGAATGGTGGTGGAAGGATATTGCATATCGGTGTAGGTTTGATCTTTGGTGGAAGCTCTTAGCGAACTCATATGTCTTGCCGACGGAATATAATGGGTTTCCTTCATAAGGATTTTGGTATAAGGATACAACTTTTGGCCTATGGTCTTGGCGAGGTGAGTTTGTCTCACCAACGGTGCAAAAGGTTTTCTACCAAATGATTTTCGGCAAGAGTCTTTTTATGTCTCAGGGAGGATGAATATGACAAAGATGTTGTGTGGTGTAACCTTTTGGTTTCGGTGAGTGGTCTTAGCGAATACAATATGTCTCACCTACCTCACATGTGGGTTTCTTTTCGGCATGGCTATGGGTTATCGGTATCATGTCTTGGCGAGCTCAGCATGTTATGCTAACTGGCGCATATGGAGTTGTTTCGGCCAACCTAAGGGTTTTCGGCATGAGGTCTCGGCGAGTGACCTCCGGTCTCGCCGATGCAAAACATGTAGATCCTTGTCGGCATAGGTGTTGCCTTGTCTCGGCGACGCGGGGATAGTTGAAGACCTTCAGTGAAGCATTGTATAATCTACAAGAGGTCTTTCCGATCAATGGATGCTACAGCGAAATACATGATGGGCTCGTCGGCGAGAGGAACTTTAAGTCATAGCGACATGCGAAAGGTAAAGGTGCTCTCAAGAAAACATAAATGGATCTACAGGATGTCACCATGACCCGGATTAGCTACAACGAATATGAATGAGGCCAAAGGAGTTCATCGGTAAGAGATATCCATGTGTCTCAGCGACAGGAAAGCACGTAAGGAAAAGTTTCTTTTGACGCAACGTAATTGAAGTTTGTATGACGTCTCCCCAAAAGCAATAAGTCACAACGAATGCGAGAGCAAAATACAAGCGCATGGGATGAAAATGAATGAATTTCCTTTGGTAGGATAATGTGTTGTGTCTTGCTGACTATACACTGGTGAAAAATAGAATTTCAAAATGTAGGGCCGACATGTTTCTGCTTGGATAACCGTTAATTGCCAGCTCAATTAGAGCCCAATTTTTGTGCTAGGCCAACATGTTCTCTCATTTTGATATTTTATTCAAATGCTTGTGTATCAATAAGCATTTTTTGCAATTGTAAAAGGGGGATTTTATCAGCTATTAGTTATTTGATATACAGTAGGCATTTTTTGATGGATACAGTAATATAGATTCATCAGATCAGAGACTAAGTTGTATGTTTTCAAAGTGGAGGTATTTATGAAAGTCAAGTGATGTTGCTGCACATTTTTGGTGTCAATTATCTGTTAGATTTAATGAAAGTATTGTTAAGCTGTCTCCAAAAAGGATTCTTTTTGGTTGTTTAAATTGATGTAACAAGTTTGCATTTAGTTTATCAGCGCACATTTTCTATTCTTGTGTGATCAATTAATTGGTTCTTTCAAGTAAAGACTAAATCCTTT
Organism: Sequoia sempervirens; assembly: GCA_007258455.2. NCBI lineage: Eukaryota > Viridiplantae > Streptophyta > Pinopsida > Cupressales > Cupressaceae > Sequoia > Sequoia sempervirens. The sequence continues at coordinate 301,546,349 of VDFB02000017.1, read as the reverse complement.
TAGTTAATCACAGTAATTAGAGAGATTCAATTGGATTATTCAAGTAGAGCTTAGTAGTCATATTCTTGCATGTTTATACAAGTTGTAAACATAACATATGCTAGATAATTTGAATTTTCTCAATGATGTCTTGTTCATTTTGATCTCATTTGACTCCGCATACCCAACAAGGCACTAGTCTTTGCACTTCACCATTTGAACTCATTTAGTTTTCTTTACATCTATTAATTGAGCACTTATTTTAGGATTCACATTAGAACATTATTATTTTTTTCAAGTTGGATTTCATTTGTTTACTTCCCATTTCCATTGTGAAAAAATTGTTTCAAGAAGATTGATTACATGTTAAGTCTGCATTATTCAGAGAGGTACACCCACCCAGGTTTTGCAGCACCTAAAGAGTAGAAGGTTGAATTATTCCAACCTTGTCTATTACCCTGAAGCGCATCAAGATATTGGTAGCCTCTTGAGGCATCTTTCCCGCGTTTTTGAGAGCTAACACTTATCACCTTTCCAATTAGAATCAGAAAGAAAACTCAAGATTGCATTCCTTTCTTTGCCATTGTTTTCATAATCCTTGATCTCATCATCACTTGTTGAATCATTTGTAGGCATAGTATAACCTTTTTCAATATACTTCTAAACTCCAAATCCAAGAGAAACCAAAAAGGACTCCATCCTAGCTTTATAGTAGGTAAAAAAAATTCCATTGAAAAGGGGATTTGACGCCATTCCTATGTGCCATCTAGATCTACCTCAATCAGTTAAGCTTCTTCCTTAGAACCAAATCTTTGATACCAATTTTTAGATGCATAGGACAACTGAGAGGGGGGTGAATTAGATTTATACTTTAAAACATCAAAAACCCTCATTAACATTCAACTTTGTATTAGCCCTTAAACCCTTATGCACCAATAAAGCCTTAACATGCATTAATAGAATGTAAACATGTAAATTCATAATGTAAACAAATCAAACACATAAGAACACAAGATTTATGTGGAAAATACTGGAAGGGAAAAACCACAGTGAGGATTAGCTCACTAATATATGAATTACAACACTAAATACAATAAGGCTCACTGCCAAGGGCTCACTACTGGTGGCTCACTACCAAAGGAATCACTTTCCAAAATAAAGATGCATAGAAGGAGTGGCTCTCTACCAATTTGAACTGCTAATAATGCATCTCTCATATATCAAAGTTACAGTTCCACTGAAGCACAAACAACTCATCAAAAAAATTGAAATGTAGACACCTTTTGCTCACTGCATCAGGAAGTCATAGGCATTAAGGCTCACACTTAGATTATCACACTTGATCATATTCACATCTTTCACATCACACACTCTACTCTTGATCCACACAAAAATTATCCTTGCATTTATACCCTATGTGACCTAAGACAATCTCAATTAGGTTGGCTTTAATGAAACATATGCACCTCAACCATGTAACATTAAATAGGTTAGCACAAAACACTTCCACAATATAAATAAATGAATCCAAACCATGCAACTACTTAATTGGGACTCAAACTTGCACCAAAATGCTTCACAACACTTCCTCAAACAACATTTATCCTCTGCAATTAGCGCTAGCACGCTAGTTCAACCAAACTTGCACTAACACTAACAAGTGACTCTCTCTAGAACATACACAACAATATATGATTAAAAAACTACTAAAAACTACATATAAATGACCAAACATGATCATGTGACCATTAGTAGTGTATTTCTAGTCATTTATAATGCGGCGAAATTGATGACTAAACCATTTTTAGTCATTTATTGGTTGTTTTGATTGATCGATTTGGTAGTATATTTAGTCATTGATTTAGTCATTGATTGTTGTAATCTGGTCACTTATTTAGTCATTTTTTATTCACTGGTATATTTAGTTGTTAATTTAGTCATTGATTGTTGTTAATTGGTCACTTATTTAGTCATTTTTATCCACTAATTTTGGTCCATTGGTAGTGTATTTAGTCATTAATTTTAATCATCATTTTGATCATTTTGGTAGTATTTTAGTCAATTTAATTATTAATTGACATCAATTAGTAGTATATTTAGTAATTTTAACTATCTGATCTTTGAGGATTTAAACATAAAACATAGAAATACACATCAATCATCAATTACACAATAAGACAACCATTGAGAAGGACCATCAACTTTATTAAAAGAAAGGTGTTCTTACAACTTGCACAAGTCTAAAATATCTATCTTTCTTGAAAAATGCTTAGAAATAGAGTATTACAATTTTTATTTTAAGTCACAAGACTGAAAATTTGAGTTACAATGCACATAAATGACAAGAAATAAACTTCTCCAAAAAACTTTTGCAATGATGGAAATGCATGCTTGGAGCCCTTCAATGTGAGCACATGCCCTTTCATCTCTTAAAACTTCTACAACATGGGAAATCTTCCTAGAGCAAGTTGTAACATGTAGAATCCAAGAAGGAGAGTGTTGATCGTGTCCCATATATGAAGCTCTCTCCTTCAATGTAGTCAACAATAACCCTAGAATCTTTCCTCCTTTATATGCAACATGCCATATGATATGAGCAAAGGTGCTACCTTTTCTGCCATGAATGAAGTTGTGCCTCAATACAACCAACAAAATTACTATTAGTCTCAATTCATAAAGAATAAAAAGTGCATTGTATATTACAAGTTTACAAAAGTAAGTCCAAAACAACAAAAAGATAAATCAATTAAAAATTGTAGGGAGACAGTCATCCACAAACATGGGAGAGCTATGCAAAATTGAGAAATTGGTGGGAAAATGAAGGCAATAGGGAATTTCCGGATTCAATACTTTTACTTAATGCTGTGGAATAGAAGAAAAAAGAATCATTTATCTGCCACCATAGTGAAAAGTTAGCAATTGCATTTGGTTTGTTAAACATGGCCCCTAGTACAACTATTAGAGTTGTTAAGAACCTTCGAGTATGTTATGATTTTCACACTGCATCTAAATTCATCTCCAATATTATTGCAAGAGAAATTTTTCTGAGAGATGTGAACCATTTCCATCATTTTAAATAGGGGCAATGTTCTTGTGGAGAATCTTGTTGATGCTAAATGAAACAATATGAAAAATAGGCTTGCACTATAATAATGTGCACTACATTAGATATCCAGTAATAAATAAGGAACATCCATAAAAGCATAACAAGGGATTTTTTATCATATGTTGTAGTTACAAGTGCCCTGCTAGACATACATGAAAATGTGGAAGCATAGACAAGGAAAGCAAACTGTTTCAAAAAATGTCTCAAAGAAATGTGGTATCATGGAATGCCATGATTAAAGGATATGTTCAAAATATTTTTTTTCTTAAAATTCCTTAGAAAATTTTAAGAAAATGCAACCAGTGGGTGTAAAACCCAACTCCTCAACCTTTGAAAGCATCCTTCCTTCCTGCGTGTGAATTGGAGCTTTTGATGAGGATATGAACATCTATGAAAAGAATATTTGGAAGTGGATTTTTATCATATATTGTAGTTGCAAGTTCCACTTCAGATCACCAAATCCTTCACAAAACCTTCAGCACAAACATCGTAACATTGTATGGTTGTTGTTGGGCCTTCACGGTGATACAAGGAAAGCACCCCACATCACTGCAAAGGCCCAACAACAACCGTACGGTGTTGTAGTGGTCCTTCTGCACAACCATCATAACACCGCACGATTGTTGTTGGTCCTTTGCGATGATCAGGGAAAAACACCCCACATCATCGCAAAGGCCCAACAACAACTGTATAGTGTTGCGGTGGTCCTTTTGCACAACCATTGTAACATTGAATGATTGTTGTTGGACCTTCACGGTGATGTGGGGTGCTTTCCCCACATCACTGTGAAGGCCCAACAACAACCGTGTGGTGTTGTGGTGGTTTTGTAAAAGGTTTTGTGAAGGTTTTGGTGATCTGAAGTGGAACTTGCAACTACAATATCTGATAAAAATACACTTCCAAATATGCTTATTCCTTAATGAGAAATAATCATTCATATAACCATTTAGTTGGAAGAAAATTTGGAGATAACATGAGTGCTTAGTTAGAAATAATAATTTTGAAAGGACCTTCCTTGAATGCGAGTGCAATTTAGGAAGCTGGTTTAGACACAAAATTGTCTTAGCAAATAGTACTTAAGATTCCTCAAAAAATGTTGTATGTGTGCAAGATTTTCCTCCAAGAGAGTACCAAGGATGACAGGCTATCATGGAGCCATGTATCATCCATTTGTTTTCTCATTGCTAGCTACCACAATAGTTTGTTTTTGTGTATGTTTTCTATTCAAGTGACCCCTAAAAGTTACTTAAACTCCACCATTCGTGTTGGAAAGCATTGGTTATGATGCATATTAAAGCTAAGTTTCTTTGGTTGGGATGTCGGTTTTGTATTTTGTGTTGCAAGAAGTTGGATTCTATGGATATCAAGTCTTAAATTTTCTCTCAAATTGTACCTTGTGACATTGAACATGCTACATCACATTACACATTCAAGCAAAACATATGAAAATTTAATCCATTAGAAAATGAGGGGATCCTTCTCATTAGTGGATAAGTTATTGTAAAGAGCCCACAAATATTGATGTGTGCTCTTGAGGAGTGACCTAGGAAGAATGAGAGCAAGGTTTCCGACATTTCAGGGTTCTTGATGTGTGAAAATTATCATAAATTTGTATTTTGAAACTGTAGAAAAAAATATGTTGTGTATATAATCATAATGATGCCAATGGAAAAGCCAAGTCTCCCTTAATAGCTTGCTCTTGTGCTGGATCATAAAATTTTGAAGTGCAACTTATGGTATTTTGCATAGGTGTGAACATTCTTTGTAAGGCTTAGTTTTGGGTGGGCACAAACATTTCATGACATACCTTCTTCTTAATTGTGAAAAACCATTAGAAAGACACATTTGGGTTGCAAAATATAGGGCACATATACTCTCAGTCATTGCTTCTTTGGGAGATATGGAATTAGGTGGATACCATGGAATAGAGTACATTATATGCTATCTTATGTACTAGGGAAGCTTGTGTTAAAATCTAAGCAGATAAATGATTCTTTTACTGTCAAAACAATATACCTTCCATTCTTAGTGTATGTATTGTCATACCTCTCACTAACACTGTTATTTTATTGACATCGTTATCCTACTACCTCTTCAAAAGAGCCCCATTTGAAGGCATCTTGACTACATATTATGCAAAACAAAACTCTACAAGTGCAACAAGAAGTTTGCAAGAAAAAATATGAATTCACTGAAACATTACTGTCTAAGCAACATAATATCTTCAAATGAAGGAGCACTGCAACTGTGACTAAGAAAAAATTGTGTAGGCATTGCTAGCACTGAGAAATGAAGAAGATAACACATTGAATTAGTTGACTGAGATCACTGAAAGGAATATCATTGTTAGAGAGTTGCAAACTATGAATTGTCCTTTGTCCTATAGGACCAAGAAAAGAAGAACACTATCAAATAATGATTGAATCATAAAAAGTAGTCCAAAAGCAATGAAAGTTACTGTCAAATGGTGACAAGGATCTATCCTCTAAGTCATTTGCACATGGTGATTGAGAGCACAGTGAGTAAGAAATAAAAGAGCACTGGATCATAGCACTACAAAATGGTCATGAGTTATGCAATGAACTTCACTGTTCTTTTGATCACAAAGTAGATCAAGATAATAACCAACATATTGATGTGCACAAAGAATGTTCATGAAGGAGTGCAAACTTCTTTACAAAGCAATTACCACAATAGATTTTGAGGTGAATTGCACCTGCTATTTTATGCTGATATGGATATGTTCTAACCTGTAGTTAATTATTGTAGCATAACAGATAGGATAAATAGTTTTTCATATACTATTTTTCTAATTCAAAATTTCTATACCTAATTATAGGAGCAAATCACAGGGGGAGTCTATACATAATACACCATTTTTTCAAATTCAAAATTGCTAGCTCTTTCACAATTTTCTGCTTCATTTATTAATCTAAGACAACCTGTTGTATAGAAGATACTCTCAAAATCACAATAAAATCCTTTATTTTGAGAAGACTATTCAGAATCTTCCCATCATAACAATGAACAAAATCATCAGTCATTAACCTGAACTTTACAAGAGTTTCGTCAAATTTTACTTTTCCACTCTCTTTTCCCTTCTAAATTTTATTCCCAATTTCATCCATGAAGAACTTCCTCAACCTATAGATCCTATTGTTAGCCATAACTTTACCAGGTGTCAAGGATAGCTTCAAGTTTTTACCCAAGAAGAAATTGACAAAATTTGGCCTTACTAGATACAATGTGTTGAAAAGCTCTTTGAAGTTATTATGGAAAAGAGTTCTTGAGAGTATAATACGTAGTTTTGAATTAACCTTTTTGCATGAATTCCATATCTTTGATTGGCTATTTCAAGCTTGATAACCTTCATCAACAATGAGTAGACCTATGCTCTCTAAAATTAGTTTTCCAATATGCTTAGCCTCTTGAGGAAGGCTCACATTTGTCTCACAAGTGAGTGACATAGAAAAAAAGTGTGCTTGTTATTGGCTACAATATTTGTGTATACCTAACTTGTGAGACAAATGTGAGCCTTCTTGAAGAGGCTAAGCATATTGGAAAACTGATTTTAGAGAGCCTAGGTTGCTTGTTCTTGATGAAGGTCATCAAGCTCAAAATAGCCGATCAAAGATATGGAATTCATTCAAAATGCTTAATTCAAAACTACACATTATACTCTTAGGAACTCTTTTCCAGAATAACTTCAAAGAGCTTTTCAACACATTGTATCTATTAAGGCAAAAAAAATTCAATTGTTGCTTGGGTAAAAACTCAAATCTATCCTCAACATCTAGTAAAGTTATGGCTAACAGTAGGATCTATAGGCTAAGTTCTACATGGATGAA